>JAZAYU010000012.1:4160737-4760737 GCA_038501625.1 Corbicula japonica | reverse complement strand
TGACCAAAAAGCGAACAGTGTCGACCCTGATCTGACGGCACAGCTGTGCCAGCTGATCTGGATCTACACTGGTCGCACATGCGATAAAATGCGTATATATGGAGGAAAAGGATCTAGCTGTAGTGCTTTATTTTATACATGTTCATATTTTCCCATGGGTCTCAGTTCTGCTTAAGCTTATTCATACTAAATATTAAAAAGATATTCATAATAAATATTAAAAAGTTATTCATACTAAATGATTCAAAAGTTCTCACGAGAATAGGTGTTTTTAAACGAAACCAACAAGATGTCATCAATCAATAATGATTTCCAAATTCATTGGTTCATTCTAGTTCTTTTTTGGAAAATTTAATAATGATGATAAAAAAGTTAAATTTTATGAAATAACTTCATGCTAATATGTAAACTTGTCAAATATTGTCAAATTTCACATGATGTTACTCATGTGTTCCTTCCGACCGTGTGATCTATGTGTGTAATGTGTTCCTTCCGACCGTGTGATCTATGTGTGTCATGTGTTCATTCCAACCGTATGATCTATGTGTGTCATGTGTTCCTTCCGACCGTATGATCTATGTGTGTCATGTGTTCCTTCCGACCGTGTGTCGCGTGTTACTTTCCGAACGGCTGAAGTCGAACATAGCAAATGAACTTAAAAATTGAAACTGCATGTTGTGCATTCTGATCAGGATCTACACTGGTCGTTTTAAGAGCCATTAGATTATGTCTGGCTAATTGGATACCACATTCCAATTAGTCAGAAATAATATAATGGCTCTTTAAGCGACCAGTGTAGATCAAGATCAGAATGCACAACATGCATCTTCAATCTTTAGCGCTTTAATGTTCGACTTCAGCCGTTCGGATTATCATTGCTGATACAGCATTTTATTACCTTTACACACTCGGGCTCAAGATCATAAAACTTGAGTTTGGAGACCAGTCACATTTCAACCAGTCAGATACTGGAGATCTGAGACTGGTTCCAAGTTTAAGTTTAACGATCTTGGTCACCGTTCTTTGAAACGAAGCTGCTCCGAATTGAACGAAGTTGTATCGAATTGAACGAGGTTGCACCAAATTGAACGATGTTGCACCAAATTAAACGAGGTTGCACCGAATTAAACGAGGTTGCACAGAATTGAACGAGGTTGCACCAAATTAAACGAGGTTGCACCGAATTGAACGAGGTTGCACCGAATTGAACGAGGTTGTACCGAACTGAACGAGGTTGCACCGAATCGAAAGAGGTTGCACCAAATTAAACGAGGTTGCAGCGAATTGAACGAGGTTGCACCGAATTAAACGAGGTTACACCGAATTGAACGAGGTTGCACCAAATTAAACAAGGTTGCACCGAATTGAACGAGGTTGCATCGAATTGATTGTGTTCATGCATTCAATTTATGCAGAATAAGCACCGTTTCTAATGGCTTTCCATTGAATTGGATTACTTGATATCTTCTTTAAGGAGAAATATCGCTGCGTGGTTTGTAAATACACCAAATTGAAGCAGAAATTGCATTTTTTGACAATTAAAGTCTTTCTTTGCAACATTTGTGTACGATTTGAACGGATTTGTTCCCCGATGTGTTTGTGGTATGATTGAATTAAAGCAAATTATTCATTTTTGGCGGTGTTGGCCGCCCATAGTTCTGGGAGTATTTTGATAAGGATGACAGGAAGAAATCAACAAAATTCGGGTTTGGAGGCTGATTTTTCCTAAGAAAGACTTAAGAAGAGTCAGTATTGCTTATATTTCGTGATAACCGGCACCTTAATTTGAGTGAATACCATTTTCAACTAGGAACCGTTAAATCAATGGCGCAAATTGAAACGAAACAAGTCCATCTTGCCTTCAGAAAAAAAATCGTCTAAAGATGACGCTGTAAGTGATATTGTATGGAAGGATAAGGGTTACACTTTGTATTAAAGGTAACAACTAAACACCTACATTTAAGGTTAAACCTTCAGACATTCAATGTTACAACATCCCATACCTTCATTTAAGGTAACTGTTAAGCTACATTAAAGTAACACCAGTTTTATTTAGTATTTGCAAAGTTCAAACTTAAGTAAAAGAAGTTGGGACAAGCTTAATTGTCGAAACAAAAAGCGACCCAGTCATTGGTAAAAGAAAGCATATATACTAAAGGAAATTAGAAGCGCAACTTCTTTAAACAAGAAATACATTTCATGTTTAAAAAAGTTGCGTTTCTAATTTCTTCAAATACATACTCGTATAGTAAAAGAAATTAAAAACGCAACTTCTTTAATCAAGAAACATATTTTGTGTTTAAAGAAGTTGCGTTTCTAATTTCTTTAAGTATATTTTGTTTATTTAATAAATAACAACACACAAATGAATGCTATGCAAATTGTTTTCTCGTACACTCAATAGCTATAGACTAAGAATTCAATATTAGTAAAACAGGGCTTATTTATGAATTCAAACTTTTATCTCGGTGGTGCGGCTGCTATCCTGATAATTACGGCGTTAGGCCCCAGTTACACAGACGGTCGGTGCCCAATCGGTTGTTGTAGTCGCTGTTTTGATCGGTTGTCATGCGTTATTTTATTTCTGGTTTCTGTGTAACCAGCCATCGGTGATTGACAAGTGTTCATCGGTTAAATAGATATTTCATGGGTCGCTGGTAAACATTAATTCTCATCTTTTTTGTTCTATCGCTGGTAAGTATTAGTTGATCGGTTGCTTATCGGTGGCCCATCGGATATATCTGTTGTAGACAGGTTGTCGATCGGTGAAATCGGTTGTAGACAGGTTGTCGATCGGTGATGATCGGTTGTAGACAAGTTACCGATCGGTTATTTGTATAATATTTTCACCGATCGAGAATTTTAAACATGTCTAAAATCCCGATCGGTTATTTTTCACCGACGAAACTCATCTTTCCCCAATAACAATTGATAGGTGGCAAACAGGTGACCAATAGTTGATATCGGTGGTAAATCCCTTGTCATCTGTTCATTCCATTATTTTGCTAAAAAACTACCGATCGATCACCGATGGCTCTGTGTAACTGAGGTTTTACTTAGCACCGGGGAATCCATTACATGACTTTTGATGATTCAATAAGATTTCAATTAGTAATATTACTTGTTTACATGGATGAATGTTTTTTTAAAAAACCTAAAACATTTAAATGAAAATAATCATGTACCGAGCTTGTGACCCCGATTGTTTCATGCGAACCATAAAATTTAATACCTTTTGCGAACAAAAACTTGTATTGTACGCATGAATAACAAAGAAATATCAACATTTCTTTTAATGTTTAACGAAAGCAATGTTTTACCAAATGAAGCAAAGAATTTAAAGTTTTAGCAGCTGTGTGTTTGAAACTCAGACAATAGAACGGGTACTTTAGTAAGCAAACATTGCCGGAAAGTTTCATTGTGCTGCAAAAAATATTTTATTAAACAACGTATAAGAGAACGACTACTTAGGACCACCAAAATGAAAATTTAACGACTGATCTAAAATTTCATGACCAAATCAAGAGGCTATAAAAAAAACTGAGTCGGTGCTTTTCTTCTAGCAAATCCAAAGTAGAATATCAATTATTTGTCCCACTATGTTTATAATAACATTTTCTTTGGAAGGGCTGTGTGTTGTAAATACAGCCAAACCTGTGTTCCTAACACAATCTGTAAACAAAGTCCACCCGTGCATAAACAACACATTTTATTTGTTCCACTGACTAATTGAAAGAATAAATTAGACCTGTTTATAAAGACCATCGGTATTCAAAGGCCACTTCTAGGTTTTCACCCAGTGATCTTTAAAACCGGTTTGACTGTATGTTTAATTATAGTGCTCAATGGCACCACCGTAGCAAACCTTATTGAATGTCTACAGATGAATGTAAATCTGATTTCTGATTGACTAATAAGTTTTGGAAATCTTTAAATCGATAACCTTAGCAAAAAAAAATAATTAACAGAGCATTTCTTATCGTAAATAACCTGCAGATAAAACAAAGCGACCACTTCATTAAGCATAAATAGATATTGTAATGAGATCTACACCTCGTCAAGTCACTTTTTACATTCTTTAGAGAATTTATGAATATGGTTGGAAAAATTGCTATTATTTCGAAACGTTTCAATAATAATTAACAAATTAAAGGTAAGACATAGTTTTTTTAATTTAGATTTAATTATTAATTTAAATACCAGCTATTCTTTTTTTATCAGACTCTTTTATAAGTATTATGGAAATCATGCACATGTATTTTGCATTTATTTAAATGTGTCGCATTTTATGCGTTATAAAGATAGGCGAGTGGAACCTCACCCATATTTAAGCAGAAACTTGTTTCAAATTAATATAAGACATCTTCAAATATTTGATTAAATTCTCATTAAATATGAAAACTCAAGTTTGTAACAACTTTTAACTGGATATACGCTGTATCAAATTTACGATTCAAAACTGAATTTCATTAATAATGCCGACAACCGCCCATGCAATTAAAAACAGAAATGGAGCGGTTCTTTTTCAAAAGATTAACTCTTTTTTCGAAAAAGACAAGTAAACTTCTAACTTACATCATTTAAAACCAGTACTTTACAAATCGATACATGCAAATCTAAACCATAAAATTGAATTTCGCTTTATTTCAGGAAATATTGGCAAACTGTTTTCGTTAAATAGAAGCCACTTGTTTGCGGCGTGCCAACGGGAAAGACAAAAATAAATTACCAACGGAGACTTTAAAAGAACTGACAAAAATGAGAGATTAAAGGAAGTCCAGAGATCAGTGAGAGCCGCTCTTGTATAACATGGACATGATAAACATCGATTAGTAAAATAATGGAGACAGTAAAAGTGACATAGCATCGTCTCTTGGAAGAATTGATGATAGATTATTGATACTAGATAGGCTAACTGACAAATGAAAGCGTGAAATGAGAAACAAATAGTACAGACATGAGCGTTATTCAGTATCCCGGACAACCAGGTCCCGTGGCGCTCGGACCGGCTGCACATCGTGTGAACTATACTGTGAATTCCTCATTCCCCTCGCGGAAACCTCGGCCGAGCAGTCTACGCGGACGTAGAACTTTGAAACGAGATGTAAAAGACACAATGCAGCATGCTGCACTGATAAATATCGTGGCGGCCGTGAATGAGGATATACACTCTCGCTCGATGCCGAACAGGCCGCCGCTGTGGAGTACAACTCCCATACGGAATAATGTGACAGTGATTTCAAACTTTGTCTTCCCTCACGAGAAGACAGTGTCTATCCCTCAATCAAAGCACTGTGTTTTCCAGGTGCCTGGTGAGATTGTGCAGAAAAAACCAGTCTACTATAAACATTCTGGCGACTTGGAAGTGAGGACACAGTCTCACCTGAGACTGTTTGAAGAAAGCGAGGCGTACAAGTTAAAGATTAAAAAGCAAGAAGTTGTTAGACGACCCAAATCGACGGTAAAACAGATAATTAAAGCTCTACCTACAAAACCTCAAATCATGGACACTAATTTCACTGGTTCTGATGCCAAAAAGGCAGCAGACGATAAAAGTAGTGCGGGATCTCGCGCAAGCTCCGGAGTAAGAAGGCTCGGTGCGATAAAGAAACACGAAGAGCGTAAACCTTGCGATCTGCCAAAATGCGAGGCAGTGGACTTGTTAGATAACAAAGAAGAAATAACTGATCCGGCTAAGGAGATCTTGGATGATTCCAGAAAAATTATTCCAATAAATTCCACAAAAGTTCCATATATTCGGACGAAATCTTTACCCGTAATTTTCCCTGTGAAAAGAAGTAACAGCACGATACGTTCGGAATCAAGCCAGCAGAGGCAACCAACCGTCTACAAAGACCGACCGTTATCGAACAGTCTCCGCAAGCAAACACCGGACTCCATGTACAAACAGGCCGGTAAATTACCAAACGGCTTCGGTTTCGAAGATATTTCAATACACAATGGCTTCAACAAGGCACCGGATATAGTCGGTCATATGGTACATGCTTCTGATAAACGCTCAAGTGTATTATTTAATCAATTTCATACTTCTAGAAACAGACATTCAAGGAGCCTCCACTCACCTTCATCTCCTAATTTAGGTCGTGGACACAACGATCTGTCTGGCATTTTTATTACGGATGTTCCCAATTACAATACTGCCAGGGCGAGGCACGAGCTCAATGAAGCAGTGCGACGTGTCATGAGTGGCAAACATTCGGTAGATGCAAGGGGAAATGTAAGAACTGTTGTTTCAGCAAGAAGCAAGAAGAGCTGTTTAACCACCCGTTCAGTGCTCAGCGAAAGTCTCAGCGGAGTGAAAACGCCAAAGAAGGTCAAGTTTTTGAGCAGTGACTCTTCTCTGAGTATTTCCGAAACTAACAGTCTCTTTAACGAAGTAGTTGGTCAACAAGTGCCGAAGGGCGGAACAGGTATCTTAGAGGTACAACCTTCCGATTCGTTACTGAGATCCTTCTCTCCAGGAATCCAACCTATGTCCGCGCGTGAACTCCTTAGGTTGGAAAAGAAAATACTTCCCGCGAATACTCCTCCGCCGCTAGAAAGAAAGCCGAACTACTTTCTGACAGGTTCCCTGATAACAGTGCAACAGTTCAAGCGAAACGAAAGTGAACTGTGTTCCGATACCTCTGCAAGTATCAACAGTGAACTCACTGATAACGAGGAAGGTAGTGACAGTCAACTTCCGGCCAGTAAAAACAAAAATGACAATGAGAAATTAAGTAGCGGCGATTCTGAAGACGGTGTAATTGTCGACAACGATGACGACGATGATGAAATAGGATTTTACAAACTTGTCAAAGCATTGGAAAAGCAACCATATGATGGGTTTGAGCATAAGAAAATGCGACGATCAGCGGGCAGCAACAGAAGTAAAGAGCGAGACAAAAACGACGAGAAACCAAAATATGTCAAAGTCCGTCTAAGTTAACTGTGACTTGTAGAATAGTTTTGTGTTTAGATATATATCGGAAGTGCCTTTATTAAATCTAAAAAAAATCAAATAAAGAAACTTGTAGAATAGTTCTGTGTTTAGATATATATTGAAAGAGCTTTAAATACATCTCAATAAATTCCAAGGAATGCTTTAACAATGTCGGTCGTTTCACCGAAACGAATGATCGCCTTAGAATGATCGCCAGATTTTGTCAAAAATTCAACAAATATACTTTATTTCAAGAAAAACTATTCATACTGAGTATGAACTCAGTACACCATTTTCGAAGTACCACTCCCAACAAAGTTAGTATTTATCGACATTTGATCTCAGTTTTTTGTTCTCTATGTTATTATTCATCTTGTTTCATTTCATATTTCTTCAATTCATTTGTTGTCTTGTATATATTGTCAATGCATATAATAGAGGAACACAGGGAAGATTGGGCTCTGTCCCAACTGTGTTTTCCTCTTTAAATAAAGTTATTATTATTATTATTATTATTATTATTATTATTATAGTTAGATCACGCTCACGTTAGGTCATGGCCTGTAATATTCGCGCCAGCGAACCATCATTGAGAACACTGGTTCTCGGCCAGTAACCCATGGATAATTAAAAGGATAGATAATTAACAGGCTGGAAAATTAAACGATTTAAAACGTCAACTTTTATAAATAAATCATTTTCAAAAGATAATTTCATCGTAGACAAGTTCCAGACTGGGTGGAATTTTAGTTCCGTTTATATACATGTACTTTAAATTCTACAGTTTCATTTTTTTTATACAAATGTTTAGAAACACAGAACTTTCACTTACAGTTTGATTTGCCTGTGGGCGTATCAAGACTGTAAACCCCCGGGTGAATTCAGTGTTTGTGATGTATTTTAAACAAATATCAAATTATAACTCACGCCCTCTTTTCCTCTACTTTTTGGCTGCATTTTGAATGGCTATTCATGGGATGCCTCTCTCTGATTAATCCTTGCGTAGGAAAACAATCCTGTCATACACGATTGCAATCGTTCTGTGGACATTTTTTTAAAGACATAAGATATTAGAATCAGTCAACTGACTCCGGAGAGAAAATATCATATTTTCCAACGATTATTTTATCGCCGCGTCTTCAAATGAATGAGTGTGTCGTATCTCAAATTTGAAGTTGATACATCTGAAAACAGTTTACAAAGTTTTATCCCATATGCAGGCCTGGAAAAAATCCTTATTTCCAAAAACCACAGTGATTAAATATTTCCGACCAACAGTAAAAATACGTACACACTGGCAATGCAGAAAACTAGCAAAATGCCTGTACTGTCACATCATAGATCTGCAATTTGTAATAAAGTATTGGTTGCAAAAAAAGAGTATTAACTACATTCTATTTATTCTTTTTAATTTAGATGTAAACAAGTGACAGAAAATTGTCACAAAACCAGGTTTTCATTTTCCAGACTGACGGCCAAGGGCAAATGTGTTTTTTTAAGTCAGTAGATAGACATAATGTGAAAAAGAAACAAAATGCTAACGAACGGATGGATGGACGACCAGGGGCATAACATTATAAATTGACAAGAGGGCCAATTGGCCCTAAATCACTCACCTGATTCTAAAATATATGAAATGACAGGTAGAACAGAAGACATTGAAGTACAGTACAGTACCAAAATTCCAAATTTGGAGTCAACAAGCCAAAGCAAACTCAAGTTATTAACAGAAACTGAATTTCTATTTTTAGCAACAGTGACCTTGACCTTCATCACAGACATGTGAGTAGCAATCCCAAGTTGCCTCTTGGTATAAGCAACCCACAAACCAAGTTTGGAGTCAATATGCCAAATCAAAATCAAGTTCCTAAGTGGAAACTGAATTTTCCTTTTTAGCAACAGCGACCTTTACCTTCATTGCCTGGGTAGAAATCTCAAGCTTCATCTTGATATAAGCTACCCATACATAAAGTTTGGAGTCAATAGGCCAAAGCAAACTCAAGTAATTACATGGAAACTGAATTTCTATTTTTAGCAACAGTGACCTTGACCTTGATCACAGATACCCGAGTAGCAATCCCAAGCCGTCTTTTGATATAAGCTACTCATACACCAAGTTTGGAGTCAATAGGCCAAAGCAAACTCAAGTTAAAGCTGTAATGATGGGTGAGATTTCACTAATTAGCTGCTAAATAAAGTAGAAAAAGGGTCAGAAGAAAATAAACATCCAACAAATTTTGATTTGTGTATTTTTCCCGATTAGTAAAGTTATAAGCAAACCTTGTTCCCTGCTTAAAACCATTAAAACAAATGACTATTCAAAACATGCAAGGCTAAAGTACAATACATCAGTAGATTGCAGAAAAACAGCATTTTTTGTAAATAAATTTCAGTCAAACTATCCTGTTGTGCTCTACATCCTTCAATTATCACTAAATATTTTGAAATGTTCGAATATAATGCTGCATTGACATAAACATATTACAAAAATATTCAAGTAAGAGCTGAAAGTCTAGTTGTTTTTCCTATGATAAAACATAAAACTTATACTGGCGACCAGTCTCAAATCTTATTGTCTGATAAGTTGGGACTGAAAACGAGTCTACAGAACGACAAAAGATAACCCAGAGTTTTGAGGCTGGTTGACAAACTCAAGTTTATGATCTTGGGCCCTGGTCAAAGCTCAGGGAGGTACATATACTCTATTCCAAAAGAAAGTGTGCACTTCGTTTTTGGTTATTTTTCATTAACTGATTTGCTTAATGCCCAAACACATCAAAATTGAGATTAGATCATTTAAATTATATAGTAAAATTATGATCTAATCTCAATTTTAATACCAACTATTAAGGAATTAAGAAAATCGGCTAGTAAAATATCACCCAAAAAAAAGAGAGCACAGTTTCTTCTGGAATAAAGTTAAGATTAGTTACAGCACTGGGAAAACTTTCCTTGGACTAAGCAAAAGTAACAAGAAATAAAGGAAAACAAAAGCTTTAAGCAATCATGAAAATAAATTAACAATGAACTATCAAAGTCTTAACCCTTTCCTGTATAGATACACCTTTATTGCTAGGGCGAACTGTTTAGATCCAGATCAGCCGGCACATCCATGCCGTCTGATCAGGATCTAAACTGTTCACTTTTTTATTTATTACAGTATTTCTGACCAACACGCGAACAGTGCAGATCCTGATCAGATGGCACAGATGTGCCGGCTGATCAGGATCTACACTGGTCGCACATGTGTAAAAATGCGTGTCTATGGAGGAAAGAGTTAATAAAATGTCTACTGGCTTTTTGGCATTGTTCAGCTCCTCTTTGAAGAAAGCTATCTGCACATGTATAGTTTAACCCTTTCCTTGATATATACGCATTTTTACACATGTGTGACCAGTGTAGATCCAGATCAGCCTGCACATCTGTGCCGTCTGATCAGGATCTGCACTGGTTGTATTTTGGTCAGAAATTATCTAATGAATCAAAATGCAAACAGTTTAGATTCTGATCAGACGGCACGGATGTGCCGGCTGATCTGGACCTAAACTGTTCGCCCATGCAATAAAGGTGTGTCTATGGTGGAAAGGGTTAAGTCAACCAAGGAGTGTTTCATTCATAAATTAATACCCACACATCAATTCCTGAGGATATTATTAAGTAGTAAAATCTGGATTTCTTGGGCATAAGATGTTTTGATCTAACTTTCACATCAAACACAAAAAACAATAAGTTCCAATTCCATAACTGACTGAATTTCAAATGTATAGTAACAACTTCAGTCCTATATTTTAATTCTTTTTATAAATTTCTTCAAACAGAACTCCAACAGTTTGTTTAACATGCTAATGTGGATCTACACTGATGTTACATAACAAATATTATTAGAGTATGGACAATTCCATAAATAAGTTAGCAGAATATTAAAGTTTTTGTTCAAAAATGACAAAAACTAAAAAAAACTATGCTTCATCAAGTTTAACCCATGATTTCATATACATGGATGTGCTTTTGGCACACCCAACAGTGTAGATACAGATCAGCTGGCACATCCTTGCCATCAGATCAGGATCTACACCATTTGCTGTTAGATTCATAAGTTTATTTCTGACAAAGAAGCAAATAGTGCAGATCCAGATCAGAAGGCACAGATGTGCTGTCTGATCTAGATCTACACTAGTGGCACTATTCCTGTTTGAACACTATGTAAAACTGTTATTCAAGGTCCAAAAGAATTTACCGTCATTGTCTGAATATAAGCTGCACTTTTTTCCCAGAATTCGGCAGTAAAAAGTTGGGGGTACGGCTAATACACAGGTTTGACTGCTTATAAATACATTATAAGCAATTTTGATCTGTTCCATCAGGTTTGGGGGCAGTGCGGCTTATACATAAGTGCGGCTTATATTCGAACAATGATGGTATTTGGTAAATAAGAACCCTAATTCACCCAGAATCTTTATCACAGTTTTGTATGTTAATCACATCTACAAAAATGTCAAAACAAAAAAATCATCACTGATATTATAGTACATGTATCTAACAAAACATATATAACACAAATTTCGTAACATTTTGTGCTTATACAATAAATCTTTAACACCAGGGGATATAGCCTATACTCCATTGGGACCAGTGTAGGTTCAGACCACTCTGCAGGATCTACACTGTTTGTAGTCTAATCAGACTTCATGGATCTGCAGGCTGATCTGGATCTACACTGTTGCCTTACAGAATAAAAGCCATATCCCATGTACACTTGGAGGTCTGAGGGTTCTCTGAAGATTTTTATTAATTGGAAGAATCATACCATCAGCATTTATTACAAAGTTATGCTCCTGTTTTAGTTCTTTGTAGTTTTAGTAAAACACAAAAATACGAACAAGAAAAATACCCCATTACGGACTAGCAGCCAAAGTTCTCATTGCTGTTATTGTCATTCTTGGCATGGAAAAGCTTGGAAACTAGCATTAATTGTAAACAAACAACTGGTGACCAAATAGAACTTTGGATGAGGGAAATATCTTAATTTTCAAGTAAATGTAAGCCCCCCAAATCTTAAATACTGTCAGCTCTTAATACCAACTTTTTTGGTATGATTTGGATTAAAGATAATTCACTGGTAGTTTCAGTCTCAGGACAACATATTTATCACTGATTCTGTATTTAAGGCCATAAATACATCTAAATGGCAGGTAAATCATTGTTAAAAATATTTCATGTATCATATTGACTGTACTTCCAGAATTAATAATGCCCATTTTGTTCATGACTTCAAAGCTTTAAATGCCCATCTTATTTATATACCTTTATTTATTCATAATCTCAGAGATTCATATATAGTTGATCAACTCAAGTATTTTACTCTGTAGAACATAATATCACAATAATATGAATTAATTATAATACAAGTGGGACTCCAGAAATATCAGGCTTTGTGACATCAGAACATCACTTTTCAAACATTTTGACATCATCAATTTATGTGTATTTGTTTAATTATTACAAGACTTTTCACTAAAATTCAACTGAGTATGATAAAAATCTGAAAACTGAACATATTGTTAAGTCTGTTTTTTTGGAGCCTGGTTATTCTGGAGCCACGCTCAAACATTTATTGATTTTGCATTTAATAAACAAATTAATTCATTGTCAGCGAAAAAATGTTATAAACATAATACATTTATTATAAATTTGCTGCATGCAAGAATAAAAATCTGTAAGTTAAATCTTTGGTACAAAAAACAAAGTTGAGGATTTTCATTATTTTTCAGTAAAGGAAGATTCAATAATCTGCCATTAATGTGTCTGTATTTGAAGTTTTAATTTATTCAAATGCTAGCAGTAAGTAGCTCCAGTCACACAGCTCCCTCATTACAGTGAAAACAGACTTTGACCTTTAGTTTGTGTTTGGTGTGCACTTGCTAGACAGACACATCAATGACTGATGGCTTTTGAGTAAAGTTTCCAAGTTTGAGACTGCTCAACATTCAGAGTAAGTAGCTGTTTCTGGAGCATCTTAACATACAGGTTTCATAACATATCCTTTTTATGTAAAAACATTTCACCAATTCATAACATTTCTAGTGAAAATTAAATAAGTGGCCTAGAATGTGCATCTTGAAACAAGTGATGGTGACTAGCAATGAGCAATGCAGGTACTGTTCCATATTTTCCATGCTGTTGTTTCACAACCAGGGTTGAAGGTTATAAAACTGAGAATGGAAACCAGTCTCAAATCTCAAGGATCTGATTGGCTGAAATGGCGACTGGTCGCCATTTCAGCCAATCAGATGCTTGAGATTTGAGACTGGTTTCCAAGCTCAGTTTTTTAACCTTGGGCACAGGTTACACAGTATCTTCGTAGCTACTTCAGTTTTTATTATAACTAAATTGTATATAAAGCTATCTACATGTATCTTAATTAGCACTGTATGCACACAGGGGAAACAATCACTGCACAAAACAGTATGTTAAGAAGGCAGGTCCTGTCTACACAGGGGCTATAACTAGATTGTCTGTAGACTTGCTGGGTTGTAGAGTCACCGGGGTCTCTAGATTTTCAAGATCATATAGAACATCTAACACACAGGATACACTCCAGGCTTGGGCTGGACATCCAAAATGATTGGGCTGAAAAAAGAAGTACAAGAGGGATGCTTTAACAGATGGCTCTGCATGAATATTATCTCAAAATTAAATTTTATTTTATTTAACCCTTTTATCCCTGGGATATGGCTTTTATGTCATGGGATACTGGTGTAGTTTCAGTTCAGCCAGCACACCTATGCCATCTGATCAGGATCTTCACTGTATTCGATCAGATTCATCAAGTTTTATCTGACAAAAGCAAACAGTGTAGATCCACATCAGATGGCAAAGATGTGCTAACTGATCTAGCTCTACACTGGTCGCCCATGTGAAAATATGCTTTATAAGTCATAAGTTATTTTTGTCAAATAATGCTCAAATTGATTAAGTCTAATTGATGGTAAATAAATGTGTTCATTGAACACTATAAATGGGAAGCAGTGCAAAGCTGTAGTCTATCTCATCGTGACACCTAATTATCCAAAAACACTCGATAGACCAACCCTTTACTCACTGAATTACTGTAATTAGTTCACTCATGATCCATTTAAACCAATCCATTCTTTGCCTAATAAGGGTGTTTTACAAAACTGTAACAAACTGAATTTATTAACTGAATAGTGAAAAGTGATGCACAGGCTGGTCTGGGTCTACACTTGTTGTAAATGTTATGAACGCTATGCTTAGCACATCAAGGGCTAATGTTATTATTATAGTTTACACAGCTTAATATTGGCATATTTAGCATTTAATAGGGAAAATCATTCCCAAGTCATTTTTAACCATATTTTTGCATATCGAATTAGAATACTATAACTGCTTGAATTTCTGCCTTAATTAACCCTTTCCTCCATAGACACACCTTTATTGCGAGGGCGAACAGTGAAGATCCAGATCAGCCAGCACATTCCTGCCAGCTGATCTGGATCTACACTGGTCGCACACACTTAAAAATGTGTATATATGGAGGAAAGGGTTAATTAAGGCAGATATTTCATGATATCAAAGTAACAATAGTAAGAGCTATGTGCAAGTGGCCTACCTCTGCATTATGGTTGGTGATCTCCGGAAGAGATCTCCAGCTTGATTTCATCACTTCCTCGTAATGCCGGGTTAAAGTGGATCTTATAAAGAGCACAGTCTCTTTCAGAATTCCAGGCCTCTCGGACTCCAGCTTCTTGGCAAAGAGTAATTTGGCACGCAGGAAATACCCGATGGGCCATACCCACTCCTGACAATACAATACAATAGTGTATCACTTACATCTGTGCATATTGTATATTACATTCATTGTAACATAACAACTATAGGTCCTGCATTATTAAATTAAAAGACCAATGGATTCCAACACCAAAACAATCAAACTTGGTAACCTGTAGCTTTCATCAGCCTATCGAAATCTTTTGAGCCAAACTATGTAGTAAAATTCCCAAGACAGTTCCCAGATAAATTGTCATGCTGCTCTACCAGTTAAGATGGCAACATCACAGAATTCAGCATGGGAGTGTGATGGCAGATGCATCAGCATGAAGTAGTATTGGCACCAGGAAAGTACTCTCTCAGCAAGCAAGCTTGACAGAAATATCAAATGAAAGAATCTATTTGCAGGATACTACAGTGTCAGCACTGTTATTGACGGTCCTATACCAGCTTTATAAGTATCATTCACGTGTGTTGGGTAAAGATCGCGTGATCCGGCCAGAGTGAAATATGCACAAGGGCGGAACGAGGCTCTGCCAAGTTACCGCCTAAGTGCATATTTCACGAGGGCTGGATCAAGCGATCTTTATCCAACATAAGTGAATGATACTTTTTCTTGCATACCATATTTATTTTGTGCATTTTGGGGTATTATCCTGTAAAATGTTTATTTGCACCACTTTTTTATAGTAGCGAAGTGATATATGAAACATTCCATCGTTCATCCATAACTGCATAAGACTTTGTGACGTCATATAAGGAGTGTGACTCATTCTACATGGGGGGTGTAGGATCGAAATTTCCTACACGGGCGAAAACACCTGATGACTAGATCTGGTATGCAAGATACAGTGTTTCATTAATGCTTTACGCCATGGACACAGCTAAAATCCCAGGTGCGACCTGTGAAGATCCTGACCAGACCAATCATACCTCAGCCTACACAATCATGCCGTCTGATCAGGATCTACACTTTTCACTTCTTGTCAGAAATAAATTAATCAATCAAAAAGTGACTACTATATAGATTCAGATCACACTGCACAGATGTGCAAGTTCACCTACATCTACACTGTTCCCATATGGGATAAGCCGTACGTACCTTTGGAGTAAAGGTAAACTGTGTATGGTTTGATGATAGCTAAGGTTAAAATCTTCAAGTTACACTAGATGTCTTCTGTAACATTCTACATCTATGCGTCTACACTTACAGTGGGTAGATTACGGAGGTTACTTACCGGCCCCTGATGGTAGCTAAATCCATGAGCAATTTTCCCGTCCTCACCATCATTGGAGTTATCATAGTACGGTACATAGCTCCAGTCACTGAATAAAAATGTAAAGATTTAAAAGAACATCAACATGAATTCACACATTTGTTTGATTTTTATAAATCAAACATAACTGAATTGAAAAAAATCCTGAATTTCTGGAAATCATTAGTGCAGTATATACCAGTACTCATTTTCTATGCAAATCATTGTTTAAGTAATATAGTGTTGTCTGAATTACAAGACTACTACATGCTCTTAAAGTCCCGACAGAACAATCTAATCCCAAGAAACTGTAGTGAGACTCTCTCTACTGTATCTAAATTTCACCTTACCAAAGTAGGGTAGACTATTTGGTCTTGCATATTCAAATGATCAATTTATCAAAACAGTACTTTACCTCTAGTACTGTAATCTAATGATACATAAAATATAATCCCTTGTAAAAATAATGTCATTTTGTTTATATAAGGATGTCATACTGCGGAACTTTTACAAAAGGTAGACAGGAATTTCTTTTCCTAAGTAGACACACGTTTATCTTTTCCTAGAATGAAAGGATATCTTTCCGTGGGAAGAAAAGGATATCTTTCCCTAGGATAGAAAAGGATATCTTTCCCTAGGAAAAGAAAAGGATATCTTTCCCTAGGATAGAAAAGGATATCTTTCCCTAGGATAGAAAAGGATATCTTTCCCTAGGATAGAAAAGGATATCTTTCCCTAGGATTAGAAAAGGATATCTTTCCCTAGGATAGAAAAGGATATCTTTCCCTAGGATAGAAAAGGATATCTTTCCCTTGGATTAGAAAAGAATATCTTTAAGGTTAAGACAGATGGATATCTTTCCAAGGGATAGAGCATGGATATATTTCTTTAACATAGTCAGTGACATTTTTAAGCATGTGTGACCAGTGTAGATCCAGATCAGCCGGCACATCCGTGCCGTCTGATCAGAATCTGCACTGGTCGCATTTTGTTCAGAAATAACCTAATTAATCAAAAAGCAAACAATGCAGATCCTGATCAGATGGCACAGATGTGCCAGCTGATCTGGATATACACTGTTTGCCCATGCAATAAAGGTGTGTCTATGGAGGGTAGGGTTAAGGTAAATCATGACCAATATGAGAAATTTCTAGTTACCTGGGGTCCAGTGTCTTCATTCCAAGGGGCCCCAGTAGATTGTTTTGCATGGTCTGTAAAGCTGTCCAGGCTCTCTCCGGGGTAAACAACTCTGGGGCCTGCAATTAACAAACTGTCAAATACACGTGTACTGAACACAGTCGATAGTTTTTTTTGTTCAATACATGTATTTAAACCTTTCCTCCATATATAGGCATTTTTACACATGCGACGAGTGTAGATCCAGATCAGCTGGCACATCCGTGTAGTCCAATCAGGATCTGCACTGGTCGCATTTTGGTCAGAACTGTTCGCCCACGCAATAAAAGTGTCTATGGAGGAAAGGGTTAATAACAAATGCTTATTAAGTAAACTGCATAAAGCAAAGGTATCATTCATATTTGAACCCACAATTATAAATATTTAAAATTATATTGTTGTATAACTCTTTTGTACTAGATATGTGTCCATAGGGCATGTAGGCTCCAAATTAACCTTGCAACCTCTACCACCTTCAAATGATGACAGGGGCATAAAACCTACAATATATTCCAACACATATAGCTAGTTAAACTAGAATGTGTCCTCAAACACTGCTGCCCCCTACTGCTGCAACATAATTTTTAATAACAAAGGGCCATAATTCTGGTAAAATTGTCGCAGGAAAAAATCATTTCTTTACGATCACTTACACATCCTGCTTGATCATCTGTGAAAGTTTGAAAGAAATCCTCCTTATAGTTTAGGAGGAGTTGACGCCACAAGATTTGGGGACATATGGACAGCGGATGAGTGCAACTCTATATATTTACATTCCTATTGATTTCTTCGTTTAAAAAAATTCGGTTCATTTTGCACGAACCGCATGACCCGTAATGATGTCAGTGACGTCATGGCTGTTACTATTGAAAACTCCCACGTATTACTCCCCCTTTTCACTTAATACTATTTTTTGAAAGCGTTCGATTTAAGTTTGTTTAAAGAAAAAAATGAATAAAATGTAAATATAAGTAATGATTCTTATTTTGGTGCGGTTCATGCAGATTGGACGTGCACGCGAGAGCTGGCAAATTTACCATAAAGCGCTAGCGCGCTTTATGGATTTGCCAGCTCTCGCGTGCACGTCCAATCTGCATGAACCGCACCAAAATAAGAATCATTCCTTAAATGCTTCCCACTTTGTGGGGGCATAAAAATGGAAGTTCAGTTGCACATGAAGTTCTATGAATCGGGGTTTTCACAAGCAACACATAATCTTGGTATGTTCATCCTTGTGACCCATTTATTTCCCAACCTTCCTTGAACCTGTTACTTGGGGCCTGAACATCTGGGCTGAAGGTTATAAAACTAAGATTGGAAACCAGTCTCAAATCTCAAGCATCTGATCAGCTGAAATGGCGATCAGTCCCTATTTCAGCCAATCGGATGCTTGAGATTTGAGACTGGTTTCCAATCTCAGTTTTATAACCTTGGGCACTGATTAGGTATGTAAGAAATATGCAGAAAGTTAACAGGGTATAGTGATCTTTAATCTAATCTCTGGGTGTGAATTTTTTCATGGGGATCATAGGAGATTAAATTTACCATGTTATTGTCACAGGGTGAGAAAGAATGTGCAGCCAAACTGGGACTCGAACACGGGACCCCTTGCTTTATATTAACATTTGCAGGCGTCTTAGACTCAACCATGCAATGCTGTCATGGTTCCGCATTGGGCACCAAATGTCACAGGGTAAGAAAGAATGTGCAGCCAGACCGGGACTCTCTAACCCGGAACCGTTCGCTTACAGGGCGAGTGCTCTCCCGACTGAGCTATTTAACACACAAAATTTAACCACACTTCATGACCTTAACCTAAAGGAGGCCCCATCCTACCCTTGTAAGGACAATGGAAGGAAATGAAAGTCTACGGAACCCAGGATTTGAATCCCTGAGCTCTACATATCATGCTAGTTGTGGTCTTGGAAAATCAAAAAATATTGAAAATGATATTTACAGAAAAATGATCTGTAGGAAAACAATCTTACCACAACCATAGCAACAGCATAGTTAGGTCTGAGCTGAGTGTTAGTCCAGAACTGCGTGGCGTTGTATGTGTCCTTGTACATGCCTCGGCGGAAGATCAGCTCCGGAGCCTCCTCCTGGGGGTCTGGCTCCGTGTGGATCCAGAAACAGCGCTCAAAGTTCTCACAGATCAACTTATGCCAGGCCTCAAAACTCATCAACTTTTCCTTACCTACAAGAGAAATTTTGTTTGGTTGTTACCTTTGCTTTTTGATTTGTTAGGTTATTTCTGACCAAAATGCGACCAGTGCAGATCCTAATCAGATGGCACGGATGTGCTGGCTGATCTGGATCTACACTGGTTGCACATGCGTAAAAATGCGTATTTATGGAGGAAAGGGCTAATTTTAGGGAAAATAGCGAGATTTTTTTCTCTAAAGGGGAATGAAAAAACCTGAGTTTAAGTTACTTTTTGAGGAAAACTGCATGATTTTAAAGAAATTTTCTGAGGTGAAGGTGCAGATAAATGGTCCCTACCATTCATAGTTAAACAACTCTTATGATTCCATTCATTGAAATGGATGAAGAACATGCTTTAGGGCTACATTGGTTTCAATAGGATTAAAATCATCTCCTGAAAACCGCTACGCTATCAGGATCTGACGATGAGTAACTAAAACATGCTTGTATCACTAACCATTTGAATCAATCAGATTGTCTCCTACAAAATCGCAAAAGTGAAAGTAAACATAATATTTTAAACCAAGGAAAGTGTTGACAGCCTGTGTAAGACATATTTTACTGGATATATGTGTTAATGTAGTATTGCATTCATTTCTTATGTAATGACATCTTCTGATCATTTTGTGAGCATTATAAATCATGCTTCCTGTGTTGACAATTTCTAAAAATAGTAATCGGAGAAAACCGCTATAGCTTATGTTCGGTGTCTGCGGGCCATCATCAGATCTAACATTTGTTAGATCTTACTTTAGTGAGATTGCATTGGTTTCCACTGACTAACTGGTTAGAGCACTACACAGGTGTGTACAGTGATCTCAGACCTGTGTAGCTGTATCAGGAGAACACATGGCATCATCAATAGCGAGTCTCAAAGACTAACCAATAACCAATTTATCTACAATAATTTATCTAAGCTGATCAAATTTTGCAAAATTGACGCCAAGAGAATAGCAGGGCTCTCACTAGAGGGAGACTTGGTAGAAGAAGTCTCCCAAATGTGATCAGACTTCTACCTGCTTTGAGCTATGGGAGAAGTCATTTGTATATACAACTGCAGAATGGATGGAGGCAAGGTAACAATATTTTAAAGAGAAAAGTCTGTGGAGATAACTGATAGATGCCACTAATAAATGTGATATTCAGAAGCAATGTTTACCATCGTTGACAAGCTTCACTCCCTTGTATGGATAGATGCCTCTCTCACACAGGTCATGTAACCACAGTAGACACGACGCTGACAAACCTATCAACTCTACTGCTGAACCATCTCTGAAACAGAACAAGCAGTGTCATTGAAAAACTACTTCTTTATTCATAACTGCATGTTTTATATTGGATTCAGTTTTAAATACAGCTAAATAATGTAATCTTATCATCCCACCAGACCAATTATTTGCTGTTAAATAGTTGCAAAGACTGCACTCCCAGTTATATTCACATCCCCACAGCTACAGGAATTTCCAAAACACTAGCTCTAATTTATGTCCAGAAAGTAAAATTTGAACTCTGGCAGATATGGCATTTAAAATTTGTGTTTTTGACAGCTTGTTTCTACATAATCATTTAAATGAAGTGAACTTTTGTGTAAAGCTTTTTCAAAATTGTTGGTATCTATAGGTTTGACCTTGTATTTAGTGTGTATTTGACAGCAAATTGGTAGAGTGATGTCAACATTAATGATATTTCAATTCTCAAGTGTGTGGCAGTGGTATGGATGAAAGACAAGCTTTAACCCTTCAGGTGTAGTCTTAACTCTTTCCTCCATAGACACACCTTTATTGCGTTAAAACAGTGTAGATCCAGATCAGCCGGCACATCTGTGCCGTCTGATCAGGATCTGCACTGTTTGCTTTTTGATTCATTAGGTTATTTCTGACCAAAATGTGACCAGTGCCGGCTGATCTGGATTTACACTGGTCACACATGTGTAAAAATGTGTATATAAGAAGGGTTAATCCTATATAACCAGGTGTTGGCTTCAGCACATCATGCCAATCATATCATTATTTCTTACTTTCGGCTGTACATCCTTCAAAGGATGTTGAAATATGGAGCAGACATCCCTTAAACCTGTACTTCATGGATACACCTTTTATCACATTGGCAACTGGTGTAGATCCAGGTCAGCCAGCACAGCTATGCCCTCTGAACTGTATCTACACTGTTCCAATTTGGTAAGAAATAACCTACAGTCTAAGAACAAACATTGTAGGTCTTAAAAAGATGACAAGGATGTGCTGGCTGTTCAGGATCTTCACCGATTGCCAATCTGATAAAATGCCAATCAGTGAAAGAAGCATCTTAGAAGTAAAGGGTTAAATGTAACCATGATATTACATGACATGTTGTTGGTTCTGTACCTTGGAGTAGCTGGTTTCCCTCGCTTGCCAGTTTTCTCTGAACTGCCCATTTTATCCATCCACGTACCACAGTTGTGCTCATTTCCACCATATACAAAACCAGTGTTCCATTTGACGCCAACTTCCAAATCAAACCCTACAACAAACAACATTTCATTTCCACCATACACAAAAACCTGTTTACCACTTGACACCAACCTCCAAATCAAACCCTTCAATACAACAACTTGACAAAGACTAAATAAATCAAGACCTGCCAAATTTCTAAAGAACAGATATGAATTTTTTAACAGTGTTACTTCTTTACCTATTACTGACCGAAACACAGTGCATGTATATGCCTAAAAGTTTATTATCACAACTGATGTGTACTCATCAGTGTTTCTAACATTTCAAAATCCCAATCGGACATTGGCGCCAAAATGAACTATTCTCCTACTTCCGGTCTGCACAAACAACGACTTCCGGTCCCAGCTTTCAGCACATTTCACTCTTCTGACCCCCAGTCCATTCCTCCCTTACGACATAATTTCTTGCGGGCGATATCCTACAACCTCCCAACAGATTAATGATTTTCGAGTTGTAGACGGAAAGATTCTTTGATCATTTTATTAGAGCGGCATGCGACATTTGAAGTTTACGGCGATAAGGTTGTGAAGTGGAATTTTTAGTTCATAAAACATGTATTAACTCTCGGATTTTTGGAAGGCAACTATTTGCTTTACGTAAATGCCCTATACGTCGATCATATCATGCTCTGTAACACGATATTATATTTCTTGGAAATATTATTCTATTCTTTAAGGACATGGTAATTCTTGAATCTACACGAACTTGCACGAGTATACATATGCAACATTTATTACCGAGTCGGAAATAAATGTAACTTGCTTAGATTTTTTGTAAATTTGTAGTATATTTGAATGTTGTATGCGTAAGTAAGCATGCCAGTCACTCGATTTAAAAAAAAATAAAAATCATATTCATTTGAGCTATTTCAACTTTGCTGTGAAAACAATAAAAGTGAAGTCCATATGATATAACAGCAATTATAAATTTTATTCGGTCGTCGGTCATTTAGAATTACAATCATGGGACTAACCCTTCTTTCAATAAAATCAAACTGTTTTATTGTTAACCGACCACATTCCGTTTCGTCTTTGCCGCAGGCTATTCACAGAAAATGTATTTGTGGTAGTCATGGCAGCAGAGTTGTGAATTCTATAATTGACATGTTAATTGCTGATTAAGGTGTGAAAAATTGTACATGTACGTAATTTTTGTAACAATTTATGGGCGACTATTCATGACCTGACCGATATTTTTACCAATTGTGAAATTTCAATCGTACATTCTTCCCGAAAATCAGTCAATGACAGGCCTGCTGAAAATTTTAGAAACACTGATGCTCATTATTTTTTATATGGTTAGTTCAAATTACAACTCAAATATCTGTATAAGAAACAAGGAACATTTATAGAATCAATTCATGGTCACCACGATTTAATCATTACCGGATTTATGGAAAAAAATGGGTAAAAAATGAAATATAAACAAATGAAAACTATAGTGGTCTCTATAAAAAAGGTCAGCATCACTGTATGTTATGCCTATCGTGACTTAATGCCAAACATTTCTACCAAGTAATTTTACAATTGTTCATGGGGTTCAAGAGGAAGGCAGCAGACATGATTTTGGCATGGACAGATGAACAGACAGACAAACGGATGAATGATGCGATTATACCTCCCTTGAGCAACCCCACTGAAGTCTGTCTTGATCAACCCTGGTTGTTCAAATGTTGTGTCAGGGACATAAAAACTAAGGCTGAACACTCACAAACCTGCACTAGTCATATGCTCATCAATCTTGGGGCCAGCATTTCTCTCTCGGAATGATATTCCCGAGGCGTGACGTTGTAAAGCCTCCTGCATCACTTCACATAACGGCTGATCCTGTAAAACAAGATACAATGTCATGTTTTCTCACCTTTCTCTACAAAAATAAAAAGTGGTCACAATCCACTGACATCAAATCTCTTAACACTCTTCTCCACAGGATACAGCTTATATCCCATGCACAACCAGTTTAGATCCAGATCAGCCTGCATAATATTGCAGAATCACCTGGATCAACATTCTGCTTTTAGATCCTTTATCTTAGTTCTAACCAAGAAGTAAACTGTGAAGATCCTGAAGACTGATCTGTATCAACACTGTTTGTCCATGTGATTAATTTCATATCTATGAACTCCATGAAGTAGGGTTGACAGCCAACAACTGAATGATTCATATAAAACTGAAGGCAGAGAGAAATTATTTCACATTAAAGTGGCTCACATTTACAGTCAATCAGATTTTTTTCCAGCAATATATAGCTGGCATCTCTACTGAGTTGACTGTCACACACAACAAATGATCCAGTTTTTACAAAAACCAAATGACTTGTTTTTCTTACTTAACCCTTTCCTCCATATTTACCATTTTTAAGCATGTGTGACCAGTGTAGATCCAGATCAGCCGGCACATCCGTGCCATCTGATCTTGATCTGCACTGACCACATTTTGGTCAGAAATAACCTAAAAAAATTTTTTTTAAACGAACAGTTTAGATCCTGATCAGACGGCACGGATGTGCCGGGTGATCTGGATCTAAACTGTTCGCCCTCACAATTAAGGTGTATCTATGAAGGAAATGGTTAACAAACTCAAGCCAAGATGTCTTCATAGAGGATAAGTGACAATGCACCCTTACTTTCTCTCATATTTTTACTGTACACGTAAACTGACTTTACTACACAGCCATGACAAGCTTGTAACTTGTCAGAGAAAACATGCCTGTAACTGTTTTAAAGAAATGTGTGTAAAAGTGTTAAAACCAACTTAAACTTATTTTCTTCCCCATACAAATGCAAGGTTCTAATTCAACTGACAAGCAAATTTAAGACTTGAAACTTTATGTTATGAATGATGTAATAAATTACCAAACTACATCAGCAGTAATAGCATCTTATTCCTTAGACAAGGATAAATTGCTCTGTAATGATTTCATATGACTTTGGATGGGATAGCAATCAGTTCTGTATTGCCCCAATCACCCAATCCCTGCCATAGTCCCGTTTTAATTAAGGGTGTAACAGAAAAACATTAGATACTTCGACTTTTCAAAACCAAAAACAGAACAATAATTCAAATATGGAATTTGATACAAAATGTGAAATCAGTAATAACTATATGTAAATTTTCACCCTTTAATTCAAATTTTTGGACTTGTGTTCTTTTTCCAGAATAACATATAAAAAGAAGGATGTGACTTAGTTTACCTTTCTGTGTTTATTATTGAAATATATGAAACAACAGTTAATAACGTAGAGTTGGCACTTAATAATTTGATCAAAATATAACAAGTAAATCTGTGAGCTAATGCTCACTAGTAATACCACCGCGGCGAGAAATATGACTTTCAAAATGTAATTTGCATTTTTCAATAAGATGCCCTTTGGTTTATGTAATGCATATATATATAAAGTGATAAAGATGCCCTTTGGATTATGTAGCACACCTGTATAGTAACAAAATCTAACAAGAGGGCAATCATGGCCCTATATTGCTCACCTGAGTACAAAAGTACTCTCAGCTTTACCCCAGGGCCTACATTTAAATAATGCTGGTAAAGGGTCTCTTCACAATACTCAACACGAAATATCTAAGGTCTAGTTGCATTAGTTTCAGAGAAAAATGATTATTTATGTTTTCCTATATAAATCAATGTAAACTAAGAGAACCCTGGGGATGGCCAATTTTGGCCCAGGGGACATAATTTGAACAAACTTGGTAGATATCCACTAGACAATGCTACATACCAAATATCTAAGCTTAAGGCATTGAGGTTTCCAGTAAGAAGATTTTTAAAAATTGCCTTTTTTACATATTAAGGGTCCCCGGGGCGGGGCCAATATTGACCCCAGGGCCAACATTTAAACAATGTTGGTAAAGGGTCTCTTCACAATACTCAACACCAAATATCTAAGGTCTAGTCCTATTTGTTTCGGAGAAAAATGATTTTTCATGTTTTCCTTTATAAATCAATGTAAACTAAGAGAACCCTGGGGTGTCGCCAATTTCGGCCCAGAGGACATAATTTGAACAAACTTGGTAGACATCCGCTAGACAATGCTACATACCAAATATGTAAGCTTAAGGCATTGAGGTTTCCAGTAGGAAGATTTTTGAAGTATTCCTTTTTTACATATTAAGGGCCCCCAGGACGGGGCCAATTTTGACCCCAGGGCCAACATTTAAACAATGTTGGTAAAGGGTCTCTTCACAATATTCAACACCAAATATCTAAGGTCTAGTCCTATTAGTTTCGGAGAAAAATGATTTTTCATGTTTTCCAATATAAATCAATGAAAACTAAGAGAACCCTGGGGCGTGGCCAATTTTGGCCCAGGGGACATAATTTGAACAGACTTGGTAGACATCCACTAGACAATGCTATATACCAAATATCTAAGCTTTAGGCATTGAGGTTTCAAGTAGAAAGATTTTTAAAGTTTGCCTTTTTCACTTATTAAGGGCCCACTGGGCGGGGATAATTTTGACCCCAGGGCTAACTTTTGAACAAAATTGATAAAGGGTCTCTACACAATACTCAGCACCAAATATCTAAGATCTAGTCCTATTAGTTTTGGAGAAAAATGATTTTTCAGGTTTTTCCTATATAACTATATGTAAACCAAGAGAACCCTAGGAGTGGCAGATTTTGGCCCAGGGGACATAATTTGATCAAATTTAGTAGACATCCATTAGACAATGCTATATAAAATATCGAAGCTGTACGCATTGTGATTTGTGAGAAGAAGCTTTTTAAAGATTTCCTATATAAGTCTATGTAAAATGAAGTGACCCCTGGGGCTGGGCCAATTTTGACCACAGCAAAATAATTTGAACAATCTTTGTAGAGTTCTACTAGAGGGTGCTAAATGCCAAATATCTAAGCTCTAGGCCTTGTGGTTTCAGACAAGAAGATTTTTCAAGTTTTTCCTATATAAGTCTATGTAAAATGAAGTGACCCCTGGGGCGGGGCCAATTTTGACCCCAGGGAAATAATTTGAACAATCTTTGTAGAGTTCCACTAGAGGATGCTAAATGCCAAATATCTAAGCTCTAGGCCTTGTGGTTTCAGACAAGAAGATTTTTCAAGTTTTTCCTATATAAGTCTATATAAAATGAAGTGACCCCTGGGGCGGGGCCAATTTTGACCCCAGGGAAATAATTTGAACAATCTTTGTAGTGTTCCACTTGAGGGTGCTAAATGCCAAATATCTAAGCTCTAGGCCTTGTGGTTTCAGACAAGAAGATTTTTGTTTAGTTTTTCCTATATAAGTCTATGTAAAATGAAGTGACCCCTGGGGCGGGGCCAATTTTGACCCCAGGGAAATAATTTGAACAATCTTTGTAGAGTTCCACTAGAGGATGCTAAATGCCAAATATCTAAGCTCTAGGCCTTGTGGTTTCAGACAAGAAGATTTTTAAAGTTTTTCCTTTCGGTTGCCATGGCAACCAGAGTTCTGCATGGAATTGATTTCTTTGAACAACTTTGGAAGAGCTTCATGCAAGGAACATCCATGGTAAGTTTCATCAACTTTGGCCCAGGGGTTTAAGAGGAGATGTTGTTTAAAGCAAAAATTGACGACGCACGACGGACACAGGGCGATCCTAAAAGCTCACCATGAGCACAAGTGCTCAGGTGAGCTAAAAATAGTCAGTAAGCAGGAAGTAGATGAGCAAGGAGCATAAAATCGCTTTACACCATATGGGACTTTAGGATAAAGCAATAGTACTGTGCTCACATGTTTTCCTGGCTCCAGGGGCTCACAGTCGTCAGTTGGGTACATCCTGGACACCTTGTCGGTCAGGATGGTGAACCCGTTGGGTGCCATCTTGCAGTAGTTCTGTACGGCCTGAAGCCACCACCACACAGCATCACGACAGTTGTAGCGGGCTCCTTTACCTTCATTCAGCAAGTTCGGAATTAAACCATGCCGCAGACAGCCACCAAAAGCCAAGATAATATACCTGTAAATTAACTTATATAAATATATCAATTTAGTAATATGCCAAGAAATGACAAAGTTCTAGCCAACATCAAGTTTTCTTGAAAAAAATCCATGAACAAAACGGGCATACAGTAACTCATTTAAAATGTTATCTGGATATTTAGTGGTTTGCATCATCACAACTGTGTTGTCATAAGCAATACAATTTTGAAGTTTGATTTAGAAACATTAATAAATGTCAACGTTATAGCCAAGTTTTGGTGAAGAATGGACGAAGAGATCCTTATGTATCACCCTTTCTTCAAAAGACGACACTGGTTAACATTTCATACTGCAAACAAGAATTGTCAGCTGAGTAACAAATTCTTCCCACCTTGCCTCCACATATCTGCCAGTCAACAGGAGAAGGCCACGAAGAGAGATGAATGTATCACGACCCCAGTTACGCATGTAATCACTTGCAAAATGGGGAAATCCTGAAAAACAGAGTTCCAGAAACCTGTTAATTTTAACAGAAGAGCTAGAACCTAAAAAGGAGTAAGAAACCTTAAAGGAACTTTGTCTACAGCTGGGTGAACCAATCATTTAAAACCCTACGAGGGATACAAACTGAGCTCAAGATAAAATTTTGAGGCAAAGTGTATCTACTCCCTGATGTTTGGATGTAAGGGGCGTTTTACAACAGTGATAGAGTACTGGATTAACTTATAACAGTTACTACATGTATTCCCTGATGATAAATGCTCATATCATGATATTGCAACAATTACTTTTACAATAGAGTGCAAAGCTTGATTGGCTTTGCTTTTCTTAACTATGTGGAGAAAATAAATGAGCAATTACCAACCATATTTTAAAATTAAAGGCTACCAGTACCCCTTCATATTAAATTCAAAGAGTAATTGCCAAAAATCAAAGGGTAATTCAAAATACTTCTTGTTTGAAGCTCTGTACTGAAAAAAACAGGCCCAATGGGACATACACAAGAACAGACTAAACTTCTACAGTATTATACCATGAATTTTTATTTGTATTTGTTAGTTCCAACATTAGGTACACAAAAAAGACTTACCGGCAGCAAGCGACAAACAAGCTTGCTGTTCTGAATCTACTGAGCTGCAAGGAGGTTTGGGTGGGGCCAGATCCGGGGACAGTGCCGGGAGCCGAGCATTCTTCACATGACCACAGAACATCACTGACCCCATAGCCAGAGCCTGAACAAATGTGGAACCATCTGCCACAAAACTGCAAACAAGTACAACTGTCATTGTCACAGTATGAAAAGATACACTTATTTATTGGCATCAACACATTTTGGAACTGATGCCAAGTCACAACCTAATACAGCGACCATTACCACTAAGGGTGTACTGACTTAACCTTTAATCCTCATATACAGGTTTAATGGCAAGTGCAAACAGTGTTGATCCAGATCAACCACCTCATCTGTGTCGTCTGATCAGGATCTAGACTGTTTGCTCCTTGGTCAGAAACAAAATAATAAATCAAACAGCAAACAGTGTAGATCCTAATCCTCAGGCAGAGATGTGCCAGCTGCTCTGGATTCACACTGTTTGCCCATGGGTTACAGCCATATCCCACTGTGTAAAGAGTTAAAAAATGTAGTGTGGTTTTAATATTTACTTCCAGTAGTAAGGATGTAGTGTGATTCAGGTGGTAAGATTTTATGAAAAAACAAGGTAAGCTTTTATACCCTTTCCTCCATAGACAAACCTTTATTTGGAAGGCCAACAATTTAGATCCAGATCAGCCAGCACATCTGTGCCATCTGATCAGGATCTAAACTGCTCGCTTTTTTCATTCGGTAGGTTATTTCTGACCAAAATGCGACCAGTGCAGATCCAGATCAGATAGCATGGATGTGCTGGCTGATCTAGATCTACACTGGTCGCACATGCGTAAAAATGCATATATATGGAGGAAAGGGTTAAAAGGCAAAACAAAACCTCTTTGTGTGATGCAGGTGGTAAGATTTTATGAAAAACGAGGTAAGCTATTGAACATCTCGACTTACTCTGTGTAATATAAAACCTTGTAGCGAATTTACTCTGACATGAGGGTGAATGCATGCTGCCTTGATATCAAATAAGCCCCGGTGATGATAGCATCAAAGTAAGAGGGGATCAGATATCAAGGAACTTTACTAAAGTATGTGTAGCACACTTACACTGACGTGAGGGTGAATGCATGCTGCCTCAATATCACATAAGCCCCCGTGATGATAGCATCAAAGTACAAGCGGATCAGACATCTAGGAACTTTACTTAAGTATGTGTAGCACTCTTACTCTGACATGAGGGTGAATGCATGCTGCCTCAATATCTTACAAGAGCCATGTTACACATGGTTAATCTCCCCGCCGGAAAAAAGTTACCTGAAGGTTGTACTTTCGTATAATTTACCTGGAGAGGAAATCCTTTTCAGTTTTGGAGTCAAGCTACGGACAAAAATTTATCAAGTAAATCTGATAAAGGGGAATAACTCTAAACAAGAGCTGTCACTTGAAATTGACATATGCCCCCGAAATGCAGCTTTGAAATCGAATTGGTATACATATGTAGTAAAAATATGCCTGTGGAAGTTAAAGAGTAAAAAGTAAGGGCCTATATCCCTTGCAACAAGAGGGTCCATAGGGTGGCTCACCTGTCAACAACTGCTCAATGGTTGTAAGAGTTGTGTGCAAGTTAGGTAAAATCAAGGGAAACAAGAGGGCAATGATGGCCCTTTATCGCTCACCTGAATACAACAAAGTTGTGTTGTATGTGACCCATCGTCTTGATATGGTGAACATTTACACCAAGTTCTTTTAAAATCCAATAAAAAACAACAAATTTACAGCTTGGAAAAGAAAATGCTATTTTTAGTAACAGTTACCTTGACCTTGGACCTACCGGCATGGGTATTGTACGCAACACAACCCCTTGTCATGGTAAACATTTATGTAAAGTTATTTTGAAATCACTCCATTTATTAGGAAGTTACAGCCCAGACAAGAAAATTTTATTTTTAGTAACAGTGACCTTGACCTTGGACAAACAGCCATGGGTATCGTACGCGAAACAACATCTTGTCATGGTAAACATTTGAGCCAAGTCATTTTAAAATTCAATGATAAATAACAAATTTACAGCCTGGACAAGATTTTTCTATTTTTAGTTACAGTGACCTAGTTTTTGACCCCAGATGACCCATATTCAAACTCGTCCAATTAATAACTGGGACTAATGTCCTGACCATGTTTCTTTGCAATCGGACAATCAGAGCAAAAATGTGACCACTAAAGTGTTAACAAGAAAATTCCATTTTTAGGAACAGTGACCTTGACCTTGGACCAACCGACATGGTTTTGTACTCAACATACCGCCTTGTCATGGTGAAAATTTGTGCCAAGTTATTTTGAAATCCAATGAGAAATAACAAATTTACAGCCAAGACAAGATAATTCTATTTTTAGTAACAGTGACCAAGTTTTTGATTCCAGATGACCCATATTCGAACTGTTCCAAGTAATTACTGAGACTAATGTCCTGACCATGTTTCGTGACAATCGGAGCAAAAATGTGACCGCTAGAGTGTTAACAAGAAAATTCTATTTTAGTAACAGTGACCTAATTTTTGGACCCAGATGACCCATATTTGAACTCATCTGAGAAATCATTGGGACAAACATCCTGACCAAGTTCCATGACAATCAGAGCAAAAATATGATCGCTAGAGTGTTAACAAGAAAATTCTATTTTAGTAACAGTGACCTAATTTTTGGACCCAGATGACCCATATTTGAACTCATCTGAGAAATCATTGGGACAAACATCCTGACCAAGTTTCAAAACAATCGAGGCAAATATGTGACCGCTAGAGTGTTAAAGAATGTGGGACGTACTGACGGACTGACCGACAACTTGGCGACTATATGCTCCCCCGAATTTCTGCCGGGAGCTTAAAAAAGTGTGGCCTTAACTTGCCAGTTTGTGTACATACACTGTATACATCTAAGACTTTCTTAAATTTAGTCTTAACAGTTTGAGAATGTGCTTCAAATTTGTTGTTGTTGTTCTTTTTGTTGTTTTACTTACAAACAGTGAATAACATGTTCAGAAAAGCCTGATTTTCAAAGTGCTATAAAGTAAGAGAGTTTATTTGGTCACTATCCATTGAAAATGACAAAATTTACCCTATAAAATCTTCCAGAGCAAAGTTCTTAATATTGCATAACACAGATCTAAGCAGCAAAGTTCATGAGGTCATTGTCCAGCAACTTGACCAATATTAACGAATAAACTGGTAAACATCATATGTAGCTGAAGACAGGTAGAAATATTGGATTTTGACACTTGAAATTTTCACTCTGCTACTAAAATTTTTGTTTCAAATTTAATCACTGAACAACCAGTGAATGAATTGTTCAGGAAAGATTGAATTTTAAGATGGTATAAAGCTTGTGTCAAAATCTGGTTGATAACTGTAGAAAATCAAAGGTTAAAAACAGATTTTGAAAGAAAAAAAAATTAAAATCCCCAGGGCGGGGCCTCTGGTCAATTTAACAACATGATTTTAATCATTTGTGTAGAAATCATCAATATCAATATTCATACCAAATTTCATGACAATCGGACAAAAAATGTAACCTCTATTGCTTTAACAAAATTTACCTTAGGGTTAGGGTAAGGGTTAGGTAAAAAGGCCCATAACGCCAAAAATAATCCGATCAGAAATTCCTTAGGAAATGCACAACTAGGCTTGGTGACAAACACTCCTGTGAAGTTTCAATGAAATCCCTCAAGAGATTTCAAAAAAGCTTAGGGTTAGGGTTAGGTAAAAAGGCCCATAACTCCGCCAAAAAATATCCGATCAGAAATTCCTTAGGATATGCATAACTAGGCTTGGTGACAAACACTCCTGTGAAGTTTCAATGCAATCCCTCAAGCGGTTTCAGAAAAGAAGCAAGGACAAGATTTTGCTAAAAAGGGCCATAACTCAGCCAAAAATAATCCGAGCAGAAATTCCTGACGATATGCACAACTAGGCTTGGTGACAAACACTCCTGTGAAGTTTCAAAGAAATCCCTCAAGCGGTTTTGGAGAAGAAGCGAGGACAAGATTATTTCGGACAGACGGACGCGACGGACGGACGGTCCGATTACTATATGCCTCCCTTCAGGGGCATAAAAATAGGCAAGGTAGAGTTATTGCACTTGCACACTGCACTACCTACCAATGTGCTCTGTCAGTATATGAAATTTGAATAAAATCCTTCAAGTAGTTTTTGAGTTATGCTCCTGGACAAAATTTATCAAGTAATTCTGATAATGTGGAATAACTCTAAAAATAGGCAAGGTAGAGTTATTGTTCTTGCACACTGCACTACCTACCAATGTGCTCTGTCAGTGTATGAAGTTTGAATAAAATCCCTCAAGTAGTTTTGGAGTTATGCTCCGGACAAAATTTATCAAGTAAATCTGATAAAGAGGAATAACTCTAAAAATAGGCAAGGTAGAGTTATTGGACTTGCACACTGCACTACCTACCAATGTGCTCTGTCAGTGTATGAAGTTTGAATAAAATTCCTAAGGTAGTTTTTGAGTTATGCTCTGGAAAAAATGTATCAAGTAAATGTGATAAAGGGGAATAACTTTAAAAAAAGGCAAGGTAGGGTTATTGCACTTGCATACTCCACTACCTACCAATGTGCTCTGTCAGTATATGAAATTTGAATAAAATCCCTCAAGTAGTTTTGGAGTTATGCTCCGGACAAAATTTATCAAGTAAATGTGTTTAAGAGGAATAACTCTAAAAATAGGCAAGGTAGAGTTATTGTTCTTGCACGCTGCACTACCTACCAATGTGCTCTGTCAGTGTATGAAGTTTGAATAAAATCCCTCAAGTAGTTTTGGAGTTATGCTCCGGATTAAAATTATCAAGTAAATATGATAAAGAGGAATAACTCTTAAAATAGGCAAGGTAGAGTTATTGTTCTTGCACATTGCACTACCTACAAATGTGCTCTGTCAGTGTATGAAGTTTGAATAAAATCCTTTAAGTAGTTTTGGAGTTATGCTCCGGACAAAATTTATCAAGTAAATATGATAACGAGGTGTAACTCTAAAAATAGGCAAGGTAGAGTTATTGTTCTTGCACACTCCACTACCTACCAATGTGCTCTGTCAGTGAATGAAGTTTGAATAAGATCCCTCAAGTACTTTTGGAGTTATGCTCCAGACAAAATTTATCAAGTAAATATGATAAAGGGGAATAACTCTAAAAATAGGCAAGGTAGAGTTATTGTTCTTGCACACTGCACTACCTACCAATGTGCTCTGTCAGTGTATGAAGTTTGAATAAAATCCCTCCAGTAGTTTTGGATTTATGCTCCGGAAAAAATTGTTTCGGACGGATGCACAGACGGACGGACGAAGAGCATTTCTAATATCCCCTAGCCTTTGGCAGGGGGATAATAAGCCCCGGTGATGATAGCATCAAAGTACGAGGGGATCAGATATCTAGGAACTTTACTAAAGTATGTGTAGCACACTTACTCTGACATGAGGGTGAATGCATGCTGCCTCAATATCACATAAGCCCCCGTGATGATAGCATCAAAGTACGAGGGGATCAGATATCTAGGAACTTTAGATAGATGATCAAAAATGTTCCTGAACCACGCACCAAGCTGAAATGAAATACAGACATGTGGAAATTTTAACCCATTACTTCCTGGATACAGCTTATATGTGTACATTGTAGATATGCAGTCTGATCTGGATATATTCTGTTTGATTTTAGAGGTTATTTCTGACTAAGAAGTAAAAGAGCAGAGATCAAGATTAAACTGGAAAATTGACATATTCTAAATTTAATCCTTTACTTCATATAAACTAGGGATGGGAACAGATATCTAAATCACTATTCAGATAACCGAATCCGGTATCCGGATACTATCCGAATAACCATATAATTTTATCAACCACAGAAAATTTAGCTTATTTAATATTTGCACAATTAAAATGCATACAGCTACGCTATATGGCGATCGTTTGAGTAATCGACAAGCCTACCGCTGTATCACGGAAACAAAATATAAGTGAAAATTCGGACCATATGTCTAAACGTTTATTAATATAAAAAAAAGAGGTACGCGAAAATGTACATGAGAATAGGGCAGAAGTTTTAATACTGGTGATCGATAAAATTTGAGTCTCATTTCACGAGAAAGCTTGAGAGCTCATAAAAAATATTCTTTAAACACAAAATTTACGCATATAGTCATATGCAATCACATGTATCAGGTTAAAAAATACATATGTAAAGTTTATGGTTATAGTAAATTGCATTATCTAACATTTTTGGATATCGGCGACTAATGATAAGTGTTGTTTTTTTTCCTTTCAATTTTTATAATGCAGTCATTTCAAAATTTCAAAAAAATGTCAAGACTGTATTTGCTCAAAATTCTCTTGCAATAAATTGTCAATTAATCTGAGGTTTGTCTCGTTTACAAGTTCAACAAGTTATTGCATCTTGACAGGTGTCAAACATGGTCTGGAATACTTATCTTCCAGTCTCCCAAATAACCACTATACAAACAATTGAATTAACACCTCTTTTGTCAACCTTGCTGTGGCTGTCCGCCGAGTTTTGCCTGGGGAAAACCATATACCATCGAGATTAGCGCAAACATTGTAGCGTTTTTAAGAAAGATTTAGAGTTTAAGCAATATTTTTCAAAACTCGAACAAAATACCGAAATTAAAATTCGTAAAAATTTAAGGGTATTCGAATATGTGAATGGTATCCGGATACGATTTTTCTATCTGGATATTTCCGGATAACTGTTCCCTTCCCTAATATATACAAATTTTTATGCATGTCTGATCAGCGTAAATCCAGATCAGCCGGCACACCCATGCCATCAGATCTGGATCTGCACTGATCGCATATTGGTCAGAAGTAACTGAATAAATTGAAAAGTGATCAGTATAGTTCTTGATCAGCCCCCAGTACATCAATGTCGGCTGATCTGGATCTACACTGTTTGCTAAAACACTTAAGGCATACATATATGGAGGAAAGAGTTAAAGTGTTACATAATGTCAAAACATGTCACACTTTTTCTAGCCTTTAAGTGGAATTCAAAATGTTTGCCAATTTCTTACTACAAGACATCCATATAACAGAGAAAACCACTGATATTGTAACATGTTTTAAACCCAGTATTTTTCATTAAGAAACTGTTTCTGCATCCACTGTTCTATAATCATGATTTTTAAGGTTTAAAATAATTCTATCTATAAAATAAATAGAAAACCCAAAATTTGAAGTAAAGCTACTCACATGTTCTGTTCCTTGATGTATTAACAGTCTCTTGGCTATATAGGAAGGTAACCAATCCCCTTCTCTCAGGTTTCCACACAGTGGGTGACCCAAATCATTGCGGGTTCTCACATCACTAAGCACTGTTGATATACCTGTAGAGTGAACCAATAGGGGTTGAAATATAAACTAGGTGTGTCAACGGCATCTCAAAAATCAATAAGTTCAATGGTGAACACTTTATGCCATAAGATATGGCTGTTATCCATGGGCAAATAGTGTAGATCCAGATCAGATGGCAAATTTACCAAATAGGATCAGGATCTACACTGTTCACTTTTTGATTCATCAGGTTATTTTTGACCATGAAACAAACATTATAGACCCTGATCATACGGTGGGCATGTGCCAGCTGATCTGGATCTTTACTGTTCACATATGACATAAAGCCTGTATACATGAAGTAAATGGTTAAAGGTTACCAACTAGAAATGTTTATACAATTTTGATAGAGGTGCTGCATTACTTTTTACAAATTTTGCAAAATATCATTATTCATACTTCATAAAAACGTAAATTTTGATAATTTCACTGCAGTCTTAAGCAATAAAAAATGACTTGATTTGAGATAGCATTTGGCATGAGCACAAACTTATCTTGAACATTTGTATTCATTTCCTCAGGAAAATCATAAAATATTTTTTTACAACGAAAACATTATTTTATTTTTCCGAGGAAAAACTGATTAAGAAAAATTTCACACTGTTTCAAAATACTGCAGTTTCACTGACTGATATCAAGGGAGAGGTGTAACTAGTTTAGTTAGACTCTGCCAAGCCATGTTTGTTTTTCTGACAAACACAAATTCAAGTGGAGAACAGGGCTTTTCATTGTTATATAACATAGGGCCTTATAAAGGCCTCTTCCCAATCCAAAAATATAGTATTTTTTCCCAAGGGTGGCAGAGTCTCTTTCCAAAATGCTTGGAAAGATGTTGAAAAATAGATCAAAATCCTCTGAGGGGAGTTTAAAAATTAAAGTCTGTCAAATAAAGTGCTTTAAAACATTAAATTTGAAAATTCTTATTACTTTTCAAATTTAGAAACTAGTACCTTCTTTTAATGAATTTTGTTTTCCAAAAATAAACAATTATCACGCACAAATTTCCCAATTTGAAAGGCCATGACTACTTCCCAATTTTCTGATGAAAAGCCCTGAAGAATATGTAGCCAGATTGTTAGACTTCCAAAACCTGCTCCCTAGGACAAGGGTGGTTAACCCTTTCCTACATAGACAAACCTTTGTTGCATGGGCGAACAGTTAGGATCCAGATCAGCCGGCACATCCATGCCGTCTGATCAGAATCTACTCTGTTCACTTATAGATTTATTAGGTTATTTCTGACCAAGAAGCAACCAGTTTAGATCCTGATCAGACAGCACAGATTTGCCAGCTTATCTGGATCCACACTAGTTTCACATCATATGACATGCATTAAAACATGTATATATGGAGTAAAGGGATAATCTAAGACGTCAAAAACACCTAGATCGGCTCCCTGGGACAAGGGTGCTTACATTACCTCTGAGGCCGCAGAAGTTCATGTCTCCAGATCCAGGAATGTTGTAGACACTGAAACCATTCCCATCAGCCTCTTCTTCTCCCCTACATCGAAACAGCGCAACATTAAGGTCTGCCAGCGTCAGAGCTGACACTATGGATCGGAAGTTGGAAGTGTCAACAGTTTCATCAAATAATTTACGACCACTGTACGATCTCATGAGATAGCCAAACTGTCCAAGACCTCGTCGTATCTCGAGAATGGCTTGCTGGGCTGGCGGAGGTAGAACACTCCTATTAACAAAAGATAGCAACAATAATTTTCACAAGCTGTTACATTATCTTATACATATATCAGGTAAAACATGACCAGACGTATGCTAGTTTCTCTAATTGGCTTTTATTAGTGGCTGAATTATTCATGTCCATCTTGTTAGACCACTTCTGATACACAAAGAGTAAGCAAAGGGAGAAGTACCAGGGAGTTCATCCATTGCACGCTGATTTTATGAGTGAGATTGTCTCTTACATCACATAAGTATACTGTAGTATCATTTAATTTCGCGGGGACGAAATTTCACGCAAAACCCGTAAATAACTAATTTGGGGGGGGGGGGCAAAAAAATGGCGCAACTGTATTTTCCTGTAAAGAAACACTATTAAATGGTTTAATTTCGCTGGGGTTGAATTTCGTGCTCTTGCCGTAGGGCAAAATACACTAATATTAAACCTGCACAAAATAAAATGATTTAACAGTACCTAGAGCAACTACAATCTACAAAATTGTAAACTACTTTGTTGACAACAACCTTCAACCAGACTACACCTTCAAGAAACTCTTAAGATAAATCATCTTGTATTTACTCCTTACATGATACTGCCTATTATGATTTTTTTACAAATACCAAATCTACTGTATTTCTTTAAAAATTCCTGAATGATTTTGTTCAATGACAGATTGAAATTAAATTTTGGTTATAAAAAAAAGAAGAATTAGTGCTAACAAAATATCTGTAAAATGGTTGGTTGGTCAGAAACAAAGAGACTTCCTTAGCCTTGGTATAATTCTTTCTGCTCTTTTAACAAATAATTTGATTCATTGGCTCTCAAATTCTGGTTCTTAATTTCTCTGCCTTTTCCTGATGTTTGCCTTGTTTTCCATATTCCTCTGACCAGTTAAAAAAATTCCTTGACCTTGAACAAAATATTGATTTTCTCTATTCCCTGACCAAAGTCACCCTCTTGCATGTGATTAAAATTTATATTGCTCACTAATGTGAGTGACTGAAAAGAGGTAAAACCTAAATTTATGGAATTAAATGGGGATGGTTCTAGAGATATAGAGTGATCACAAACAAAAATAGGTTGTTTATGCATTAGTGACTTACTTGAAAGCTATAACGCTTCCTGGGGTAAAAGTGTTGAAATGGACAATAGAACAAGTTCCTTCATTGTTCATATTGACAGAGACCATGCGGCTCAAGCTGGAAGGGATGTTCTCCTGTATCTTCAGATAGAAGTCTGGCATACCATTGATGAAGTCAGGGTCCTTCTTGTACTTGTAATCTTTGGTACGACAAGTCTGGATCTCAAACACTATTTTCTCAATCACTCCTGGAAACATTACACGTCACCTTAGTGCACTTAAACCTTTACTCCATGGGATATGGCAATGGATGAATAATTTAGATCCAGATCAGTCAGCACATGCTGTGTTGTATGATCTGGATCTACAATGTTCACTTTCTAATTCATTAGGTTATTTTTTATTAAGAAAGCAAAAGACTAGATCCTGAACAGATGGCTGTGCTGGCTGATCTGGATCTACGCTGTTCGATCATGTCATACTAGATGGATGTTCAGTTGAACACTACTGTCACCCGCAGGACCATTAACAATATATGAACCACATTTTACAGTAAAACTAAACACTGCTGTTAAAAGAAAAATCGCACCTTGAATGGTAACAGGTCTGACATATGGTGTCTTTTCTGGCTCTTTGGGTTCACTAAATGCGGTCATGGCCACCAACACAATGGACTCGTGAGTGACTGGATTGTGACGAGTTACAGAAACTGTGTGATCATCTATCTGATCTACGTAGATCTAAAATAAGAATAACATAATAACAGTAAATTTATTGAGAACAGGGCCCAAGATTAAAATACTAAGATTGGAGACCAGTCTTAAATCTCAAGCATCTGATTGGCTGAAATGCCGACTAGTGGGCACATTTATGATAAACATCTGTTCCAGAATCAGTCTTTTACAATTACACCCAGCCAGACACTTAACATTTTACTCCATGGGATACAATTGTTATCCATGGGATGATTGTTATCCAAGAGATATGATTGTTATCCAAGGGACATGATTGTGATCCATGGCATGGGATTGTTATCCATGGGATATGATTGTTATCCATGGGACATGATTGTTATCCATGGGACATGATTGTTATCCATGGGATGGGATTGTTATCCAAGGCATATGATTGTTATCCATGGGATATTATTGTTATCCATGGGACATGATTGTTATCCATGGGACATGATTGTTATCCATGGGACATGATTGTTAACCATGGGAAATGATTGTTATCCATGGGATATCATTGTTATCCATGGGACATGATTGTTAACCATGGGACATGATTGTTATCCATGCGATATGATTGTTATCCAAGGGACATGATTGTTATTCAAGGGACATGATTGTTATCCATTGGACATGATTGTTATCCATGGGACATCATTGTTATCCATGAGTCATGATTGTGATCCATGGGACATGATTTTTATCCATGGGATATGATTGTTATCCATGGGACATGATTGTTATCCACGGGACATGATTGTTATCCAAGAGATATGATTGTTATCCAAGGGACATGATTGTGATCCATGGCATGGGATTGTTATCCATGGGATATGATTGTTATCCATGGGACATGATTGTTATCCATGGGACATGATTGTTATCCATGGGATGGGATTGTTATCCAAGGCATATGATTGTTATCCATGGGATATTATTGTTATCCATGGGACATGATTGTTATCCATGGGACATGATTGTTATCCATGGGTCATGATTGTTAACCATGGGAAATGATTGTTATCCATGGGATATCATTGTTATCCATGGGACATGATTGTTAACCATGGGACATGATTGTTATCCATGCGATATGATTGTTATCCAAGGGACATGATTGTTATTCAAGGGACATGATTGTTATCCATTGGACATGATTGTTATCCATGGGACATCATTGTTATCCATGAGTCATGATTGTTATCCATGGGACATGATTGTTATCCATGGATAACATGGGACATGATTGTTATCCATGGAGTATGATTGTTATAAAAGGGACATGATTGTCATCCAAGGGACATGATTGTTATCCATGGGACATGATTGTTAACCATGGGACATGATTGTTATCCATGGGATATGATTGTTATCCAAGGGACATGATTGTTATCCATGGGATATGATTGTTAACCATGGGACATGATTGTTATCCATGGGATATGATTGTTATCCAAGGGACATGATTGTTATCCATGGGATATGATTGTTATCCATTGGATATCATTGTTATCCATGGGACATGATTGTTATCCATACAATATGATTGTGATCCATGGGACATGATTGTTATCCATGGGAAATGATTGTTATCCATGGGATATCATTGTTATCCATGGGATATGATTGTTATCCAAGGGAGATGATTGTTATCCATGGGACATGATTGTTATCCATGGGACATGATTATCCATGGGACATGATTGTTATCCATGGGACATGATTGTTATCCATTGGACATGATTGTTATCCATGGGACATGATTGTTATCCATGGGACATGATTGTTATATAAGGGACATGATTGTGATCCATGGCATATGATTGTTATCCATGGGATATGATTGTAATCCATGGGACATGATTGTTATCCATGGGACATGATTGTTATCCATGGGATGGGATTGTTATCCAAGGCATATGATTGTTATCCATGGGATATGATTGTTATCCATGGGATATGATTGTTACCCATGGGACATGATTGTTATCCATGGGACATGATTGTTAACCATGGGAAATGATTGTTATCCATGGGATATCATTGTTATCCATGGGACATGATTGTTAACCATGGGACATGATTGTTATCCATGCGATATGATTGTTATCCAAGGGACATGATTGTTATTCAAGGGACATGATTGTTATCCATTGGACATGATTGTTATCCATGGGACATCATTGTTATCCATGAGTCATGATTGTTATCCATGGGACATGATTGTTATCCATGGATAACATGGGACATGATTGTTATCCATGGAGTATGATTGTTATAAAAGGGACATGATTGTCATCCAAGGGACATGATTGTTATCCATGGGACATGATTGTTAACCATGGGACATGATTGTTATCCATGGGATATGATTGTTATCCAAGGGACATGATTGTTATCCATGGGATATGATTGTTAACCATGGGACATGATTGTTATCCATGGGATATGATTGTTATCCAAGGGACATGATTGTTATCCATGGGATATGATTGTTATCCATTGGATATCATTGTTATCCATGGGACATGATTGTTATCCATACAATATGATTGTGATCCATGGGACATGATTGTTATCCATGGGAAATGATTGTTATCCATGGGATATCATTGTTATCCATGGGATATGATTGTTATCCAAGGGAGATGATTGTTATCCATGGGACATGATTGTTATCCATGGGACATGATTATCCATGGGACATGATTGTTATCCATGGGACATGATTGTTATCCATGGGACATGATTGTTATCCATGGGACATGATTGTTATATAAGGGACATGATTGTGATCCATGGCATATGATTGTTATCCATGGGATATGATTGTAATCCATGGGACATGATTGTTATCCATGGGACATGATTGTTATCCATGGGATATGATTGTAATCCATGGGACATGATTGTTATCCATGGGACATGATTGTTATCCATGGGATGGGATTGTTATCCAAGGCATATGATTGTTATCCATGGGATATGATTGTTATCCATGGGATATGATTGTTACCCATGGGACATGATTGTTATCCATGGGACATGATTGTTAACCATGGGAAATGATTGTTATCCATGGGATATCATTGTTATCCATGGGACATGATTGTTAACCATGGGACATGATTGTTATCCATGCGATATGATTGTTATCCAAGGGACATGATTGTTATTCAAGGGACATGATTGTTATCCATTGGACATGATTGTTATCCATGGGACATCATTGTTATCCATGAGTCATTATTAACCATGGGACATGATTGTTATCCATGGGATATGATTGTTATCCAAGGGACATGATCGTTATCCATGGGATATGATTGTTAACCATGGGACATGATTGTTATCCATGGGATATGATTGTTATCCAAGGGACATGATTGTTATCCATGGGATATGATTGTTATCCATTGGATATCATTGTTATCCATGGGACATGATTGTTATCCATACAATATGATTGTGATCCATGGGACATGATTGTTATCCATGGGAAATGATTTTTATCCAAGGGATATCATTGTTATCCATGGGATATCATTGTTATCCAAGGGAGATGATTGTTGTCCATGGGACATGATTGTTATCCATGGGACATGATTGTTATCCATGGGACATGATTGTTATCCATGGGACATGATTGTTATCCATGGGACATGATTGTTATCCATGGGACATGATTGTTATCTAAGGGACATGATTGTTATCTAAGGGACATGATTGTTATCCATGGGACATGATTGTTATCCATGAGATATGATTGTCACCATGGGACATGATTGTTATCCATGGGATATGATTGTTATCCATGGGATATGATTGTTATCCATGGGATATGATTGTTATCCATGGGATATGATTGTTATCCAATGGACATGATTGTTATCCATGGGACATGATTGTTATCCATGGGATATGATTGTTATCCAAGGGACATGATTGTTATCCATGGGATATGATTGTTAACCATGGGACATGATTGTTATCCATGGGATATGATTGTTATCCAAGGGACATGATTGTTATCCATGGGATATGATTGCTATCCATTGGATATCATTGTTATCCATGGGACATGATTGTTATCCATATGATATGATTGTTATCCATGGGACATGATTGTTATCCATGGGAAATGATTGTTATCCAAGGGATATCATTGTTATCCAAGGGAGATGATTGTTATCCATGGGACATAATTGTTATCCATGGGACATGATTGTTATCCATGGGACATGATTGTTATCCAAGGGACATGATTGTTATCCATGGGATATGATTGCTATCCATTGGATATCATTGTTATCCATGGGACATGATTGTTATCCATACGATATGATTGTTATCCATGGGACATGATTGTTATCCATGGGAAATGATTGTTATCCAAGGGATATCATTGTTATCCAAGGGAGATGATTGTTTTCCATGGGACATGATTGTTATCCATGGGACATGATTGTTATCCATGGGACATGATTGTTATCGAAGGGACATGATTGTTATCCATGGGATATGATTGTTATCCATGGGATATGATTGTGATAAAACCCATAATTATGAAGTTAAGGGTTAAGCTGTAACCAAGTGACAATTAAAGTTTATTTAACAATGAGTTTTCAAATATAAGGTCCTACATCATGCTATTTAAGGTTCTTAACAATTTTACACTAACAATGACAAGTAAAGTGCTAAAGAAACATTGCTTAATGGGTGTTCAGTTTAAAAGTTTGATTAAGAAATACTGAGAAATAGCAAAGATATAGCTAATGTGAAGTTTTTGTGGCCATCCAACCAACAGACTGATGAACACACAGACAAAGCGCTCTCTATCCTCAGATTTTCTTCAAAAGGCGTCTTAAAAATCATGAAAGGGACTGTTTTCCAGCAGTGTGAGTACCTGGGAGAAGCTATATTTCTCCTTGTTGTTAGTGACACTACCCTGTCCTAACATCAAGTGCAGGCTGTTCAGCAATGTTTTAGCTCGGGTAATTCCAAACGTTTGGTTGATGTAAGGTCTATCAGGGAAGTCCCAGTCTGCCCAGCTCGTATACTTTCTGTCCTCGGTGACAACATGAATCTAAAACATACAGAAATATCTACGACATATATACTAAATTAGAAACGCAACTTCTTTAAACACAAAATATGTTTCGTGATTAAAGAAGTTGCATTTTTAATTTCCTTTACTATATTATATGTACTTGAAGAAATTATAAACACAACTTCTTTAAACATGGAATGTATTTCTTATTTAAAGAAGTTGTGTTTCTAATTTCTTTAAGTATACATTATGATAAGTAATGCAAAACATATCACCTTAACACTAGTTTATGCCATTGCACAACCAAAAGTCAAAATTTATGCATGGCTCAAAATAAGATTCAATTGTTGGGAATGTGAACATGAAGTATTAAAAATAATTTTTACACGTGATGATAGCTGTATATAGAAGTATATCCACAGATGTTTAGGTAGAATACTCACATGATGAGGCACCATCTGATCATAACCACGGTTACTTCCTGTTGCACAAGATGCCATAGATACTAGAGCTGTGGTTGGCAACATATCATACGCTGACTTCTTCTGCAAAGTATAAATTGTTAACTTCATCACTACCACTTTTTGATTTTTCAGTAGTGAGTTTATAACAACTTGGAATATATATTTCAAATTGCACTGTAGAATAGCTGTGCTGCCATGGAATTGAACTGGTCACCCTTGGATTCAAGTATAATGCTCAATCAACAACACTAGCCAAACAGCATTTGACAACCTTTTTCTTCAACTTTATAAATCAAACTTACCTTAATTGGAGATTCGTTGTCATGTGTTTGATCATAGAAGATTGCATGGGCCATAGATGGCACCAGGGGTTTCATTCGGGGCTGTATGAAGGCCCCGACTGGTTGACCTCCGTAACGATGTAGGAGAGACCCTAATTTACGACTATCATGAGCACTCATTGCCTCTGCAAGTATATATATGACAACTTTTAATATACCAGTCAGTCTAATTTATAACCTACTATTTTACAAAATTATTTTTTTTATAATTTACACTATAATAATAAATCTAGTTATTACATACTTTTTTTAACTTTTGATATTTAAAACAAATTGTTATTTTGGGGCAACTACTTAAATCATATGCAATATGTGTCCTATTGATTAAGTTATAGGGCATTTAAATAATGGGAACCCTTATTACCATAATGAACTTGATTTAAAAGCCAAATCAATACTTAAGAGAGCAGATAAGGCGAATTTTCCATTTCTTGTATAAATAAAGGGTCATAATGCTGAAGTGGCTGAAAATATTATGCCCATAAACATTTTCACCAAGTTTCATGAAGATTGAATATTTGTGAGGCAGAAGTTCTTCTAAGTGACCAAAATTATGCTTCCAAGAATCCTTCTTCTGTAAACTCCTTCAATAAACAGGTTACAATTTTCTGTTTTCCCATTTAAGAGCCATTTTAAGGTTACTTAAATGGCCAGTGTTAAAAGCTAAGCACCCTCCAAACACTTATGAGTTGAGAAAAAGGAAATATGACAAACCCTTTGACACTAAACTGCATGGCCAAGAGCATCTGTACTGCCAGATCAGGATTTACACTTACTCTGACTTCTTGCTCATAATTAAGCTAATTAAAAAAATGATTAGAGTAGATGCTGATCAGACTGCATAGATGTGCCAGCTGATCTGGATCTACAATGTTCCCACATGGTACAGTGTAAAGCGGTATACATGAAGTAAAGAGTTAGGGGTTTAGCGTAAGGTCTGCTGGATTTACCTCTGATGAGAGAGTTGATTCCTAGTCTGTTGATAAACAGATTGTCAAGATGTTCTCCACCAGTGAACAGTTCGGCCACGACGTACAGGTCTGGACGGATTTTACGTGCTGCATCAAGCATGTACTGGATAATACCATGAAAGAAGTCAAACAAGTATAACAAATTAAGCTTTTCTATCGTACTTTTACTGCATCTACAGCAGTCTGTATTTTCTGGAAATGGATTTCAGTAACATAAATGAGGCGCTAGATTCAGCAGACAACAATGTATATCTATGTAAACAGCAGTGTGTAGGAAATAATGGAAATTTTAGGAGGAAGTGAAAGAAAATTAAACAAGTGTTCTGTCACAAAAGGCATAACTACAGAGCCCGTAAGGTGACATTTAGCATACTTTTTTTTCTTTTTCCATACTTTTTAAGGATTTGTTATTTCGTTTAAACTAAATATTATTTTTGTTATTTCGTTTAAATGAAATATTATTTCGTTTAAACAAAATATTAATTCGTTTAAACAAAACAATATTTCGTTTAAACGAAATAAAGAATCCATAAAAAAGTATGGAAAATGAAAAAGCTTAGGGATCCATACATAATTTAAAGATGCTACTTCCTATTAATTTTTGCTGACAAACGCAAGTATTTATGCAATACCAATGCAATATACGGAGTGCTACATGACAAAAAGTAACCTGTAATTACAACAATGCTGATATACTTTCCATACAGTGGTACCTAACATTTCATTTTGCAGGGACTAAATTTCGCGCAAATGCTATGGTCAAATTTTGCTGAACTATCATTTTGCACAATTTCCCTATTGCGAAATACATGTATTAAATTAAATTGTGAACATTAAAATGGCGTTGAATATAAAGATACCACAATATTTAAGTCATTATATTATTTTAACACACTCATATAATTGTAGAACGGTTGCCTTACCTCTGCTACATGTATGGGTGTACTGTGACAGTTATCTAGACGAACACCGTGGAAGATCCGGGCTGTAATCTCGGTGTACTCCTTCATTCTCTGCCACAGATATGGGTTATCTTCTGGCTTCTTACCAAACTGTAGCTTAGCACTGTCCCCCCAACCAACCAGCTCCCTTCTTAGGTAAACATTGACACCTACAAACACAGCATGTGTGCAGCAAACTTTCATGTTTCGTCAGGTTTTCTCAAGCCATAAGGATAATTGTCTTCATATTGTCTATCAGCATCTTATTCATAGCAACTGTTTTCCGCATAACTCACATCACATACAAACCCTTTTCTCCATAGAGACAACTCTAATGGCAAACTGTGCAGATCCAGATCAGCTGGCACATTAGAGAAGATGTGCAAACTGATCTTGATCTACACAGATTGCCATGCGATAGCAGCCATATCGCATGGAGTCCTGGGCCCAAGATCATAAAACCTAGTTTTGAGATCAGTCTCAAATCTCAAGGATCTGATTGGCTGACATGGCGACTGGTCGCCATTTCAGCCAATCAGATGCTTGAGATTTGAGACTGATCTCCAGATTTAGTTTTATGATCTTGGGCAAAGGGTTTATTACATTTGTAATTTCTTGTGGCAGCTTACCTGGTTCAGCAAAGTTCCTCAGTGGATCATCTCCCATCACCCAGCCATTGCAGGCAAAGATGTACTTCCCTGTTTCCCCATGCATGTATCCCTCTTCTGTCGCTACAGAGCCGGTGTACTTGGCATCAACTATGAAGTAACTACAAAATAAATCATTACAACAAAATCAAAATGATATGAGGTTCTGGTACTGATTTTACAGCAGAAACACAAGAAAGATATTTATAACCATAAAATATCTATCAAAAACAACAAGAAGATGCTGCAGTGTGATGAAAACAGAGATTTCTTTTTAAATTTTAAGTAAAAAAGAGACAAAATACAGTCAAGAGTTATGAAACTTGTCCTGATAATTGTTATTGTGATGATTGACAACTATGTTAAATTTCAAAGCTCTACTTTGGTTACTGAGAAAAGTTTAACATAAAAAAAAATGTAATGTTGACACCTGCCCACCAAACAACATACCCCAATCTAACAAGCAATTTCATTGAATTTATATCCCCTGCCGAGTACTGGTTATTACTAACACAACAGCTGAAGACATAGGGCTTTATTTAGATATTTATCATGGCAAAAACAGTGGAAAAAAAAACTTCAGATGATGAAAAGGGTTGGACAGCTCACCAGAATATAAGAATGAGACGTAAAGTCTTCAAGTTGTTGAAATGAAGAACGCAGTAGTAAAAAAATAGCACAGTATTTATTTGAAATCCATGCAGAAGATGCAGAGAATTAGCGCGGAAACAACTACTATTCTAATTTCTATATGCATAGTGCATAACTTATCAAAGGGCCATAACTCTGTGTTAAACGGTCAGACCAGAACAAGACAACAATATGGGTATCTTGTCTTGGTATTGATGGTTTCCATAGTTTAATTGAAATCCATCCAGTAGTTGCAGAGAAATATCAAGGAAACAAATACTGCTCTACATGCAAAATGCATAACTTATCAAAGGGCCATAACTCTGTGTTAAAGGGTCTGACTGGAACAGGACAACAATATGTGCATCTCCTGTTGGTATTAAAGGCTTCCAGAAACATTCATTGAAATCCAACCTTAGTTGCAGAGAAATAGTAAAGAAACAAATACTGCTGTATATACAAAATGCATAACTTATCAAAGAGTCATAACCCTGTGTTAAACAGTCTGACTGGAACAGGACGACAATATGCATATCTCCTCTTGGTATTGATGGCTCCCAGAAAGTTTCCTTGAAATCCATCTGGTAATTGCAGAGAAATAGCACGGAAACAAATACTGCTCTATATGCATAATGCATAAGTTATCAAAGGGCCATAACTCAGTGTTAAACAGTCTGACCGGAACGATATGGGCATCTACTCTGGGTATTGTTGGCTCCCAGAAAGTTTCATTGAAATCAATCTGGTAGTTGCAGAGAAATAGCACGAAAACAAATACTGCTCTATATGCATAATGCACAAGTTATCAAAGGGCCATAACTCTGTGTTAAACAGTCTGACTGGAACAAAACTATAATATGCAAATTTCCTCTTGGTATTGATGGCTCCCAGAAAGTTTCATTGGAATCCATCCAGTAGTTGCAGAGAAATAACGCGGAAACGAATACTGCTGAATAAGCAAAATGCATAAGTTCCCAAAGGGCAATAACCCTGTGTTAAACAGTCTGACTGGAACAAGACGACAATATGCATATCTCCTCTTGGTATTGATGGCTCCCAGAAAGTTTCATTGAAATCCATCTGGTAGTTGCAGAGAAATGGCACGGAAACAAATACTGCTCTATATGCATAATGCATAAGTTATCAAAGGGCCATATCTCTGTGTTAAATGGCCTGACCGGAACGATATGCACATCTCCTCTGGGTATCGATGGCTCCCAGAAAGTTTCATTGAAATACATTCAGTAGTTGCAAAGAAATAGCGTTGAAACGAATACTGCTCCATATGCATAATGCATAAGTTATCAAAGGGCAATAACTCTGTGTTAAACAGTCTAACCGGAACAAGACGATAATATGCGCATTTCCTCTTGGAATTGATGGCTCCCAGAAAGGTTTATTGAAATCCATCCAGTAGTTGCAGAGAAATAGCACGGAAACGAATACTGCTCTATATGCATAATGCATAAGTTATCAAAGGGCAATAACGCTGTGTTAAACAGTCTGACGGGAACAAGCAGACAATATGCGCATCTCCTCTTGGTATTGATGGTTCCCAGAAAGTTTCATTGAAATCCATCCAATAGTTGCAGAGAAATAGCGCAGAAACGAATACTGCTCTATATGCATAATGCATAACTTATCAAAGAGCCATAACTCTGTGTTAAACAGTCTGACGGGAACAAGACGATGATATGCGCATCTCCTCTTTGTATTGATGGTTTCAAGAAAGTTTCATTGAATTCTATTCAGTAGTTGCAGAGAAATAGCACGGAAACAAATACTGCTCTATATGCATAATGAATAACTTATCAAAGGGCCATAACTCTGTGTTAAACAGTATGACCAAAACAAGACGATGATATGCGCAACTCCTCTTGGTATAGATGGTTTCAAGAAAGTTTCATTGAAATCCATTCAGTAGTTGCAGAGAAATAGCGCGGAAATGAATACTGCTCTATATACATAATGCATAAGTTATAAAAGGGCCATAACTCTGTGTTAAATGGTCTGACCGAAACAAGACGATGATATGCGCATCTCCTCTTGGTATTGATGGTTCCCAGAAAGTTTCATTGAAATACATTCAGTAGTTGCAAAGAAATAGCGCGGAAACGAATACTGCTCTATATGCATAATGTAGAGGTTATCAAAGGGCCATAACTGTATTAAATGGCCTGACCGGAACAAGATGACGATATGGGCATCTCCTCTATGTACTGATGGTTCCCACAAAGTTTCGTTGAAATCCATCCAATGGTTGCAGAGAAATAGTGCGGAAACGAAATTCGGACGGACAGCGTGACGGCGTGACGGACAGACAACGCCAAAACAATATCCCCCTCCCGATTTCATCGTCGGGGGATAATAACCAGGGTTTCCCAAAGAAAACCTGGTTAAAAATGCTACAATCATTATAGCTTTATAAAAGCAAATTCAAAATAATGAAACACTTTTATGTCACACTTGGACATACAAGAGATATCTCAGAATACCTCAAAATTTAATGAGACCACAGTATACAAAACATCTAAAAGGTGTGTTTTCACAGCATTTGTTCTGAAGGGTATAGACCCAATATATACCCCAGGCATAGCTCTTTCGAGGTAACTTACTCATGCATAAGAGGATCTTTCACTGTTACTTTCTTGTGCTTTGGTCCGTTAGGATCCAAAAACCTCCATCGGATGTTCGCCATGAAGTTAGTGACCGCCGTGTCAATATGATCATGTAGTACAGTAAGTTTCTGACTGTTCATCGCATCCAAATCATTCTTAAGACTGTCACAACAGGCTTTGATTCTGTTGTCACGACTCGTCACTCCAGGTCTGCAATAGAACAGTCATTGTTTGAATATAAGCCGCACTTTTTCCCCTAGAATTTGGAAGTAAACCGTTGGGGATGCGGCTAATACACAGGTTTGGCTGCTTATACTTTTCGTTAAGCCATTTTCATCTGTTTTATCATGTTTTAGTGCAGTGCGGCTTATACATGAGTGCGGCTTATATTCGAACAATGATGGTATGAATCATCAATAATACAAACAATGTGTCTAAAATCATTCTTTAACCTTTTCCTCTATAAATAAGCGTTTTAAGGTATGTGTGACCAGTGTAGATCCAAATCAGCTGGCACATCCATGCTGTCTTATCAGGATCTGCACTGGTCGCATTTTGGTCAGAAATAACCTAATGAATCAAAAAGCGAACAGTTTAGATCCTAGACGGCACAGATGGGTCGGCTGATCTGGATCTAAACTGTTCGCCCATGCAATAAAGGTGTGTCTATAGAGGAAAGGGTTAAAACAAAACTAATATTCTACTAGAATTACCTTGGTTTAAACAGTTGTCAATTGGACAGAAGTGTTCAACAAGAAACAATGTTGGTATAGGGAGAAGTTTCACAGTATCATGATTGATTGTGTTATTTGTGAAGATAATAAAAACTAAATGAACCAATATTTTAACAGTTCAATCCATCATGGAATGTATAAAAGATATTAATCAAAGAACACTTTTTTGAAAAAAAAAATCAAAACAAAAAGAACACAACATAAAACGTAACTGTGATAATAAAATCTTGCCTAACTGGTAGATGCTAATTTCCAAATGGTCATCCATCGCTACTATATGTCAAGTAAATGAAATGACAACTCTGTATTGCAAAATGCCCTGATTATTTATTTTAACTTTTACTTCATCGATATAACCTGTAACCCATGCCTAACAAGTTTAGATCCAGATCAGCCAGCACATCCCCATCAGGATCAACAAAGATCATTTTAGATTAAAAGATTACTTCTTATAAAGATGCAATCAGTTTAGATCCAAATCTCAAGCACAGATCTGCAAGCTTATCTGGATTTAAACCGGTCACTCATGGGATCAGGCTATTTCGTTATATCCATGGAGGAAAGGGTAAAGAAAATGCATCTGCTTTCAAGAGAAAAATATCTGGGTAAGAAATCACTATGAACCTGTCAATATTGTACAACTTGAGGGCAAGATCCATGTCTATTCTACACTGGTTCCTCTGGTACTGGGGGTCCTGTATGATCTCCAACTTCTTACCATTAGCATGGATGTACCGGTTCTCTGTAATACAATTAATTGTTGCAAATCAGGCCCTACAAATTAATCCAACAGCATTTCTCCTAATCGTATCAGCTTTAAATCATGATTTATTTCGTATGGTACAAGTATGCAAGGCCAATTATCAATTGAATTAAGTTCATTTGTATCAACACTGCTCTTAATTACATTGTAACTTAATAATAAAACAAATAAAGGTTTAAACAGTTGAAGAAATATGGTAAATATGGTAAGTAGGTTAAAAGTCATTGGTAGAATCAAGACATTAAGCACCATTCTCTCAGGAACATTATAAAACTGACACTGGAGACACGTCTAAAATCTCAAGCATCTAAATACAGTAGACAGAATGTACATACATGTTTGACAGGTCTCCATTTCAGCTATCAGAATTCATATACTCAAGATTTGAGACTGGTCTTCAATCATAGTTTTATGATTATTGTCCAAATTCTATGTATTTTTCAATGCAAAAAAGTTCTGTCAATTTGTAGGCTGATCTGGTTCTACAATTGTTGACTTCAAGATATAAGCTGTGTTAAGACTCTCTTGAAGTCGTATATTATGAAGCAAAGTTTACCCACTCTAGAGACCAGTCATCCCATATAGCTTACCTTCCACTCCATGTTTGAACCTCTTCATGATCTCATCTACATTAACTGTGTAAAACTCATGCAACTTGAACATTGGAATAACTTCATATAGCAAAACTGTTCGGATTTTCTGAAAAACAAAACAACAACAACAACAAATCAGAAGTGTTGTCACCAAAATAAACAGTTACAGATAAAAAGAGCTACAACTGAAAGAATGATGTAAATAGCACGAGTGTGAATTTCAAATCGTCTCTGCCTAAAGGTCACTGAGGTTGACCTCTGATCTACTGACCTTATTATCAAAGGGTTCATCTACATGTGATGACAAACCTCCCTACAAAATCTGAGGACTGTGTTAAGTTATCTCTGTCTAGTTATTGTTTGGACAAGGTTGCTTAAGGACCAATGGAAAGAATGACCATCCATCCAACTGATATGTGCAAAGGGTGGCATAATGAGATATTTTGATGTGATAACTAAATGCTGACTACCACCTTACCTGAACTACAGCTTCGTCTTCTATTTCAGGTGTTACGCCTTGATGTTGCCACTTCCCATCAGCAACCTGTAAACTAAAGTGATGAAATATCCTGTCTAGTAGATACGCTGGTTTCAAGTGTGGAGAATTGTTCATGTTGTAGCCGCATTCTGGATGTTCTTGTAACCACTCACTGTTGTTCGCAGTGTGATTATAGACCAAGTCCGTCATTGACAACACCTGCCACTCGTGGTTCATCTTCTTAATCAATCCTTCCACATTGTCAAAGTTATACTTCTGGTCAGCTCTGTTGTATACTGGGTTGAGTTTCAGCTGATCTTTGATGGAATATGCAGAATTAGACTGGCCCAGTGCTTGTATTGGAGTGAAATGTACCATGTTGTAACCAGTTGCCTTGGCGACATACAGTCGCCCCTCCCACTCATCAAAAGGTCCCAAACATTTGGAGATTACGGACTGACACTGAATACAGTCCAGTGTGAGCTGTTCCGCTGATGGGCCGACAGATAATGTCGGATCTACCAGGAAATAACCTTGTCCATTTTCATTCTCTATCTCAGCACTGAAAGAGAATATGGAATTAAAAATTACTTTATTTTCACAGTAACAATTTAAGATAACCAACAAATGAGGGAGATGATTTTTTATCAAAGATATATCATTTATGTTAATATTAACCTTTTCTCCAGGGATACATCTTCATGGGCAAACAGTGTACATTAAGATTAGCTGGCACCTTCATGCAGTCTGATCTGGATCTACATTGTTGCTTTTTGGTCTCATCAGACAGTATGGATGTGTTGACTGATCTAGGTGTTGTCAATTTAGAGCAGAACATTTTATAAAAAGTGGTTCCAAAATATATTTATAGAAGGTGATCTGCATATGGGCCTTAATGGTTTGGAGACAAACTGAAACGTGAAATTATATTTTTACTAATCCATAGTTTTACCCTTTACTCCATAGCTACACTTTAATGTGTGAGGGAACAGTGTAGATCCAGATCAGCCAGTACATCCATGCCATCTGATCAGGATCTGCACTGAGGAAATGATAACATTAAAGTATGGTAAATGTCTAGTCTCCCAGTATCTTATTAACCCTATTCCTCCAAGCATACGCCTTTTTACGCATGCGCGACCAGTATTGATCCAGATCAGCCGGCACATCCATGTTGTCTCATCAGGATCTGCACTGGTCGCATTTTGGTAAAAGATAACCTAACAAATCAAAAAGTGAACAGTTTAGATCCTGGATGTGCCGGCTGATCTGGATCTAAACTGTTCGCCCTCCAATTAAGGTGTATCTATGGAGGAAAGGGTAAATAAAATATTTTATAAACTGATGATATAATTATCAATTCTGGTGAAATAGACTTAATAAAACTTTATGAAACTCTAATAAACAAATTTTATTCTACATCTAATAAATTCATCCAATTAGCGTCCTTTAATTGTACCACTTGACCGTCCAATATTTTCCCGTATTGGATCCAAAAAAGTCCGTATTTTTTTCATATTGGACGATTAAGTGCAAATGCACTTTACCATTGTTTTACAAAGATAAAAGCCGTTGACCGTAAAAATGATCCGAATGAAAAAAGAAATGTAGAACTTAATAAAATATTGGACTGTACAATATGGAATGTATATGGAATAGTCTTTAAACGCTTGAAAAGTCATGCTTCATTTATTAGATGTAGAATAAAAAGGTTATTAGACTTTTTACTGTACAATACAGGTATATATTTGGACTCATACACAGCTTGAAAAGTCACTCGCCTAACGGCTCGTCCAATATGACTTTTCAAGCTGTGTACTCATCCAAATATATACCTGTATTGTACAGTAAAACATCTAATAACCTATAAGTATTGGATCTCACAAGTGAAAGCCATTCAGTCTGAAATAGCAAGATCATGAAAAAATAAGTTTAAAATGGAAGAAACAGTCAAAATTAATGTTAAAACTCAAAACTGTAATGAAAAAGAATTTGGAACTTTCAAATAAAAAATTTTAATCAAACACTGCTTCTCAGTAAATTTGAAAAGTCTTATATAAATAACGTTAAAATACATCCTATCAGGGATGAACATAAATAAATGTTAATAACCTCATATAAAATATACCTTTCTGGAGATGCTTTTTGGTAAAGCAATTGACTTGGCCCTATTTTACTTTTTTTGTACAAAGTGATAGTAGAAAACAAAGTGACAGAGATGAGATTCAAAACGATTCGCAAAATACTTGTGACAAATTATAACTTGTTTTGATGGAAACTTTCAAATTAACCTTTATGCAAATTTATCTGCCAATATGAAGATTACAATCACTTTTTTAAAGTGTACACAAATATCCAGTAAATCGTTTTGGCAGATAATATCTTCAGTTTTCAAAAAATGTGTTTTTTCAATAAGAATGAATTGCACAGAGATTGTTACTGGTTCAGTGGTTGTTACAAATATTGATAAAAGATTAGGAGAAAGTAAATATTCTGTTAAGTCAAATAGGGTCATGTATATAAAGATCATACTTTTAAAAGTAAGAGCAGAACTGAACATTATAATGTTGAAAAACTGTTTATAGATTTAAATATTTAATGCAAATACTACTAAGGAAAAAAGTGAAAAATGTCTGTTAATTTCAAAATTCCTAAAGCATTTACAGCAGACAATATCAGCTTTATTATATTATTTATACAATTTTGTTGTTAGTAACCTTGTAACATTTACCTTCTTTAATCTAACATTGTTACATGCATTATTTAATATATTGATGTTATTGTTTTTATATGTATATTTACAAAAAGTTAATTGGGCTATTGCAGGGTAGCCGAAACAAAAAAAGTTGAGTCAATCCTACCTGTTATCAACTGTAAAGTAATAGTTAAAGGATCCTGCCGTAACCATGGTGATCTCAGTGAACACATCATGGCTGTCACTTTTCGAGCCACTGGAACTTTTCCATTCCAACTCATAATACTTTGTCCTGTCAAACAGGACACCTCTTCCTGGCGGATGATTGCAGAATAGCCTCACAGTGTCCGCATGCAGGGAAGGGCCAAGTACAAATCGGAGATGCCATTCTGTACAAATAGATCATGAAAACTTAATTTAGTACTGTAATGATCTGATCACCTGTTGTATGAATCAAATCTGAATTTGATGCATGTACAATTTTTCACACTGAGAAAAAAGATTTCTAGAAATGGAATGGATAAATCATATGATGATGCATATAATCAAACTGAATATAACAAGTGACAAAGTTTCAGCATCATAACAAAAGTGCTCACAATACTTGGTATAATTTATCTTAGGTAAAGGACTGTCTTCAGTCATCACTGAACTGTCATCAGAAAAAAAAATCAAAATCTTTGGAACCGCAAATGCAGTTCAATGAAACTTTGCACAATTTATCGTTCATAATGTATCTTTATTTTACATAAGAAAAGTTAGAACAGAAAAGAAAAATAGCTAGGACTAAAAATTCCTTCAAATTCCTTTTTAAAGAACTTTCAATTATGTTTGTCACCCATTTATGCGGCAAGGAAATTCAATGTAAAACACACTTTTACAAACATCCCATTATTGTTTACATAATTATGTAAGTCAAAATGACACAAGATATTTTTGTCAGTTTCATATTACTAATGTTTCATTGAACTAAATGTTGCTGTTAAGAGAGATTTTGATAATTTTCTTTTTTTATCGATGAACGTGCAATAATCACTGTAGACGGGGCCCTTAATAAGTTTTATTTTTAAACATATTTCTTTAGCTTAAACACATATTACTGATGTCAGTATTCTAATGCTATGACATGTAAACTCTTTAGCTATCACCTAAATCAAATGTTTGTGAAGAACAATAGAAAAAGCAATTAACATATTGTAATTGGAGTCTAATTGAAGTCCAACACTCCTAATTAACTACATGTAATACTGTACAGCTCATATTTTCCCTGTTTATCATAATGGTGAATAAAGTGCTCTATAATCCTGTAAACAGCTCCATTTGGAAGACAGCCAAGGTCAGATCTAGCCAAAATAAGGTCTACAACTATTGTTTGAATCCCCCACCCACTCTGTCACTAACTTAACTAAGTACCAAGTACAAACTCTAAAACCTATTCATATGCCAAAACCCAAAGTCATAGTTGCATGTAGCTCAAGAACTTTTTGAAATGCAGAAAAAATGGAAGGTCTTTATTGTGTTTATTGCAGAAACTCAGCCAGTAAAGTTCAGGGTTATGTGTGTTCCACATTGAGTGTCCCAGATAACACCTGATAACAACAAAATTATTAAATGTAGATAGCAAATATATACCCTTCTCAAGCCTGAACAATGTGGCCTGCAGGTTCTCCCCTTTGTTCAAGGTCAGCACTCTCACTTGATTAGTGGCCATGTTCCACTAAAGATCCTGAAAATAAAAAACAACAACAACAGGTTAACCCTTTTCTCCATAGATATGACATTTATAGCATGGGTGAAGAGTAGATCAATTCAACCAGCACATTGGTGCCTTCTGATCTGGATCTACACTGTTTAGAAACCATAAGGGTTATTTCTGACCAAGAAGTGACTAGTGTAGATCCTGATTAAACAGCACAAATGTGCCGTTGATCTGGATTTACAGTGGTTACACAATGCAACAAAACTCAAATATATGGAGTAAAGGACTACACATGATTTTTTTTTCATGACCACAAACTAACTTCACTAATTTGTGACCAAATAGCTGAATTAATCCTGTTAATGAGAAAACATGTCAAGCTGAAATAGGTTCAACTTAATTGTTTAACTGAGCTATCATTAACAAGCTGTTTTTCTGCCGTGGCTCTGTATCACAATTCCAGCCTGATGATAATATGTAATCATTTGTCATATGCCATCATGGGCTTGACAGCCAATTTGGATTTAATAAAATCTATCTATTTATCATGTTAACCCTTGCCTTGATATATACGCATTTTTACGCATGTACGATCAGTGTAGATTCAGATCAGCCGGCACATCCGTGCCATCTGATCAGGATCTGCACTGGTCTCATTTTGGTCATAAATAACCTCATTAATCAAATAGCGAACAGTTTAGATCCTGATCAGACGGCACGGATGTGCCGGCTGATCTGGATCTAAACTGTTCGCCCTAGCAATAAAGGTGTATCCCTGTGAATAATATCTATGTAGTTTAACTACAATGTAGACTATTGTATTTTATGTACAAGAGCTATCTCAGAACATTGTAACACTTATTCAACTCTTTCATCCATTTATACGCATTTTTACCCATAGGCGACCAGTGTAAATCCAGATCAGCCGACAAACATGTACCATCTGATCAGGATCTGCACAGGTCGCATTCTAGTCAGAAATAACATAATGAATCAAAAAGCGAACAATTTAGATCCTGATCAGATGGCACGGATGTGCCTGCTGATCTGGATCTTAACTGTTCGTCCTAGCAATCAATGTGTCTATGGAGGAAAGGGTTAAATCTGCCATATTATTCTGATGTACACGACCAACAGTTTTCGATACAAACCATGAAAACTTATGTCATGAAAATTTGTTTCTTTTAAAAAAATTATGTGTAATACAGGGTATTCACTTAAAAGAATGAACTGATATTTTATTACATACATGTACATCGGGGTATGAAAAACATTTGGGTTGTGTAAAGTGTATGAAGTCTAACTTAAGTATTTGATAGACAACTTGGAATTGAACAGTTTGATCATTATACAGTAAAACCTTACTATAAAGACAACCACTGGGACTGGACCTAAGTGGTCCTTTAAGTGGGGTGTTCTTAATATAAGTGTGGAAAATAGGGCAAAACTGTTAAGGGATTTTGAATATAAGTATCTTGCATGAGTGTGAGGTGAAGATGGAAAAATCTGTCACCGAGGGGGAACTGTTTTGCGGGAACGAGGCTCTGCCGAGTTCCCGCCAAAACAGTTCACCCGAGGTGACAGATTTTTCTATCTTTACCGAATGTCCCATGCAAGATACTTTTTCTTGCATACCTTTTATTGTTCATAACATTTGTGTACATGTATACAATCCAACTTTTGTTTCCTTACGCTGAAATATTGACGTAAGCGTAAACTTTATTTTCTAAATGACGTCACTAACTTGAATAAATTACGTCAGATACTTGAAGACGTGACGTCACTCGTGTAGCATGCGAACGTTATCTTTTCCCTAGGGAAAAGATAAGATTTTCTTTCCCCGGTTAATCACGCGGAAATACTTATCCGGTATGCAAGAAATAGTGGTCTTACTAGCAGGGTGGTTTTAATTTCGATGTGGTCTTAATGAGAGGTTTTACTGTATGTGGTTCATATGATGCTGTAATATGTGCTGAACATTTTTAAATATTGTGTTGCATTGTTTATGTAATATTGTATAGGTCGACCAAGGTAAATTGGCGATGTTTACAATTATTAATAGAAGGTAAATACTGGTTTAGGCAAATTTCGGACATATCAGTATTATTTTGCAGGATCATATTATATCGCCTCGATAGCGCAGTGGTTAACTCGTCCGGTTAGCAATGACATATCTCTTTTTCGACACGGGTTCAAATCATTCACGGAATTCAGAGATATATTTCGATTTCTATTTTTTAAGTTTTATTGCAGTTATTTCGTATCTTATATCTTTTTGCTTCAATTTATTTTATCACATTGATTATCTTGAGGATCTCAAGGAAATAATTATTGTGTAAACAGTTTAAAAAAGTTATTAAAAAAAACATATTGCAAACCTACAACGGTACAACCTATCGTACCGTTTCTACCATTGCATTTCAACGTATTTTTATTGACTGCGTCTTAGCCCACTCGGCTAATGGGACGGGTGTAGGGAGCGTTAGGCTTTGTATTAAACAACGATTATTATATATGTCCATTGTTTACATGCAATGCCAATGTAAACACGCCAATGTAAACATTGCCAAATTACCTCTGTCCAATAATATATGCAACACAAACACAATAAATACTGTTTCTTCATATATATAATTGCTTAAAAGTCAAAATACTACTGTACTATAAAACATGAAGGTGAAGCTCCTATCCTTGAGCTAGATAACAGAGATGGTTCATGCTGTATATGCTGACGTGATTGATACTATGAACTGATGGTTATGACAGGTAGCATGGTCAGTATGGTCACCAGTACATTTCTTGTCTTTTGCAGATCTGGTGAACACATTATGCTAATGGCAGACAAAAGCAATGGTTCTGAAAAATTGGCTTTCAGAAAAAATCATAATTTAAATAATACTTTTATTCTCAACAAGTAGCAAAATATTTGGAAAGCTGCTTAGGTACTTTGTATTAAAAAAAGAGAGTAAAAATCAATCATTTATTCCATATATAAAACTTTTATCACATGGGAAAACAATGTAGATCCAAATCAGCCAGAACATTCATGCCGTCTGATCAGGATCTACACTGTTTGCTTCTTTGTCAGAAATGACATAATGAATCTGAACCAAACAGTGCAGATCCTGATTAGATGGCACTAATTCAAAGTTTCAATACCCATCACTGTTACCTGAGAAGTGGCCTTAAAACATGTATTTGACTATTTCTGCATTAATCATTGAAATTTCAGAATAAGTGAGCATTCTAGGCAAAGCATAAGTTAGCATGATTTTAGGTTGTACTTGTCAGCGTAATATGAAAATTTTATACCTCGCAAACCTGGAAAAATAATTTTTAAAGACCAGCATCATACATGATAAAAAAAAGGCATACAGGCATTAACTGGCATTTTCTGCATTAATCCAACTTTCTTAAGTTAGGCCTATCTTCAATGGTGAACATTCTTATTCAATTCCCTTTCTGTGTTGTATTGTTATAATTAATCTTACAAATTGAACAAACTTTAAGCTTTCAAAACACAGCATTGATTAAAAAAAAAAAACTTTAACATAATAATTTATGATTTTTTTTTTAATTTTTATAACCCCTTATTGTAAATATGTGTGAAATATTTAAAATGCTTAGTTTCTTAACTTTTATCTCAAGTTAATTTATGACAAAATCAGACATGGAACTAGCTTGCGATATTCTGTGTTATTTCTTAATTTTATAGCAAGTTTTGACATACAAATCTCATTCAACTGAAAAAAATATGATCAGGGCACTAGACAACTTTTGAGGAGAGGTACAGTACCCATACCATCGGATGGGGAAATTTGTGTCATTTTAAGACAAAAAGACAAAAAAAGAGAAATTTTAAGTCATATATGCATGTTTTGGCTTTGAAGTGTCACACTTACTCATAACACTGTTTTCCACCACTGATAATAAGATTATAATAGCTAGTACAATATATTTTTTGTGACTTTAGACATACAAATAAATCAATTCATCAATTACCTGCATTTTCGGGAGTCCATTTAAATTTTATTGTAGATTTTGGAGGGGAATTTTTTCTGAGCTAGGGGAAAAAACATACTATTTTGAGAGGGGAATGGGGCCTATAATGGGCCCCCAAAATTGCCAAACAAGTGCCCTGATGATAATTGATTTTTAATAAAGCAAAACCATATGCTGGTATCAACATTTTAAAAAATTTCATAGGCCTGCAGTAGCTCAACTAATTGTGGGCAGCAAAGGCTTTTCTTTATGTTTGATGGCTGCCCATCTTGCACAACCCAGTTATCATTCAAAATAATGTGGATTTTTTTTTGGTCTATATGCCATATGACAAGAATTTATGTTGCCAACTTTGAATGTTTCAAACTGTTTTTTAAACCCAATATAAAAAAATTACATACCAGGTACCATCAAATAGTATCAATATATAAACTTAAACAGAAAATTGTATTTTTTTTAATATAAAACACTTATAAACTCCACACATGTCAAACTTTTTTTTTTGCTCACACCCACTAAAATAAGTTGATAAAAAGGAAAGTTTTCATTGGTTATCCCGTTTCAATCAGCATCAAAATGGCAGGTAATGTAGTAGTTTTAACATGTATTTTTGTGAAATAGTTGTCATTTTATTGATACTTTAGAGAAAAATTATAATTTATAACAACAAATAAACATACCAGTGTTTAAATTTTCAATTGACAATTAAAATAAAAGGAATTTGAAATCAAATGATTTCCATCACACTTTTGATCCTAAACTCACAGGTTGAGATGTAAAGAACAGTCATTGATAAAAAAATTAGTAAGTAAGTTTGGGTCTGTACTTGGAATTATCCTGACGATAAATTACTGAGACTAAGGCCTACAATCGAACTTTACTGTACAGAAAATAAAAAAATTGTGTCAAATTTTACAGAATAAGAAAATGTGCAAAATTACACATTGTCTGATCTATAAATCTACTAATAGTGTAAAATTGCATGTGATGCGAAAAATTAGCACTTTCTTGAATCTGATAATTACACAATTGAAAAGTTTCCAAATGACACTTGCATATGATTATCATCAAAAATGATTTCTTCAAGACAACTTAGCAAAGAAAATACAAATTGCATGTCAAGCATCCCCTTCTTAATGCATAGTTTTAAATGTCAAATATGCCTTTTAATAACAGATCATTCATAAAATAGATTTAAATGCTTACCAGTGTCCCTGCAAAGTAAACGGCCTTGACCTGTCGGGGCCAAGGTGGGTTAGGACGCCAGCAGACGATGCGTGTAGCAACTGACAGCGATAAATTGCTTTACTCGGATTGTCAAGGAAAATTGTAATGAGCTCATGACCACATATTGTTCTCTCGATGTTTAAAGGCTTTAACCTATTTGTTTTTCAGCTGTATAAACGAATAATTTCTAAATTTTCCGCAATTACACGGTGTCTGAGTAAAGATTAAATCGTGAAACCTACACTAACGTTATAACAAGTGAAAGCTTTACCACCTGCTTAAGAATGTTAGATTTTACTGTGCTTGATAAAGGGGCCAAGTGAACGTCATAGAAATGTTCTAAAGTCAGATACTTGGCGATATGTTTGCTGTGAATAGATGACAGTCTTGTATGACATTGGTATTTTAGTAAAACAACCCCCCAACCCACATAATAAACATTAGAAAGATGTCCAGGCTGATCTGGATCCTAGTCTCAATAATTCGACTGCAAGCACAGACCCATTATCATACGGACGTTTTCTTTGTCTGTCCTTTACGTCTCAAGCAGTTACGATCAAAACTGTGGTGGAATTCGACCCGATTTAAATTCTTTTTTTTTTCACTCCCACATGAAAATTTCAACACTGGTATGTCAAATATCGTTATAAAACATAAATAATGATAAAAGAAACAATAAAATGAACGAATAATCCACAAAATAACTTGTTAAACCTACCACAGCATATGCCGTTTACACGGTGAAAATTATCGATAAACGCAAGTCAGATAAACTTTATGCGGTGTAATCGACATGGGTGAAAGTTTAAAACAGTTTTGCATAAAAACACGAAAACGTTACTTGTAAAGGATTACATATATTGATTCTACTTGAATGTGGCTTCTCATGTATGTATTTTTTTTTAAAATAAATATGGTTTAAGATGCTTTATGAAGCCGGCAAAAGATTGAAAAGTTGCGATTCATTTTCCGATCGGCGGCATATAGAAATAGAAGGAAAATTTTCCGCATTGATTTGAATAGTAGCTGGGTTGTGCGCGAAGAGCGACCATCTTATATATTGAAAAGCTCTTGTTGCACACAAATAGTTGGGTTAATCTGGATCCGCACTGGTACATACATGGGATAACAGCCATATCAATGAAGTAAAAGTATACAATAAGAAGCTAAACAAGATGATTTGTGATTTTATACCGGTACATTAAAGGATAACCAATGTTTTTATTTTGAAGTCCCCAGAAATATTCTTCAATTTCAACGATGTCCAGTCACTAGTTGTGTAAAACTTGAAAAGTCTTCCTGTATTTTGTGGTGAAACATGCAATAGTTTGATTTGACCTTTTACTCACTGGGATATGGCTGATATCCAATGAGCGAACCAGCTGGCACATGCAGAACAGAAACTACAGAAGCAAGCTGTGTATATCCAGATCAGATGGCACAGATCTTTACTTGTCACACACACAGTAAAACCCCTTTATATGGAGTAAAAGTAACATAAATGGCAACATAGATCTTTTTTCCAATCTGATGACTACTAAGTTATCCTGGTCATTAATCATGACTCGACATGACTGTGTGGCTTCTTGATGCAATAGCTGGATTTCCCAAATATATACATCTTAAATTTTCAATGCCTACATAGTCACCAAGGCAACAGCAATACCTTCTGATAGATGGGAGAGTGCACCAAGCATTCAGGCAGTCTGCCTACACTGTTACTCCAGCAAACAGTCAACTGTCTACCAGAAATTGAAGACATAGAGGATATTTGTTTTTACCAGTGTAAAATAGAAAGATATTTCACCGAGTGAGCTCCGGAATTCATATTTTCACAAGTGGCAAAGCCACGAGTGAAAATACATAATTCCGGAGTTCACGAGTGAAATATATTTCTATCTTACACTGGTAAAAACAAATTTTCTTTTTATTTTATGCTTTTAGTGCACAATGTGCAAATCTGACAGAAAAATTGCCTGAAATAACGCCAAAAACGTTTGTTTATGAGGTGATGTCACGACGTAATATATCCAAACTTGAGCCTGTTTTCTAAACGTTCTCATACGGAATGTTATGTGCGTTTGGGTACCAACATGAAAAAAACGGTGAAAATAAAAAATGATATTCCACTGTTTGAAAAACAGTGAAAAACCACTTTAATTTTGCCGGGAAAATTCTATTATTCACTGGAAAGCATAAAATAAAAGAATTTTCATCCACTTAAGGGTTAAACATACAAACTACAGCACGATATCATGGTATTTTATATTTACTATTAACATTTAATACATGTACATTGAATGTGATGTCATAATAAATGAACAAAATCCATATATCAGTTTTAAATTACATAAAATAGATATATCAAGGTTGGATTCAAGATTTCAAAAATTGGGGTTATTTGGAATAGTCTTAACCCTTTCCTTGATATATACGCAATTTTACATGCGTGCCGACTGATCTGGATCTACACTGTTCGCCTTAGCAATAAAGGTGTATCTATACAGGAAACGGTTAAGATAGTTTCATAGCAATATTCAACTTTCTGACAAAAATCCCGATGAAAATCAAATATTGCTACCATAAAAAGGGGTTCAAGCAACACCACTAAACCCCCTCTGGATCCAGGCCTGTATATAATTATTACTGACATAAGTATTATGTCAGCTCCAGTACTATACAGTGGTTGCTTTTTACTGTATTCTCAGAAAAGCTGTAATTCTATTTGATAACTTGATCGGTAATCAATTACGCAAAAAAAACACTTTTGTAAGTATTTGTAATGGATTTCATGATCGATTCTAAGAACAAGTAAACAACAAGCTCAAGATGTCCAATCGAACGAAAAAGTTTTTACATTTGTTTTACCATACATAAGAGCAAAAATTAACAAAAACCAGTCTATAATCTCAAGCATCTGACTGGCTGAAATGGAGACTTATCTTAACTTTTAACCCTTTCCTCCATATATACGCATTTTTATGTGTGTGCAACCAGTGTAGATTCAGATCAGCCAACACATCATCACCATCTGATCTGGATCTGCACTGGTTGCATTTTGATCAGAAATAACCTAATGAATCAAAAAGCAAACTGCGCAGATCCTGATCAGATGGCACAGATGTGCGAGCTGATCTGGATTTACACTGTTCACCCATGCAATAAAGGTGTGTCTATGGAGGAAAGGGTTAACTCATTAACAAAATGTCTTACATTTCATGATTTTGCCATCAAAAACTACTATTTGGTATGTGTTGGTTTTTAGTTTGCTTAAGTTTTTGACGAAATTAACAATAAAATTGCTTACTGAGATGGAAAGAAGAAAATCTATTTAAGTTTGAGATCATTAGCTTATATTTACATTCCTATTGATTTCTTCGTTAAAAAAAATTCGGTTCATTTTGCATGAACCGCATGACCCGTTATGACATCAGTAACGTCATGGCTGTTACTATTGAAAACTCCCACGTTTTACTCACCCTTTTCACTTAATACTAATTTTTGAAAGCGTTCGACTTAAATTTATTTAAAGAAAAAAATGAATAAAATGTAAATATAAGTAATGATTCTTATTTTGGTGCGGTTCATGCAGATTGGACGTGCACGCGAGAGCTGGCAAATCCATAAAGCGCGTCAGCGCTTTATGGTAAATTTGCCAGCTCTCGCGTGCACGTCCAATCTGCATGAACCGCACCAAAATAAGAATCATTCCTTAATTATGGAAGTACATATCCAATTTCAGCAAAATTTATCCTTGTACTCATTTATACATGTTTTATCGCATGTGGAAACAGTGTCGAATCAGATCAGCCAGCAAATCTGCACCGTCTGATAAGGATCTACAATGTTGGCTACTTGGTCAGAAATAACATAATGAATCAAATAGTTAACAGTGAAGATCCTGATCAGAGAGCACAAATGTGCCGGCTGATCTGGATCTACATTGTTAGCCTTTTGAGTAAAGGGTTAATGAGAACACTAACTCTGCCTGAAATAACATTTCTGTTCTCTTTCATTATTATTATTTCTCATATTTTGACCATATATCACTTCATGTTCTAGTTTGTCTCTTTTTAAGGATTTCGTAGTGCACAATGTATCTATAATTACAGAAAACAGGTTTCAAAATACCCTGGTAATAAATCAATAAAAAACAAAATGGCATTAGAGACAAGAGTATCATATATTCACAACACAGAGATATGAATAACGTGAATTGGTCAAATACATGAAGCTAACAGAGGCACATCTAGGTACTTGCCATTGTTGTTTTTTTGTTTTTGTTTATATCATCAATATTTGAGAATACTTAACCCTTTCCTCCATGGCATATGGCTGTTATCCATGGGTTAACAGTGTAGATCCAGATCTGCAAGCACATTCTGTGCCATCTGATCAGGATATACACTGTTTGGATTTAGATTCATTTGTTTTTTTCTGAAACAAGAAGTGACAAGTGTAGATCCAGATCAGATGGTACAGCATTGCTAGCTGATCTGGATCTACACTCATCCCACAAAAGATAAAACCCATATATATTTATGGAGTAAAGGGTTTAGAGAATCAATGATATGATTTGGTAACTTTCAGTGTTCCTTCATATACCTCAGGTTATGGGCTTTACTATGTCATTAGTTGTTGAGTATATCTGGTGCACCCGCTTTTTAATTATACACAACCATGACTATAATTGTGGCGGCATTTTAAATTTCTAATAAAAGCGGCAATTGTATTACAATTTTTGAGGAGTAAAATATTGTGCAGTGGTATTGTTCTTATTGGAAACAATACTGCATGGTTTTTCTGAGGTTTAAAATTTTCACTTTTTCCTAAATGCCAAATATATGAAAATTAATCATGCAGTTAATACCATAGTATTCCCCTCGTCTCAATGCCACTGGATTTCAAACCAAAAATTTAATTCCAGATATGTGCATGTACATGTATATAAACAAATTAATTTAAAGCAGATCATTGAACAAATATAACAAACACATAAATAACTAAATAAATAACACATCTCAGTCCCTACATTTGACAACATCATTACTTCATTTTCTACTATTGCACAAATACTCATCTTACAATTTAACATACAACAATCCAACAAAAAATATAGAACAAGCAGTCATGTTTTCCTGTGTCCTGCGTATAGCATGTAATATCTAGAAGCTGTAATACAGGAACCTTCTACACTACTGCACCCCACAGATCAATCGGATGATGAAATATCTGCCAAATTAAACTGGCAATATACTACTTAGAATATAACAGTCTCTCCGAGTATAATGCAGAAGCAGAAATGATCAGATACTGCCTAGTGGTATGTTACCCAGCAACATAATGAGACATATAACAATAAATACACCCAACTGTAATTTACCTGTGTGCTCTTTACTCCATTTATATACCTTTTATAACGGTAGCCACCACATCTGCACTGCCTGGCCGGAGCTACACCATTTACTGTTCACTTTGGTTAACATTAGGTTATTTCTAACCAAGAAGCTAACAGTGTAGATCATGATCAGAGGGCACTGATGATCTGTTTGATCTAGATCTATACTTTTCACCAATGTGATAAAAGGTGAGTAAAGTGTCAAGAAATATCTCATAAACAGAATCAAAGTGAATTTCTACCAAAAGCCACACATAAGTAACTAAACTACATTATTACAACTAATCATTCAATGAATCAATAGTTAATGAAGATTAATTTCAATAATAATCAGTTACAAGTTAGTTTCAATGCATTGAAAGCAACCACCTAAATGGCTAGATTTGCTGTAAATTTTTATTTGCAATGAATTTATATAATGAAACTAGTTGAGTTTACGTTTGATCTCCATATGACACATTCCTTGAAACAACGTCAGAAAGTTGAGCCTGAAGCATTTAATGGGGCTTATGGCTTATCATTATATAACCTGTATAGACCCAGATTAGTCTTGGTATCTGCTCAGTATGATCAGTGCCTAAGGTTATAAAACTGAGCATGGAAACCAGTCTCAAATCTCAAGCATCTGATTGGCTGAAATGGCGACCAGTCGCCATTTCAGCCAATCAGATGCTTGAGATTTGAGATTGGTTTCCAATCTCAGCTTAATAACCTTCAGCTCAGGGTTTAGATTGATTGACATTTGGTCAGAGAAGCACCCAAAAACAATTTAGAACCTTTCAAATCAGTAATAACGAATAACATTTCATTTTCTCCCGATTAATACCCTCTACACATACAGATATATACTGGCCTAAAGCTTTTGGAATGTATAAATAAATATATAATATAAATAAATTTAAAGATAACACTAATTTGTCTAGACAAAACAAGCAACAATAGACAATGAAACAGAAAACAATGTAACCATGTTTTTGTTCATATATATATCATTCTGTGACTTATACAGAAAATGTGCCAACAAGTGAAAATTCTATGTGATATATATTAACATCAAGTGCTAAAGCTGTGCAAGGTTTGATTTACAATGTGTCTACAACTGATTATTGTATGTTAAAAGCTGCATCATGTATTAATGTGTTAACATGCATTGACATTTATACAATATTACATTTTACATGCATTAAGAACAGCTATAATTTTAAATCTAAAATATATAAGAAAGGTGCAGTTATTCATAACTTATACCGATTGTGCTGTGTATGTTCAATTTATCTACCAATGTCAAAGTCTGTATCTAAAATTGGCCCAGACAGCTCTTGAATTTATATACTATTTTCATCATTCAGGTAAAAAAACTTGTTTTTTTCACAACAAAGGTGTTTGAATTGCATGCCAAGAGTAACAGATATGGATTATAGATCTGTCAATTTATACCAAGATAACCAATATATTATTACATCCAAAACAGGAATCCTTCTTGTTTAAATTCATGTGGTATGTCAGGTAAATTTCCCTTCAAGAACAAGCAAATAATTTCTTCACATCTAATAATCTCCTGTATTAAACCCTATCTTCAGTGTTTTTTGTTTGTTTTTTTTTAGATAAATTAATCTTGCATCAAAGGTCATCAAATATTCCTCTTGGTGGAGCTTTGGAGCCTGGTCTGGTGGGTTTGACCCTAGGATGCTGGGCTTGAGTCTGGTACCCCCCTGATGTGCTCATGTCAGCGAAGCTGTCCATCTGTATATCAGTGTAGTCAATAGGCTCAGCCTCGTTCAGTAGTTCACTCTTGTCATACGTGCTTGGTGGTGCTTGGGGCATGGTGTAACTGGCTGTAAAACAAGTATATTCTCCTTGACTAGCATGCAATATGAAGGTAAATCTGTAGGACTTGGGTAGTTAATTCAATTAGTCTGTTTAGTCAGCAACAATTTCACAAGGATAAAAATATTCAACCTAGTAAAATAACATTTTAACAAAATGTTCAAATCACTTTAAAACACAAAGCCCTGGTAACAAAAAATCACTATATTTAACTTTTCCTGAATTTAGTTGAAGGCATATAGCCTCCTTTAATCTCATATACTTACTCTAAAGGCTAAACAAATGCATGAAATAAAATCATGTACATTTTCAATTTTCCAAAATGTTTTCTCTATGTACATAAATCAACTTCATAAATACTGTTGAAAAAGACCAAACTTAAAAAATGCTTTTTACAGCTATGAAAACCTGCTGTCAGATTGCAGGGTTTGATGCAAGAAATTCAGAACAGAGGTTTGTTTGGGCTTTCTAAGGATAATTACACGCATGATAATATCCAACTTTCTGACCAACATCTCCATGAAAATCAGATATTGCTTTCCAAAATGGGGTTCAGGCAACCCCACAGAACCCCCTGTGGATCTCCCCTGGACTGTGTATGTCTGTAGTTACAGAAGATTTCCATACCTTGATTGGTGCTAGCAGATCTAATTTGGATGTCTTCTGGAGAATCCATTTTTCTTCCCACAGTTCTCGTGTATGTGCTGCTATCTCCGAATCTCGAGTTCCATTCATGTCTTCTTGCAGCAGTGTCTGCAATACGGTCCAGACGTCGACGCTCTGCAACAACAGCTTTATATGCAAGTACATGGTCTTAACAAAAACTAAATTCAAGTGCAATAGAAATGCAATTCTGAACAAGGTAAAAAAACTGTTTAATGTTTTTTTAATGACCTCAACAGTCTATTCATACCAAGATTGTTTACTAGGATTTGAACTTAATATCATTCGCTGTGTTGTTTTTTATGTTTGTAAAGCAGCAATTACCTGGCATCCACAAAGTTTTGCTCAATTTAGTACAGTAAGGCCAGAGAAAAAAATATTTTAGATTCTCTTCCCCGCCCGCCCCTGTCCAAAACCACCCGCCCAAAAAAAATGTATTGGTAAAAATATTGAAACATATACTCTTCCGTACAGAAAGGATTTTAGACCATCCTGAAATACCTTCTTCGTTAATAAAAAATAAAAATAAAAAAGTGCCCACCCGCCCCTTTTTTTCCCAAAATCCGGATGAGAATCTAATAATTTATTTTCACTGACCTAATTTACTCTAGAACACTCTTATGAACAGTCTTAAACCCATCTATGTTATAGGTAACACCACAATTTCCCACAATATTTTACTAAAAACAATGTGGATACTCATATGAAAATGAAATTAAGTTATAAATTTACAATTTATTATCTTTTTTTCAAATTTGATTAATGTATTTCTATAATTTTTGTGACTCCCAAGAAAGTTCTCTAGTTGTTTTTTCCATTCAATGAAATCATATGTACAAATTATTTTAATAGGACACTGAAATTTTTTTCACAGATATCCTTCAGTTCCTCTATGTTTGGCCATCTTACAATTTGTCCCATCCATTTATACAACGAATAATCTTTGTTGGGCCACCACCGGATATTAATGTACAAAAAAACAATGGTTGGCCCAACATCGGGCCAACACAGGTTACAAAGGGCTTGGTTTACATAGCTGGGCCACCGTTGGCCCAACAAAGAAATTTCGTTAACGGGTTTCAGTGGTTGAGCAAACCACATGATGTTATCTGGGCAGTTATTTATAGATAACTCCATCAAGACAAAACCAACCTCTCTTGACTAGTTCCTTGCCTTCGTCGACAAGCTCAGTGGTCAGATCATCATCTCCGATAAACTGGTTGATACCCAGGAAGTGCAATATACGACTGCCCAAGCTGAAGTACGTACATATACACAACAGCACGATCATGATCGGGAAGTAGATGTTAAAACCATCCGAGATTATAGAAATCACATCCATATGCCCCATAATCTGAAAACAATATACACACTGATGATAATATGCCAAAGCACATGTTACTTCTATGTCTAGTTAGTTTTAATAGCAACACAGTGGGATAACACATATTCATGCCAGTTTGAACTTTAACCCTTTCCTCCATATATACAGATTTTTTAGCATATGCGACCAGTGTAGATCCAGACCAGCCGGCACATCCGTGCCGTCTTATCAGGATCTGCACTGGTCGCATTTAGGTCAGAAATAATCTAACAAATCAAAAGGTGAACAATGCAGATCCTGATTAGATGGCACAGATTTGCTGGCTGATCTGGATCTACACTGTTCGCCCATGCAATAAGAGTATGTCTATCGAGGAAAGGGTTATGTGTGTAAAATGCATGTGTAACAAAACAAGTTGAGCAATTAAAACAAATATTATGCTATGTGACATGTTAGAATAATTTTATTCCAAACATTTTGTTTTATTAGTTCAACAATTGTGTAATAACAATAAATAAAGTTGAGATTTCATACTTGTTATGTACATGTAGGTGTACTTCAAGCTATGTTAACACTCAAACATTCTAAATGTTTGTCTAAATGCTGAAGAAAAAAACAAGCAAGGTGTTTTACCTTGATAACCAAAAACTTAACTTGACCGCCAAAACATTTTTTTCAGAAAATTTCACAATTTTGTTTTTAAGCAAACTTTAAACCAAGTTGTTTTTGTCTCAGTTAAGATTTTAACTGAACAACCATATGACTTCTGATCCAACACAACGATTGGTCAATACATCATAAATAAAACATAATTTATGGTGTTGTGTATTTATTTTTATTTTACTACACCAATAATTTCAATCAAAACTGAAAATTTCCAATAATTAATTACTATTAAGTAACAGAATACGAGTCCAGAAATAATTTCAACCTTGGGTGTTAGAAAACATCTCATTTATCAACAATCATGCAGTTAGTGTTTTTCACCATATCCTGTAAAACATTAAGTTTGAGTGACCATGTTTTCCTTGGTGACTGTGTGAAACCTTGCGACAGAAAAAACCTGACCACAAATACCGGAAACAACTGGTAAAATGGTTAGCTGAATTGAACAATCCCTTAAAGAAAGCATGCATGAATCTAGAATGGTCTACCGGAAGATTAAGGTGTTTATAGCCTTTAAACAAATTCTGAAAAAAGAATACAACAGTTAAGCACACATACAGAAAAAACAAAAAGTTAGGAACTTCTAACAGCACAAAGAGGTCAATGTAAATTGCTATAATTCGTGCAAGTTAAATTTTCATGTTAGGCAGTGTGCACATAATCAATACCCAGGGAATATTAGCCTCATAAAATATTATCATTTATGTCTGCAGAGAATTATATTTGTCTATAAAATTAAGACTTTATTAAGAAATCTCAGAGCTGGAATGTACTAAAAAGAAACTGATGGAATCAATATACCGTACACCTTTGCCATGGAGGGACCTTTGCAATATGTGTAGGCCCTGATCAGCTTGTATGCTGTCAGACCAGTGTCTACATTCCAGCATAACAACAATCCTATAGAACCATGACAGTGTGTACCTTAAGTTTATCCCATTCCATTCTTTGAAAAAAAAATCACTTCATACTCAGCAACATTATAAATGCAACTTGCAAAATACAACAGCTTGTGGATTTAAACTAAATGGCAAGCAAAGTAAACCATTGTTACTTACCAGAGTATAGGCAGTCTCGTGTATATTCTGTGAGTGTGTCACATGACTGTCTAGGTGGATCAAACCAAGGAAGTTTAGACACATTGGCGGGGTCAAACGACAAAGCAACCTGTAATCAAATAACAGACACTGAAAACGGTCGGCAATAACTGAACATGCTGACAAAAATAATGTAGGTTTGACAATGAAATACATGTCAATGAAAATATCAAGGCACCTTTGGAACCACTGTTCATTCTATGAAAACAGACAATGACTTGACATTATTCTGCTCATTAATCAGTGTGAAAAGTTACTGGGAGACCAACTACTGGTCCAGTGTTTGAGAATTCTTTAGGTCAATTCCATTTAAACATATATCCCACCACAGGAAGGCACTTTCAAAATGGACCCTCCCCATTTAGAAGTTCATTTAACATAAAAAGAATCCCCCTATGTAAGCATAATTCAGCTTATTTGAGCCACCTAAAGAAGTTTTTTTACCATGATGTCAGCAAATGGACATGTTAATCATGCCATTTTTACTTTCCTGATTGTGCTATGCACTAGTTTGCATTGATACACTGTTTCACTTTTATTTCAATAGATAAAACGAAATGGAACCCTATCACTCCTGTCCCTTTAGAAGTAAAAAAAGCCTTTTCCCCTTCCCCCATTAGAAGAATAATACACATAGGGATAAACCCATATTAGAATTTCTGTATTTTGCCTTCCTGGGGTGGGATATATGTTCAGATGGAATAGCCCTTATTAACGTTTGAACAAAATGAATCGCGATACAGATAATAACATGGGTAACGATTTATTTCACTGAATCTTCCAACATTAAACCGGTGAATCCTGAGAGCCTTAGTGTGCAGTAGCATGTTGTTTCCGAAGTGACTTACATGCCAGTAAAAATGAGACTGTATTCATTGGTCTGATGATGTGGAGCTATATAGTAGTAGTTTAGAATCTTGATCTGGAATACACTGTAGTAAGCGCAGGTACACAGGTACGCTATAGTCACTATACTGGCCAACTAAAATACAAAACAGAAATATACTCATATACACACCGAGACAAAATACATTTACTGCAGTAATTATTTCAAAAGTAAGTAGCATTAATTTTTGGGTGAATGTCATTTGAAATGGGCAGTATTAAAGAAATAGTCAGTCCGGCATTATAAGATATAAAGCATATTTTTCTTACACCAAAGGTACTAGTACTTTCAAAGTAAGTAGCATTAATTTTCGGGCGAATGCCATTTGAAATGAGCAGTATTTAAGAAATAGTAAGTCCGGCATTATAAGATATAAAGCATATTCTTCTTATATCAAAGGTTCTAGTACTTTCAAAGACAAGCAACATTAAGTTTATGGGTTCAAGTCATTTGAAAAGGAAATAACTCAAAAAAAAGTTAATCAGGAGTTATCATTCTTGTTGTCAGAAATTTCTATTGTTAATGCAGATTATTTCTATAAACAACCAAAATCTTGATCAGTAAAACTGAAATACATTAATAACATTTACTTAATCTATCCAATACTGTCTTTGCAAAAATAACTTCAAGCTTACCTCAATATAGACATAGTCATAGTTTTCCTTGGCAAGGTTGATGAACACAGCAAAGATGGAGAGGACTGGTGACTTGATGAAAAACAAACATTCTGACCAAACAACCATGAAGGAAAATATTGTCAATATAATGGCTGCCACTCGACAAACCCACGGCTCACACAGACATTTCCAGTACCATTCTGAAAGGAAAGAAAATATCACTGTTTACAGAATGTATGTTTTGTTTGAATTCATTTTCCAAAAAGAGATAGGGACTTTCAATCTTCCTGAAAGATAATTATTGAACAGGTCTGTACATTTATATGCCAATATCAATTAACTGCATGCATCATAAACATCAAAAGGAGATTTTAATATATGCATATTCTTGCATTTCGCTGCAGGCAAATTTGAGTTTTTCCACTTTAAAAACCAACTTATTCTGAGATTTATGTCACTATGATGCAGAGGAATGTAGACCTAATTCCGAGCTTTGGGTCACTATGATGCAGAGGAATGTTGACCTAATTCCGAGCTTTGGGTCACTATGATGCAGAGGAATGTTGACCTAATTCTAAGCTTTGGGTCACTATGATGAAGAGGAATGTTGACCTAATTTCGAGCTTTGGGTCACTATGATGCAGAGGAATGTTGACCTAATTCCGAGTTTTGGGTCACTATGATGCAGAGGAATGTTGACCTAATTCCAAGCTTTGGGTCACTATGATGCAGAGGAATGTCGACCTAATTCCGAGCTTTGGGTCGCTATGATGCAGAGGAATTTCAACCTAATTCCGAGCTTTGGGACATTATGATGCAGAGGAAAGTTGACCTAATTCCGAGCTTTGGGTCACTATGATGCAGAGGAATGTTGACCTAATTCCGAGCTTTGGGTCACTATGATGCAGAGGAATGTTGACCTAATTCCAAGCTTTGGGTCACTATGATGCAGAGGAATGTTGACCTAATTCCAAGCTTTGGGTCACTATGATGCAGAGGAATGTTGACCTAATTCCAAGCTTTGGGTCACTATGATGCAGAGGAATGTTAACCTAATTCCGAGGTTTGGGTCACTATGATGCAGAGGAAAGTGGACCTAATTCTGAGCTTTGGGTCACTATGATGCAGAGGAATGTCGACCTAATTCTGAGCTTTGGGTCACTATGATGCAGATGAATGCCGACCTGAGCTTTGGGTCACTATGATGCAGATGAATGCCGACCTGAGCTTTGGGTCACTATGATGCCGAGGAATGTCGACCTAATTCTCAGCTTTGGGTCACTATGATGCAGATGAATGCCGACCTGAGCTTTGTGTCACAATGATGCCGAGGAATGTCCACTTAAATCTGAGCTTTGAGTCACTATGATGCAAAGGAATGTCAACCTATTTCTGAGCTTTGGGTCACTATGATGCAGAGGAATGTTGACCTAATTCTTATCTTTGAGTCACTATGATGCAGACTAATGTTGAAAAAGTGTTCAAATTTTGCAAGAAAATTTTTTTTAATAATATTAGGTCCATTGAATTTTAAATATGAAACAAATATTAATTGGGCCCTAAAAATAAATTAATATTAAGTAAAAGCAATTTTATGAGTAGTCAAGTTCACTGAATACAACATATGAATCACAATAATCAGGCCCCGTGATTATAAAACTTTTTTCATGCTCAACTCAATTCTGTGCTCAAACTTAAAATGTCTAAAACATTAACAGTCTTCATAAATAAGGAATAACTATCTGTTCAACAGTTGTTGTTGAAAGCAATTAAGTCATATATTCAGTTTAAAATGTTTTATTTTATATAATGACCAGAAACGAAGCCATCAAATTTTCATGCTCAAATTGAGCCGAGCATGAAAAAAGTTTTATAATCACGGGGCCAGATTACGAACCCTTGAAAATTCTCAATCTGGGTCAAATGAGGTCAAATGACCCCTGGTTTTCAAATGCTATTGAATTCTCTGAAGACCAGCTATTAAATAAATTTTGATTAGGTTTGATTAAGTACACTATTTTTAGCAGGAAATACAAGAAAATAAAACCAAAACAAAATCTCATGATTTCAGTATAAATAATAATTCACAGTTTTAGATAATTCTGACATGTACAAACTGTAATCTTATTGACAAATAATAAATTTTTATGATTTTATAAATATATCCTCTCCTCTGAGAAGTGTAAGCCAATGTAAACATTATTGAGATTACGTCTTCAAAAGGATATAAAAACATTCTGATAAAATACTGCATGTCTATACAAAACTTAAAACATAATTTATTTTATATTAACAAATTAACAATGAAAGCATGGATGAAATCAGGCAAAAAAGATAATAATTTAGCTGTTCAATAATGTAGTTAGTTTCAATTAGCTGTTTGTTAAAAGTTTAAGCTATATTTGTTCTGCACTTCGCTACACAAAACTGGAATAATCCTTGTAATGTGCCACATTTTCTTGAATGTTATCCAACTTGCTGAACTTGACTACACATGATCGATAGCCAGTGCCCAAGGTTATAAAACTGAGCATGGAAACCAGTCTCAAATCTCAAGCATCTGATTGGCTGAAATGGCGACTGGTCACCATTTCAGCCAATCAGATGCTTGAGATTTAAGACTGGTTTCCAATCTCAGCTTTATAACCTTCAGCCAAGGTTTGCTGTTATCAAGCTGTTGGAAAGGAGAAATCATGATGTCATGATTGTCAAGACATCATATTTCAAAGCAGGCAACTAAATAAATCTGAATTACGGCAGTTAACACTGTATGAGTTCAGAATGGAATACATTTAACTGTGAAAACTATCAAAAGATTGTGACTAACACATTGTCATGTTGGCAACTGGTACCACAACAAAATGGCAAATTCAACAGGGACAGTTTTCTTTCATAAAAATAGATACCAATGTTTGTCAGTAAGTGAAGAAGAAGCTACAACTGATGATGTCAAAGACAATCCGAGAGAAGTACCGAGCAGAAGTACTGACAATGCCGAAGACAATCTTAGAGAAGTAATGAGCAGAAGTACTGACGATGCCGAAGACAATTTGAGAGAAGTAACAAGAAGAAGTACTGACTATGTCGAAGACAATAAGATAGAAGTAACGAGCAGAAGTACACAATACAATAACGGGCAATCGGATATTCAGACAATACATGACAATGAAGGAGGTTACCAACAAGTATCAAGAAAGAAAAAGAAAAAACACAAAGTAGAAATGAAAACCACTAAGGTAATAAATGAATCGAGTGATAAAGTGAAAATTAAATCATTCAAGACTAACACTAAAGTTTATGAAAGCCCTCCAAAGCGAGTTAAACAAAAGCTCAGAACAGAAATAATCCTATATCAAAGGAAAAAATCAAGAACTGCTGAGAAAATTCCTACAATGGCAGGAAATATAAACACAAGAAATTCAAAAAATGAAAAGCGCAGAAAAGAAACAATCCTGTATCAAAGGAAAACTACGAGAACTGCTAACAAAATTCCTCCAATGGCAGGAAATACGAACAACTCAAACACAAGAAATTCTAACAATAAAAGGACAAAGCAAAAGAAGAACAAAGATAATATACAGCTAAACACTGAAACTGAAGTTAATGAATCCACTCCAAAGAGAGTTGAACAAAAGCTCAGAACAGAAACAATCCTATATCAAAGGGAAGCATCAAGAACTGCTGAGAAAATTCCTACAATGGCAGGAAATATAAACAACAACAACATGAGTAAAAAGATTACTATGCCAAGGCCAGGCATCAACAAAAATACATCAGTACCAACTTCGGGTGGTTACATAAAAAATACCAGAACTATGCCAAAGATGGGCATCATCAAAAGCACAAAACCAAACTGGGGCAGTAACATCAATAAAAGCACAACTAAGCCACAGCATGGCATCAGCAGAAAGAATCCTTCAACATCTTTCAGAAAGGTATTTTGTATATGTTTACATTTTCTAAGCAATTTTTAATACTAGAAATTCACATAATTTTGCCCTGGTTAGATTTAGTGGTGCACACATGAATATGCATAAATTCAATTCAAAATCCATAGGGATCTTCTATGTAATGACAAAATCTGTACCAAATTTGAGGACTGGTGGCAAAATATTTGTCTAGTTATTGATCAAACTAGTGTGAAAGATCACTGTGAACTTGACCTCTGAAATAATGACCACAAACTAAATACTGTATGAGTACTTATTTTGGCGGGGGTTTAATTTTGGCTATATTGGCAGTCATGGTCAGTTGCGCCAATATAAAACACTGCCAATATAAATAACCGTCAATTCATAGTTGGTAGATAGGTAGACAACTATGATACACTAGCACATATTATGTCGCAGTTTTCTCAGTTTGATACAAAATTAAAATCAAACAAAGCAATCTAGAATTACGTAGCTGTGATAATGTTTTCACACTGGTAATGTGTTGTGGTGTTGGTGTTGAATATTGAATGTTAATATTTTATTTTGAGGATCTGTGTTAACTTTGGTTTTAATTTGGCGGTCTGGTTTGCGCCAATTTATGACACCGCCAATATAAATCACTTCAAATACGCCAAAATTTGACACCGCCAATATTAAGCACTATAGTCTATACAGTATTGAGTGGTGACAATCCTCAGTACCATATCTTAGGACCATCAGTGTATTTGTTGTTTAGTTATTGGTCAGACAAGGTGTGTGTGTGTTGAAGTTCAATCTGGCCTTGACCTTTGACCTATCAACCTCAAAATCAAAAGGGGTAGTGTACAGATAATGACTAACCTAATTAATCTAAGGGCCGTAAATTAAATTATTGAAAGGAACCATAGGTGAAATTATTGTCTAGTTAACCCTATACTCAATATCTGCATGGTTTAATGTGTGTGCGACCAGTGTAGAATAAGATTCGATTAAACAACTGGATCAGGATCTACAATGTGCGCCCTTCCAATAAGGATATAACTTTGGAGAAAAAAGTTAATGAATCAACAAGATTTTTGTGTTGAAGGTCACTGTGACCTTGACCTGTGCAAAGCAACATATCCCAGGATTACATTTACAAATGGTTTCTGATTAGTAAACTTAGAAAATTCTCCTATTGTGCCTGCTGCTACTTTGTACACAAGATTGGTGTTTCCAAACATAAAAATCAAACTGTTTCACTTGTTTTCTCTTTTGTATGCACTTAATAGGATGCCAAAACAATGCTTAGCAAAAAAAATACTCACAACTGCTTTGTATAATTAATGGTTTTATGGCTCTTTGTATAGGTTTTATGTTGATTTTTTTTCTTAGGGATGGCACGCCAAACCTAAAATTCCAAAACCGAAAAAATTTTACAAAGTGAAAGTGATGAGAAAAATGCATCCCAGTGATATTCATGAAGCTCAGCTTTCAAAGCAAGTGAAATGCAAGAGAAGAAGTTGGGATATTCTAGAAGCTTTGATTGAAGGTAGAGAACACATCAGTAACTTTCCTGCTCTCACTCTAGTGAAGGAGAACGGCGACTGGGCTTCCATTAACACTGTATTTTTAGAAGCCTATCAGAAGTACGAGACATTTCTCACTTACTAGACAGAAAAATCTCTATTTTTAACTTTCGTATTATTGCGCAACATTTTAATTACGCGAAAGAAATAGTTCTCTAAAATTCTTGCGCTTTTTATAAATTTTAAAGAATTTTGTTTGAATCTTTAAGAAGTAAGTGAGAAAAATAATCAATCATTGGTATTCGGCGAAGATCTCGGTATCCCAACCCTCGGGCAATGCTTTCCAGACGGAAACTCGGCACAGCCTCGTTTCCGTCTAGAAAGCATTACCCTCGGGTTGAGATACCTTGATCTTCACCGAATACCAATGATAGATTCTCTTTATCTTCAACAGGCGGGCACTGACCTGAAAGTTCCAGTGATCTACTGGGATGATGTATCCTGGAAAAACTTCTCAAAACTTGCCAAAGCAGGGGCAGTTCGGTCCAAGCCCTTACCAAGAGGCGAAATCAGAATGAAACAGCATAAGGTTCAAGACTTTCAACAACGATCAAAGAGAAGAAACTCCACAATGTTTAAAATAAACAAGCCAGAACTAGCAGGTCTAAGAAAAGGCTATGACTGTTTCATTGATGAAAATGAAATACATCCAAAAACAGTCAGGAAATTCAAAATGTCCCATATCTGATTTAACAATACTATGGGAAGTGTAATAGCTGATTCAGTTTATTCCTGGGTAGAAGGAAAACGTTCAAGCATTTGTCAACGTCCAACACTGGCTGATTTCTTTCCCAAACCACTAGCGCTAATGTTTCATTTGTAAGATAGATAACTCCACTTTATGCCACTTTCAACTAGCTTGAAATGAAATGACAAATGTCATAAAGAATAACCCAATAATATTACACATGTAATAGTGTGTCAAAAAATGAAGGTCGCATAATAATCATGACAGGTCAATCAATTAGATTGTGGTTAAATCATTATTTACAGACATTGAGTATTTCATCTAACTGGATAATTGTTATAATGTAAACACTGTTTATTTTTATCAATTCACACCCCTTTACTAATAAATTAGTTTTAATTAACCTGTATCTATTTTTGAGTCGGACAGTCAATCTGTCACACACTATACTCAAGTTTAAATATTTTGGGGCGCATCATTGAAAAAGGTATCTTTGTGAAATAGAAGTTATTTCTTGAAATAATGTCAAAAAGTTGAGCAGACAACATTACTTATTATGCATTTCACAGTAAATATAACATTATTTAGTCAAAATGTGTAAAAAATTAACCTTTAATTATGAAGAAATTGTAAGCTCTTTTTCAGTCTTCGACGTACACGGGTTGCCCGAAGCCCGGGACAAGTAAATTACGGTCCGGACAACCGTAGTGTGCCTGGTTGGTTGCTCGAACGGGCAAGTCTGTCCTGGACGGTTTTTATGCTAACAAACGGTCAGGATCGTGACAGACGGACTTTATCACTTGTAAACCATGACGGGTTATTTTTAAACTAATCACATACACTAAACGCTTATTGCAAATACATGTAACGTAATAATTATCTGTAAGACACTTATAATTTCTATTTAAATTTGTCATTAGTTATGGCGATGCTATTAAAATTTAACGAAGGTGCACAGCCGGGTAACAGAGAAGGCGGATGATGATGAGGATGATGAAATGGAGATGACTGAAGACAATGTGTTTTTCATGTTGAATATGTACAGAGATTAAAAACGAATAATCTGTCTTTTTTATTGAGTTTATATCATCTTGCATTTTCGGACAACTAAAGTCTGGGTCTGGCAAGGAAAAATCCTATCCTACTTGCCCGAACGGACAAGTGGTTTTGAAACCTAAAGGCGAAGACTGCTTTTTAAATATTATCATCACAAAAATGTCAAAAATTGAACATCTGAAAACAAAAACCTGAAAAAGGTTTACTCTGTACTTCATATTATATAACATTGCATAAAAATTAGGCTGTGTGAAATTAAATGATACCAAAGTACTTCTTGTTTGCGAATAAATATTACATAATAATCCAAACTTACCTAATTTTGGAGAATAAAATCGCTGCACGATTGAATTTCTTGCAGGAGGAAAGCTATGTTTATATCTCTTGTCCACACTGGTATCATTCAATATGCGATCCTCCAGCTCAAAGGCCTTCTGCATTGTCATATTCCACTGTGTCAGGTGTCGTTTGTGTGTTTGCATGGCGTATATGACACTACGATGCAGCTTGATGAGGGCCTTCTCGGAGGGTGTCTCGATACTCTTGTTGTAATCCTCATAGTCCTCCGTTCTGTTGGTACTGTTCCTCACTGATTCTGGACACTACAATGAAATCATCTGCATGTTTAAATGTTTACTGGACGTCCAAAACAATAAAGCTGCAGTTGATAAAATAAGAGGTATCACACAAAGTGTTTAATTCCCCCACAATATTGTCCCGTTACAGGAACACAACAACCACAACGAAAAGAAAGGTGATAAGGTGTAATAATTTCTTTGTAATGCACATCTCGCTCTGAGTTGATCTTTAAACTTTTAAACTGAATGTTCCCCAGTTACACAAATGCATAGTCAAATTCATTTTGTAATGTTACAACAAATTTCCTGTAAAAATTTAAGTCTGCCGAACTGTTTTGGACTTTTAGGTCAAGGGGCATGGCAGCAGAGCAACAGACTGGCAATCTGACTTTTATCTACACATGAATTTTGTGTTTTTTTACAACTTCACCCATTATGACTTAATTAAGAATTTAGTGAAGTTTTCATATGCACCAATACAAGCCACTTATCTCCAGCTCATTGAAATTTTCTGCTACAGAACATTATTGCACTTTTGCATCAAAGCCTTTGAAAGCTTGTTAACATTTCTTGGAAGACAATAATTTTATTTTTACATTTTAAAGATCATGAATGTATAAGAGTATTTCTAACCTTCTCCAGTATAGTGTCCACATGTTTCCTCAGAGCATGATTGTAGCGTATCTTCTCAGAGGCCTGCTTCACTTCCTGCAACAACAACAACAATTCTAGTAATTAACAACATGTCTTCATTGTATTTGAAAGTTGATAACAGCACAATTCATAGAGCAATCATGTAACTTGTCACAAAACAAAAAAACTTAAAAACAAAACAAGATTCTATCTCCTTATAAAAACTGGTTACAAATCCATTCAGAAGGTGCTTAATGAAAACAGTGTTACATTACAAATGTCAATTGTTTTACACCAATCCATCCTTATGTTATTCATAATGTAAGAATCTTTCAATTCTCACTTTTCTAACTATTGCAAATCTGTTCTATTCATCTTATAAAGGCTTCCATTTCACAAAACAAGAAAGAAATTTTCACCATCAAATAGGTGACTCAACCCTCTGAATTAATTGAAGTGCCATCTCTTTGAAATTGAACAAGTCCATTGTTTGCAGACTTCCCGAAAGTTGAAAAAAGTGTCAGACATTTTATCATACAAGATGCAAAAATCTGTCTGAACGAAATTCTGTCAGGCCGAAACATGTTAAAAAGGTATAAAAAGTATAAGGAGTTCAAATTTTTGTTTGACATTCGGTCTGATAACATAAGAAATCATGTCTGACTGGCTCAAATTTTACCAGACAGGTCCTTCAGTCTGGCAACTTTTGGGACATCTGTGTTTGTTTGTTCCTTTGACTGAACAGTTAATCAAACTTCAGAGCAGCACATGTTGATCTATCTTGGTCTACACAATTTACAAGTATGACAGAGGCTATGGTTAGCAGTTAAAGGCTTCAAAAGTATCAATAGTTTAGCCCTTTATTGCGAAATATCTTTAAGCATCTAATGTTATTGCTTATAAATGTTATATTCAAATAAATTGAAGAACTACCAGACTACAAGTTGTTTTTGCTTAATGCATGTGATCCTTTACTCACTGTCCAATCTATATATGCTTTCATATAACATACTTTTAAACTGGAATGTGTGCTTGGACACTGATGTCCCCATTGCTGCAACAATATTTGTAATAACAAAGGGCCATAACTCTGGAAAAAATGGTCACAGGAAAAATTCCTTTCTTTACGATCATCTACACATCCTGCTTGATCATCTGTGCAAGTTTGAAAGAAATTATAGTTTAGGAGGAGATGCTACCAAAAGATTAGGGGATGTACAGACGGACAAGTGCAACTCTATATGCCTCCCACATTTTGGGGGCATAATAAATTGATTGTCAACATAACTTTTTTGGCAACTATAAACCAATATTTTTTTTTAGAATTTCTGAGAGTATTTTTAACCCTTTACTCCATATATAACCTTTACGGCACAGATCAGTGCTGTCTGATCAGGATCTGCACTGCTTGTTTTTTTATTAATTAGGTTAATTCTGACCAAAAAGCGAACAGTGCAGATCCTGATCAGACAGGATGGATGTGCTGGCAGAACAGGATCAACACAGGTCACAAATATGTATATATGGAGTAAATGGTTCAAAATAATCAATACAAATCTTACATAGTAAATCTTACAACTTACCTCTAAAACGTCCTCAAGGTTTTCTTCTGCCTCTGTTTTCTCCGTACTCTGTTTGGCAATCTTGAAATACGTCTTGGAAAGCACGTATGAGTGCTTGGCACTGTTCCAGACAAGTCTCGGCACCTCGACAAGCCCGTAGCCCAGAAGGAGCACCAACAAGATAAGCCCCCATGTGTTGCTGGCTGTCACTCCGATCACCTTCATCTTCTCTCTGTAGGTCAACACAGTAAAAAAACATTAACAACAACAACAAATTTAACATCTATTTTTATTCTTATCATCTTGATGAAGGTCTTATGAAACTTGCAGCTCCCCATAAACAGTCACAATACAAACAGACTTTTCCTTATGATCCAAGTGTAAGATGTTAGTTATTACTGCCCACAATGATATTCATGGGAGCAAGTTTCTCACAACTGAACTGAGCACTCGTGACTTTTTATTGCTGTTAATATGTTAACATGTGCACTGTTTTAGATCTTGATCCTATGAGTTTTTTCACCGGTCTTTTATTTATAATCACTGATACAAAAAAACAAACAACAGTTAAATTTCATTTTAATGAAAGCCATGCAATTGTTAAATTGTTATTATTATTTGTTAATAAATATCTTACCTCTATTTATTCTCTCTTAATTACAATTTCAAAATGTTAACAGATAAGATAGAAAAGGGAAGAACTTACGCATCTATATGTAGATCTGGTCTGGCTGCCACATAAATCAGACATATACCGAATATCAGCAAGTATGTCCCATAGTACAGAGCATTCTCTATGAGGGCTGACTTGATCTTCCCTAACACTGTGAAATCTCCCGCTCGGGAATAAGACTGCATCATTGGCAACAACAACCTGTTGGTGAACAAAATGAAAGTTCTAAAGTATGGTAACATACCTGCAGTTGGGTGAAGACTGATCATACTGTTTCAAATCCAAAGAAAATGTAAACAAATTTACATGTATATTAAACTTACACAATGGACTCAATAATGGCTCAATAAAACAGTTTGTCTGTATCGTTGAGTCAATATGTATTATCTGACGTCCTGAAAGTTGCCAGACCGAAGGACCTGTCTGGTAAAATTTGGGCTGGTCCAATGTGATTTCTTATGTTATCAGACAGAGTGTCGGACAAAATTGTGAACTTATAAATATAATTAACATGTTTCGGTCAGACAGAATTTGTTTCGGTCCGACAGATTTTCGTATCTTTCTGACTAAATTTCCGACACTTTTTTTTCAACTTTCGGAAAGTCTGTATTATTAATTTTTGACACGAGATTTTAAATATCCCTGTCCCCCTCTAACAAATAGTGGACTGATCCACACAATAAATATACATGTGCATATCTACACATCATGCTGAACATATCTTTTAAGTTTCAAATCAATTACTTGAAAACTGTAGAAATAATTCCCATCACAAGATTTTAATAACCCCTGTTTTATTTATTTTTTTATTGTAAACAGGTTTTATTTTCGCTTATTTTGCACTAATGCAAGTGCATAAAATTCAATCATAGCAAAATTAATCCATAAATCAGTTTGTCTTTATAGAATAGTACAGCTGTGCAAATTCATGCTTTTGCAAATTTGTCATTTGCAGGTTTTGCATGAAAATTTATCTCTGCAAAATTAAAGGATCCTACAGTATTCTGTAGGTTGTAGCCTACCATGTCAGGAACTGTGAGGTCCAATAGACAATCTTCCACAGTGTAGGCAGGACATCATCTGGCACATGACTAACCGGTACACGACAGCTCTGCTCCCTGGTAACTCTCAAAGACAACTGCACTAGAGGGCTTGGAGTGCTCAAGTTCTGAGTGCTGGTGACATTTGATGGAGCATCTGTGATTCCAGGATTAACTGGTAGACTTCTGGTTTTCTCCTCTACACACTGCCTGTAGAATGTCTGTGAACAGAATATCACACAATGCTCAAACTCACCGAGATAACACAAAGGTTTCCCTCCGAACAGAAAATCACAAATTGCTCAAACGCACTGAGATAAAACAAAGGTTTCACTTCTACAGTGAATAGACCACTTAATATGCATGTATCATTAACAATTTACTTCATGGATATGCCTTTTATCACATCAGGGCTTTTCATCCTTATATAACAGAGGCCGATATTCGGCCACTTCCCAATCCAAAAAAATATAGTTTTTTCCCAATTGTGGCAGAGTTTCTCCCCAAAATGCAAGACATGATTTCCCAAAATCTTAGAAATTCCCCCTAAAGTAGTCTAAAAATCGATCAATTTGTTTACATTGTTATTTCCGAAAGAAGCGTTTGTCTGGTATCGACATTTTTGTCGTACTATAGCCGAAAAACGCATGGTACCTGTGATATGCAAAACCAGTCTTATCCGTTAAGTTCCGATAGACTCTTACTCAGTCAAACATTCCGAAAGTATGGATTTTATTCCGTTTCAGGGGAGATAAATCAGTGTTTATTTCCGGTTGCAGAAACAAATCTCATAACGGAAAATATTACTGCAAATTACTGAAACGTAACGAAAACCAAAAGTTGTTATTGACTAGGGAGTAAAAAAAACACAAAAATTCGATCCATTGGGTGCAACGTCTACCAAGGAAATCCCTAGTATTTCAAACGTTGCTGCCTCAGAGTCTGCCACTTTTCCACACTCGTTTCCACCACAGAGGTACCTGTTAGTGTTTCTTCCTCCAAGTCTAGCATTTTTTCCACAGAAGACTCTTTCCTTGGCATCTTTGAATTTATCAATAAGTGAATTTAGATCAGTATCACTTGTTTATGCCAAGGAAAGAGACATGGACCTTTGAAGCTTGTGAAACTATACTATAGAATTGTGAAAATCTGAAAAATTAAGTGCTATAAAAATTAAACTAATGTTAAAAATGCTTATTTCTATAATAATTTGTACTCCTTATTTCAATAAATTTTGTGTTCCCAAAATGAACAATAATCGCGCATAAATTTCCCAAAATGAACAATTATCGCGCATAAATTTCCCAATTTGAAAGGCCAGGGCCTCTTCCCAATTTCCTGATGAAAAGCCCTGCACATTGGTAACCAGTGCAGATCCAGATCAGCAGAATGATCGCACTAACGACAATATCCATTTAAATATAGAAACTACTCAAATTTCATTTAAAATATTTGTATGTTATAAAACTGATGGTACACTGTTATGCAGATTCTTGTATTTTGATGCAAGCAAACACAATTTTATCAATTCAATGTAATTGTATTTTAATTAATTATGTGTCAAAGTAATTGACCCCATGTTTGGTTTAGTACATATTGTATCTAATTAAACTTCAATGGTTGAAACTTTTTGAAATAAAACATAAACATGTTGATAGAAACAAAAGAGAAATACTTACACTTGAAACATCCAGAGGCAGTATGAAGATAATCATAAAAGAGAAGTACCAAGCAATGAACGTAAACAGTGTGACAAGGACATGTTGTTTTCGTAGATCTCCATAACGATGAAGGAGAAATGCTGCTAGAAAACAAGTCAGCACTATTTCAACAACCAGCGGCCCGGCACTCATCTTCTCGGCTTACTCTCCAACAGTATGGATTCTTCAGTGTCAGGATAGTGTCATAACATGAAGCAGCATATACATCCTGAAATGATTACAATATGTCAGAAATTACGTCATTTTAATAGTAGTTTCTATGCTCTTTGATATGTGGGATTGAAGAAATGAAAATATAACAAAGTATACAATGTGCGCTGGGGAAGATCCAGATGGAGTTCAGTAGGATTGCAGCAGTATTTAAATTTCATGTGTATTTATGTAAGAAAGTTGGGAAAATCAAACAGCTGCTATTTTGTTTGTTTTATCCCAGAAACCCCCTTAAACCGACAGTAATTCCTTTAGCCCCCCCCCCCCCCCTCCCCTTCTACTTTGAAAAATAATTTGACCAGTGATGTATCACCTACGTTGCCCGAACTTTCAGATACTTATCTTAAAGTCCGGTATTGGCATGGCACTAAACAAAGGCCCTGCGGAATAATTATCCACCAGGGGCAGTCATATGAAGGTCAATAGAACCGTTATAAACCATTTCTGGCATATAAATATTAGATATTTGCGATTTGCGAGATTAAAAGTTATAGAAAACATATAATAAGTTTTAATTAATTACTTGACAATCAAAATAAACTTTAATTTCAATCGATTTTCAGCGTTGACGTAAATCCGGAAATGAAAAAAACGGCGTTCATACAGTCATTTCGCTCGGGCAAACTATCCTATCAGAAGGTGTAATACCACAATTAAAAAAAAACAAATACCATAACTGTTTTTTGTGTGCTTCTGTTAATAAGTTATACAGTATATTATGTGAAGAACTTATTTATTATTTACCAGTGACATGTAAATCTCACGAGATTGAAGCATGTGCCAACTTTAGTCTCAATAATTTGACTCCAAGTACAGACCCATTTTACAAACAGACTTAAGCAGTTAGGATCAAGACTTAGCACAACTATTTGTGCGCGACAAGGACTTTTCTATATATGTGATGATCGTCCTTCGCGCACAATCCAGTTACTATTCAAATCAAAGCGGAAAAAATTCTTCTATTTCTATATGCCGCCGATCGAAATTTGAATCGCAACTTTGGCGGCTCCATAAAGCATCTTAAACCATATGTATCTTTAAAAAATTTACATACCTGAAAAGCCACATTCAAGTAGTAAGTAAGTAAGTAAGTAAGTAAGTAAATTTTATTTATAGTCGGGCATATATATACATATATTTCGATTTCGGCGCTTAAAGTTTACCTGACTCGATCACGTTTATCGATAAAAAACATAATTTAAATCGGGTCGATTTCCACCACAGTTTTGATCGTAACTGCTTGAGACGTAAAGGACAGACATCTGTAAACACAGTGTACACTCGAAAGTCCGACCCTACTTCCGATAGCGCAGACTATACACATAGCCATCACGAAGGAGCTGGTTAAAAAGCGGGTAAGAAATTGAATAAAGAGTAATTATTTAATTCTTTTACTTTAAATACTTAGACTAGCAAGAAATAGAGTGCGTCGAGTTATAAAATGAACGTGATACAACGTTAACTTCGAAAAATACGATCGATCACCAAAATTTACAAAAAAATGTCAATCGTGTCACTTCAAACGTCCATTTCAAAGCTTTTTTTACATTGTTTGGCCGAAATTCGTTTTACTATGTGAAGTGTATTCATTACTGTATCACTTCATATAGTTAAATCTTGTTCCAACCCGCTAGTTTTCGAAAAACTCGAATTTTCATTTGCACTGGTAGTGTGACAAGATGGTACGGCTACTAGCCAATTGACAGTCCGGCTACTAGCGTTTTCTTTCTTTAAAATGGTACGGCTACTAGTCGTCCCCGAATCATTCAGTGGTCTGAGAAATAAGCATTAATGACGAATTTATTTAATGAAATTATATGTATAGAAGAGACCTTTAATGCGTAGCAATAAGGGTCGCCGCAGAAATCATTGGATATTTACTATACAAATTACAATGGGATGCAATGGAAATAAACAATGGCACTGAATTGTACACTATTAAATGGCTTGACAATCTCACAGCCTTAATGAAAATTGCTTAAAATTTTATTGACTACATCGTTTATTCCCTCCATTCATATAGGAGAAATGGTCCGGACAAATCCGGACGGACCCACGGACGGACGGACGCACGCACGCACATACACCGAACCGCCAAAAGTGGCGACTAAGTCGAGCTAACCGCAAGCGGGCTCGACAAAAATATGTTTTAGCCAATCTATAAAAGATTTGTATCAGATTGCAACCATTAGCAGACACTTATTGCAAACCACTTAGAAGCCCAAATCACCATGTACAAAAGCACTTCTTAGAATCAACAAAACTCTTGCGTGCGTGCGTGCGTGCGTGCGTGCGTGCGTGTATGGGGGAATAGGCTATACGGACCTGGGGAAATGCGTTTGGGCTTCTAGAGTAAGTCGACTTGATTAAGGAGTTATCTTGCATCGTTGCAAAAGTGCGTAAAATAGAAATAATTATGCAACACAAATTTTTACCAATTCATTTCAATGTGGAGTAACCATACACGAGTTTTGTCGTCGCTTTCAAGATTTGTTATCATTTCGCCAGAAACCAAATATCAAATATGTACTTTCTATGCAGTATGTTTCAAAATGCATCTGTTCTGCTGAAAGAAAATAGTGAAGCAAGTCTATTTTGTACGTATATGGGCAGATTTTTTAAATATGATTTACGAAAATAGAGAAGTCGAAAGTATATTTGTAACGGGGATTGCGGCATACTGCTACAGAGATAATAGGCGATGAAAATTATCAAAATATTTCATTTTTAGCCTATAAGAAAAGCAATAAAATGTTAGAAAAGTAATAAAATGTGGTACATGCTATGTTGTCTAATCCGGATGTCAAAATAAAGCATTTTCCAATCAAATAAATTAAAAATAATTAATTACAATATCCAGTTCAATGTTCTCTCTGGGGCCAACCAGTGTTATTTTTTTTAGTCTGACATCCCATCCCTACCCATTTCCACCGCACCTCACCCCACCCTATCTCCACCATCTTCCGCTCCCCTTCCCTCTCCCCACCCCACCATCCTCCCTCTCCTCTCCCTTCTTCCCACCACACCTCTCTTCCCTCACCCCAACCTGTCCCTCCCCCAGCCTCCTTCTCCCCTACACATCCTCTTCCCACGCCTGCCCCTGCCCATCCTCCTCCCCACCCTCTTTCCCCACCCCACCCTCTTCCTTCTCCCCTTCCCCCACCCTCTTTCCGTACTCCACCCTCTTCCTTCTACCCTCCCCATCCTCGCTCGCGTCCTCATCCTCTTCCCCCTCCTCGCCCTCTTCCCCCTCCACACCCTCTTCCTTCTCCCCTCCCTACCCCACCCACATCTCCCCAACAGGGGGAGGTTTCAAAACATGAGGAACAATATAAGGCACGACCACCTTAACCCCCATAACCTGTGGGCCTTCAGTAGTTCCTCTCACTGAAGTACTACAACCAAGTTTCAATGCTATCTTATATCCAACTCTTAAGACATTTCAATGGGTTTGAATTCAATTATCTTATTTCTTCTTGGTAATCGACAGACAAAATTTCCAAATAAATTAATTGATGGGAAAAAGTAGAAACGATATGATGACGATGTTAATTTACCTCAAGTGCTGCAGATTCTGTATTTTTTGCGATTAAAGGGACTTAATTCAAATAATTTAGGTAATTCATCTAGGCTATATTGGGTTAATAATGCTTACGAAGTAGGGACCCGCAATAGCTCAGTCGGTTAGACCGCAAGTTAGCAAGCTAGCGGACCTGGGGGTCAATGGTTGGATTCCTAACAAAGATTATGAAATATTAATTAATAATATATTAAATAGTATGAAATTACTTAAAAAATTAAATGGTAACAATTTTAAAGACATATACTTTACTGTATATCAAACGACTTCTAGCCATTGCGACTTTAGTTCTTGATGATATAACTCCTGCTTTTTTAGCCTTTGACGTCTGTCATAGATGAGCAATGTGTCAATAGATGTCCATACAAGCAACAACTGTAACTCGTGACGGTAGTAGTTTTGTTGCATCAAAGCAAATGATGTTTTGTTATAGGTGAACGCCATTTTACACGACAAATACGGTACATCGTAGGTTCGCTTTGATTGAGCCTGTTCATGAGCAGTAATAAAAGGCAAGTACTGCCCACGCAGACTAGCCATGGGTTGAGCACAACTAGATATTTACACAAGTAAACAGTACCAATTGCGATCCATCTCAAATGGTGTGTATATGACAGTGATTATGGAATTGTCAATCGGATGTTTCCAGAAAAATACCATTCCATGATCAGCGGCGTTTGGAACTAAACAGAATAAAATTTTGACAGGGAATCTGAGAATATAACCCTGTGCATCACAGATAACGCCAAAGAAAACGTGATAATGCAGGAGAGGGGTGATTGAACAATATCCAAAGTTATGCACGCTGTAATGTTGAAACATAGTCGCCACACGGCACAAAAAATGCGGAATATGGGACTTTGAAATGCATATTGTATGTACGGCTGTAATCATTTACAAAATCTGTTCTTACGGAATTCATACATTCATTTGATATTATCTGATAATATTTTAGTTCAGTTGAACATACTCATCTGTGTGACGATGGATTATCATAGATGGCAATGATTTAACAAATACAAACCGTGCATGCTTCCAAGAAAAAGATCACAATTAATTTATTATTTTATAGCTTTTGTCTATGAAGTACAACAATATGCAAACGTTCTTCATCAGATCATCGCTTCATGTAATTTCAATATAAATCGATCATGAAAATGAAGAATTTGCTTTCATGCCTTTATGGTGCCATACTGTAGAAAACAGAAAAAAGAAACGCATACTGAAGTTGTTTTCTGTGTATCTTCAGAACATAATTTCTGGCATCCTTGTGATAGGGAGTTCACTGTCAGGGTAGATCTTTATTAAAATAACTGTCACTGTTAGAATTTTGTTTCATTGGTATTGCTCTGCAACATTTGTATTTCAGTGTGTGATATGTTTTACCTATGTGTCAGACAGCAGGTATGTTACAAATTAAAATGCTTCCGTAGAAGTGTTATTGGGCTAAAAAGCTTTAGTGGTAAGTATATTACATAATTATGCAAAATGACATTCTGACACTAAACATGCTTGCTAATATAGGGGTTTCATTAAACTAATGAAAAAATGAAAATGAACATGCAATGCAAAAAGATGAAGCAGGTGTAACATCGAGGGTCTTGTTTAGTTTATGACACGCGGTTATTGTATAGTTGTGCCAGAGGGACTGAGGCAGCATGTCACTGACCACGTTCTCGTTATCTCGGAATAAACAGGAAATGTGCGACTGCAGTAAAATAACTATAACGTTCTTTGCACAACTTTAAATTAGGTTTAATTAATCTTTTTTTGCAACTTCATAGAAATCCGGAGATTTTGTCTATAAATCCGGAGATCCGGAGAAGTAACTTAAAATCCTGAGATTTCGGATAAAGTCCGGAGATTTGGCAAGCCTGTTATTTATATATGTTTTCAGAAACAAATAAATTAAAAAAATGCTCCATATCTGTTAGTACACACAAAAAACAAAAGACACAGAAAAAAAAACAACAAAAAATATACAGGGACGGATGCAACATTTACTGAAAGGAGGGTCGTTGGATTATTTGTATGGTTTTTACATAATAATGTCCAATTTTCTGGTCAAAATCCCCGTGAATTGAAAAACTTTACTTTCTCGTGCAACACAAAGTGCTTAAAAGCGCTCCCAGCTAGAGACACTATCATTTGATATTCACAGTAGCGCTATTTGTGCAGTGTGGCGGCCGTAAAAAGTCTCCCCGTACATTTAGTCAGTACTGTTATCAGTAAAGTAACCCGTTACCGATGTCATGCAGTGATTGTTACGTATATCAGGGCTATCCGATCATCATTTTCTGGGGTTGTCCCGGTTAGCTGTGTTGGTTGCGTCGCAGGAAGTGCAGGGCTAGGCTCTGTCTCCGTAACGGTGCGGGTTCGCTCCCATCTAGAGACACTATCATTTATAATGAATATTATCGAAAACTTAAATAAATGTGTTAAAATAAAAAGCTCATATGTTAAGTGATTTCCCAATTTCATTTTAAAACGTGTTTGCACGACTACAAATAGATTGTTAGTTCTGCAACATCGCCGCTCTTGTAAAATACTTAAGTCGTGAATGAAAGATGAAAAAATGGAGTGAACTTAGAAATTAAATCCATAAAAACATAAATTTATTCATTTCGATGAAATATCTACGAAGAGTGTGTTACAGCGAGTTTTTATTCACAGTGTCGATTTAACACAATCACTCTCCAGAGTTGTCGCTCCTTAACTCGCCTTGAAAGAGACTGCAAGGAACGACAACTCTGTGTGGAGATTAGATATACAGTCGATGTTTTGATTCCTACTCCATTTTTGTGCCGCCTGAGATAGCAGGTAGACACATATGGATGATATTACCAGCGGCGTCGTCGTCCGGTAGTCCCCCAACTTTAACATGTAACTTAAGAGGTCGCAAACATTGTAAATGGCGAAAACAGGCTAAAATTTAAAAAAATGAATTTTGGGGGAAATACTTATTGGCACCTATTTTTTTAAATAAATGTATTTAGCTATGGATGTAGTAAATGTTTGCAAGCTCAATTTAGTCCAATTCATGTTCTAATTACCAAGCACATACTAAAACAAAAGAAAAACCATTTGCATGAGAACTCTGAAATTCATGAACAATATACCAAAGCAACTCATACCTGAAATAAGTATATGCTGGTCTACAATGTTTAGTGCCAATCCTTCAAAATAATGTTAGGGTTATCAAGAAATTCAATGAAAACTTACTTCCTACTTTCACTTTCTACTTTCACTTTGAACCAGTAAGTAAGATTTCCTTGAATTTCTTGAAAACCCTAACATTATTTTGCTTATAACTTTGAAAGTACCTGTCGAATTCACTTAGTACTTGGAATATATTATCTTCATGATCAGCGCCATCGGTGACAAGAATGATAACTTCCGTTTCACTACTTTATGAGTTATGCACGTTTCAAATACAACTTTAACATAAGATTTAATGTTGCTTATAACTTTGAACTTGTCATATTCCCTTCATACTTGGAATTTATTATCTGCATGCTCACATCGTTGTCAAAAACAATAACTCCTTTTTCGCTATTTGTTTGAGTTATGCCCATTTAAAATGCAACTTGAACATGAAACTTAATTTTGCATATAACTTTGAGAGTATAAATTTGTCATATTCAATGAATACTTGGAATAGTTCATCTGCATGAACAACGCCATCGGTGACAACAAAGATTGATAACTCATGTTCACCAGTATTTTGTTATGCCCTTCTTCTTTTTTCTTTTTTTTTGGCGTTCACCTTTTCGGCGTGTAAGCGTGGTACTGCGCTTTTGGATAGGAGACCGCCATATTGCAGGCTCAGCACCTCCGACTTCGGATCTCCTTGCGGGTCCTCCTATACCAACACCCGCCGAATCGGTCGTAATGCTAACCCTTAAACCCTGAGCGCCAAGGAGGGAAGCCATTACTACCATTTTTTTAAAAGTCTTTGGTATGACCCGGCCGGGGATCGAACCCACGACCTCCCAGTCCGGAAGCGGACGCTCTACCTACTGAGCTAACCGGGCTGGTGTTATGCCCTTCAAAGTGCAATTAGGCGACAGGTCCGTGGAACACCGAATTATAGTCTAAAATTAATTTTATTTGAACATGCTTTTTTAAAATTTGGAACATTTCAATCGTTCACATCGAACTTAGATTAGATTCGGATTGTAATTTTGAACTCCAATTCTATTATCGCTGAGCGACTTCGTTAGGTACCAGTTGGTTCCAGCCACCGGAAGTTAGGTCCATCAGCAGGGGACAGACCCTCCACAATATTTGTTTTCCTTGATTCAATACAGGCGCTGTTGTTGCGAGATTTGAAGTGTCAGAAATTTTCGGGGGTCTTATGACCTCTAAGCTTTATATAATTCATAAATAGCGCTTTGGGCTGACTGCCTTACCAACCGATTCACCTGGCTCCGAGCATCTTCTGGGCAGGAAATTTGGTGCATTTTGCTCGAGCAGGACCCGGTCACAACCAGCGTTGATATCGGATCAAAAATAGGCTTCAATCAGAAATTAAATGCATGCATAGCAAGTGTTTGTTGAAACATACCACAGACAGGAAAGATACTACAATATTTATTTGTCGGGCACAAACTTTTAATTACTGCATGAAAAACGATCATAATTGTGAGGATTCACATAAGGTTGAATTAGGAACGATAGTGCCTCTAGCTGGGAGCGAACCCGCACCGTTACGGCGACAGCGCCTAGCCCTGCCATTCCGGCGACGGAACCAACTAAGCTAGCCGGGACAACCCCCAAAAAGGTTGATCGGATAGCCCTGATATACGTAACCATCACTGCATGGCATCGGTAACGAGTTATTTTACTGATAACAGTACTGACTATCTGTACGGGGAGACTTTTAACGGCCGCCACACTGCACAAATAGAGCTACTGTGAATTTCAAATGATAGTGCCTCTAGCTAGGAGCGAACCCGCAGGAGGTTGCTGAGAAACCAGAGCTGACAATTATATTGTTATATAATACTTTACAGAAATTGAAAGGGAAATAACTCAAGAGAAAAATAAAGAAGCCAGAACATTCTGATTGTAAGTGAAGAATCCCGTAAGGTGTTATTTAATTCCCTTCAGTGAATGCCGAGATATACCCTATGTATAGGATAGAGTCTATTAAGAAGTTTTTACAGAAAATACAAACCGAAACGAGCGCAGCGAATGCAGGCTTCTATTTTCTATAGAAACTTCTTAATAGACTATCCGACTTAGAAGTTGTCCTACATTTGTAGCAATGTGCATGCGCAGTTAAAATAGATCCGACTATTTTGTTCATTGTAAGATAGAAAATAGAAAGGAGTTCTATTGAAATAAATCGCTGAGGAATTTGAATATTCATAGCTTCTGATTGGCTACAAATGTAGGGCAACTTCTAAATGATTATACTGTATGTACCTATATAGAAATTAAAGGGCAATAACCCTCTAAAAAATCACCCAGCTAGAACATGCTGACAGTATGTGCATCATATTTTTAAGTGAACCGTACCAAAGTGTCATTGGAATCAACCAGGGGTTGCAAGGAAATAGTCTGGACATGAATGGTCATACCGGTATGTCATACTGTAGAATAGTCAAAAGACAAGAACACTGGAAAAATCATCCATTCGGAACATCATGAAAATATGCACATTTTGTATTTGAAGCTTCGCATTGTGTCATTAAATTCAATGGTTGCTGACAAATAGACAATCCAAAAATGGTCCTATATCTAAGATTATAGAAAATAAAAGGGCAATAACTCTGAAAAATCATCAAACCGCACATCTTTTCTTTTAAGTGGTCTCCCATTGTGTCGTTGAATTTGGATTGATGGTTGTTAAGAAACTACCCTGACATGAATGGTTCTATAATATTATCATAATATATAGAAATTAAAAGGCCAGTAACTATGAAAATTAATCAAACCCGAACCAGCTGACTTAATGCACATCCCTTCTTGTTAGTGAAGCTTCCCAAAGCGTCACTGAATTCAAATTTATGGTGGCTGTGAAATAGCCTAGACTGGACTGGTCCTATATCATACTAAATGGTAGTGTAACCGAAGTGTCTAAATCGCCGCAGCTGCACTTAAAGATAGACTCTTACGGTAGGGTAGAGGGATTTCGGACTATCAGAAATGAACCATATTCAGCGAAATTACCAGAAGTAACCACAATTGAAACGTTTAAACACTTTTATTGCAAGTAAAGTAACGCTAGCAAAGATTGAAAATTTAACTAGTGTTATCAAATGTCTGAATACTGCCTTGTTATTATTGAAATAAAGTTTACTATAGTTATTAAATGTTAAAGACTGTATTATTGTTATTGAAACCACTACATCACGATAATTAAGAATGAAGTTTACTATAGTTATTAAATATTAAAGACTGTATTGGTGTTATTGAAATCACTATGTCCACATGGATGAGACGGTTGTCACGTTGGATCTGCAGGTAAGGTAACTGTTCCGTGTACGGATTTTCTGTGTACGGATATTTTCTGTACGGATTTTCTGTGTACGGATTTTCTGTACGGATTTTCTGTGTACGGATTTTCTGTACGGATTTTCTGTACGGATCCGTACAACAGCTTGTACGGATTATAAGTCTTGTACGGATTTAAATAACTGGTAGGGATTTGTCCAATACAAAAGACATCAGTGGTTTAAGCTTCTGTTACTTCCAAAACAGTTTCTCTGTACGGATTCTCTGTACGGATTTTCTGTACGGATCCGTACAACAGCTTGTACGGATTTACACCACTTGTACGGATTTGTTTAACCCCAAAGGCATCGGTAGTTGATTGAGCTTCTATTATTTTCAGAACTGTTCCTATGTACGGATTCTCTGTGCGGAAGTTTTGTGCGGATCCGTACACTTGTACGGATTTTGTTTTATGGTGACCTAAAGTGCCGATCCAGCGGCTGGGAAGCTGCTGACTGAATGATTCTCGCAGTATTTATAAACTTTTGCGCATTAATCTTGTACGGCAAAATTCCCTTGTACGGAATTTTCAAAACCATAATCGGCCAATCAGAATGCTGTACGGATTACGCTAACCAATGGAAACAAAGCGCTGTCAAAGAACTCCAGTGTTCATGCGTCATGCATGAGTAAATAGATCCGTACACGATCCGTACAAACCTGATTTCAAAGTAAAGAATCAATATTACTGAAAACCATCGGTCGTCTAATACTCAGCAGAAGAAGTGGTTCAAACTGGGTATTACTGTAATTAAAATGAATTGCGCTCATTTCGTGTCGTCTGTATCAAGAAGAACTTGTTACCGTACAACAACTTGTCAAAATATTCATAGGCCTACTGCTCCAATCACAAATGAAATGTGATTATTCCGGATAAACACTGACGCTTTTGAAACTCTGTTCAAAGGTAAATCAGTGAGAATTATGAAGTATAACTTCTGTGCAGCATTTTATCGAACATATTGTATTTTAATATGTTTTCGCGATCTGTCAATTCGCACTAGGCATTTTTCCGAGCCTTGTATTTAAAGTTTTAAAGCAACCTATGTCCCAGAATGTTCATCTAGTTATCTAGAATGTTGCTTGATACTGGAATTATCCGGGGATAGCCGTTAATGAAATAACAGGTTCATCCTGTTACACTTCCCCCACCTTTGCTTCAAATAATTCTCCTGAATTATTAATGCTTAAGATGAAGATCTTAACATCACATCTTATAACGTCGTTTCGCATATGCATCATTGATGCTTAACGAATTCACCTAAACAATACCAAATGCAAAACTCCGATAACATTTAAACAAACACTTTAACAATTAAAAACACAATATAATCACCATTATAACACTATATCAGTTATGAGCTGGCTTCTTTACCAAACCTTAATCACTGGAAATGATCACCAATATTAAACTTTCTTTAACACTAAATTATTGTTTTAAGATTCCACTATTAAATAAGATATTTCACTCTTCTTTCTATATTTTTTCAGGAAGAACATCACACTAAAGAACACTTATAGAATATGCATCACTAATGCTGCATTTTTTTCAAAACAAACTCCTGCAGCACTACCAAATGCAAGAATTGGTAAAATTTAAACAACATAACATTTTTAACAATTAAAACACAGTGTTATCACCAATATAACACTATATCATTTGTAAGCTGAACCACTTACACACTCTTAATCACTCGAAATTATCATCAATATTTAGCTTTCTATAACACTGAAATGATTTTCTTTCATTTCACTTTTACAACTTTAATTACACTATTTTTCTATTTTACAGGAAGAAGACCACCTGAACTAAAGAAACACTAAATTGATTTTCAACATCTGGACGAATACTGAATATTTTCTCAAAACGGCTCATTCAGATTTTCATGGATATCTGACTGATTCACTTTAAAAACAAAAACACTTATTTTCTTGTCTCAGGGGCTCTTCTCAACCTTCAAGATCACACTCGATTCTCATCAGCTAGAGACACTTAATCTGTAGCTGTTTGACATCTTACGCTGGTTTACCATCGGCAATTCCCCATAGCATCTTCGACGTTTCGGTCTTGCATTTTCCCCGTACTTTCACTTTGAAGGCAATCCTCTCTACTCCCCTCTGCAACATATCTGACCCTGTCTCGGCATTTTCCCTCTTCAGCTTTATCCCCCAACAGCTCACTATACCTCGCAACCACATCTACTGCCTCCGTGACGGTCCTACACTCGTTATCCATTACTCGGCACTTCATTTCAACCGACAGCGCCTTGTAAAACTGCTGGAAAGCCAGAGTCTCTTGAGCCTCAATCTCCAAGTTACCAAAGGCCTTCCGAGCTAATAACCTTAGATCGTCCCCGAAAGCAGCAATAGATTCGCCATTCTTTTGTTTGGTCCGTGCCTGAAACCTCGACAACCACCTTGCTTGTTGTCCTGCACTACCAAACCTCTGTTTCAAAACATGGACGAGACGCCCATAACTCGACCTATCTGTTTGGGATAAACTATAATAAAATACCCGAGCTTGGCCTTTCAAACTCGCTGCCAGAGTAAGACGCATCTCCTTTTCGCTCCACTGCCCCAACTCCGCACAATCTTCAAAGTGAGAGATGTATTGTTCCCAATCATCATTACCATTAAACTGATCCGGTATAATTGTTATCACTGCACGGGGTATACAACAACAACAGTGATCTGTCCTGTCATTTACACAGTACCCGTAGCTAGATTCATGTAAAGACGACGCTATGTTTACACATGGGGGCGATGCAGGTGAAACTTCCTGATCCCACCGACCTCGGTTGATACCGATTTCTGCATCCGTATTATCCATGTTTGATAATACTAAAAACAATAATTTTGGCCAAACCTGCACTGCAGGGAGCTTCCCGATGGCCTTAACCAATTACGCTAAAATCAAACCTTAGTGTAGAAACAAGACGATTATATTCAAACTACAGTAGGTACTAATATATCCTTTGAGCTTCAGAGACGGTTGTTACTGTTGTGGATTTCCTAATAATGGTTACTTCACACAGTTGTTAAACACTATTTCTTGTTTTCTTGGTTCCCAATGACAGTCGTGTACCTCTGGTTCTAGATAACAGATAAAACTGTTATCCCACTTCTGACACCAAATGTAACCGAAGTGTCTAAATCGCCGCAGCTGCACTTAAAGATAGACTCTTACGGTAGGGTAGAGGGATTTCGGACTATCAGAAATGAACCATATTCAGCGAAATTACCAGAAGTAACCACAATTGAAACGTTTAAACACTTTTATTGCAAGTAAAGTAACGCTAGCAAAGATTGAAAATTTAACTAGTGTTATCAAATGTCTGAATACTGCCTTGTTATTATTGAAATAAAGTTTACTATAGTTATTAAATGTTAAAGACTGTATTATTGTTATTGAAACCACTACATCACGATAATTAAGAATGAAGTTTACTATAGTTATTAAATATTAAAGACTGTATTGGTGTTATTGAAATCACTATGTCCACATGGATGAGACGGTTGTCACGTTGGATCTGCAGGTAAGGTAACTGTTCCGTGTACGGATTTTCTGTGTACGGATATTTTCTGTACGGATTTTCTGTGTACGGATTTTCTGTACGGATTTTCTGTGTACGGATTTTCTGTACGGATTTTCTGTACGGATCCGTACAACAGCTTGTACGGATTATAAGTCTTGTACGGATTTAAATAACTGGTAGGGATTTGTCCAATACAAAAGACATCAGTGGTTTAAGCTTCTGTTACTTCCAAAACAGTTTCTCTGTACGGATTCTCTGTACGGATTTTCTGTACGGATCCGTACAACAGCTTGTACGGATTTACACCACTTGTACGGATTTGTTTAACCCCAAAGGCATCGGTAGTTGATTGAGCTTCTATTATTTTCAGAACTGTTCCTATGTACGGATTCTCTGTGCGGAAGTTTTGTGCGGATCCGTACACTTGTACGGATTTTGTTTTATGGTGACCTAAAGTGCCGATCCAGCGGCTGGGAAGCTGCTGACTGAATGATTCTCGCAGTATTTATAAACTTTTGCGCATTAATCTTGTACGGCAAAATTCCCTTGTACGGAATTTTCAAAACCATAATCGGCCAATCAGAATGCTGTACGGATTACGCTAACCAATGGAAACAAAGCGCTGTCAAAGAACTCCAGTGTTCATGCGTCATGCATGAGTAAATAGATCCGTACACGATCCGTACAAACCTGATTTCAAAGTAAAGAATCAATATTACTGAAAACCATCGGTCGTCTAATACTCAGCAGAAGAAGTGGTTCAAACTGGGTATTACTGTAATTAAAATGAATTGCGCTCATTTCGTGTCGTCTGTATCAAGAAGAACTTGTTACCGTACAACAACTTGTCAAAATATTCATAGGCCTACTGCTCCAATCACAAATGAAATGTGATTATTCCGGATAAACACTGACGCTTTTGAAACTCTGTTCAAAGGTAAATCAGTGAGAATTATGAAGTATAACTTCTGTGCAGCATTTTATCGAACATATTGTATTTTAATATGTTTTCGCGATCTGTCAATTCGCACTAGGCATTTTTCCGAGCCTTGTATTTAAAGTTTTAAAGCAACCTATGTCCCAGAATGTTCATCTAGTTATCTAGAATGTTGCTTGATACTGGAATTATCCGGGGATAGCCGTTAATGAAATAACAGGTTCATCCTGTTACACTTCCCCCACCTTTGCTTCAAATAATTCTCCTGAATTATTAATGCTTAAGATGAAGATCTTAACATCACATCTTATAACGTCGTTTCGCATATTGCATCATTGATGCTTAACGAATTCACCTAAACAATACCAAATGCAAAACTCCGATAACATTTAAACAAACACTTTAACAATTAAAAACACAATATAATCACCATTATAACACTATATCAGTTATGATCTGGCTTCTTTACCAAACCTTAATCACTGGAAATGATCACCAATATTAAACTTTCTTTAACACTAAATTATTGTTTTAAGATTCCACTTTTAAATAAGATATTTCACTCTTCTTTCTATATTTTTTCAGGAAGAACATCACACTAAAGAACACTTATAGAATATGCATCACTAATGCTGCATTTTTCAAAACAAACTCCTGCAGCACTACCAAATGCAAGAATTGGTAAAATTTAAACAACATAACATTTTTAACAATTAAAACACAGTGTTATCACCAATATAACACTATATCATTTGTAAGCTGAACCACTTACACACTCTTAATCACTCGAAATTATCATCAATATTTAGCTTTCTATAACACTGAAATGATTTTCTTTCATTTCACTTTTACAACTTTAATTTCACTTTTTTTTCTATTTTACAGGAAGAAGACCACCTGAACTAAAGAAACACTAAATTGATTTTCAACATCTGGACGAATACTGAATATTTTCTCTAAAACGGCTCATTCAGATTTTCATGGATATCTGACTGATTCACTTTAAAAACAAAAACACTTATTTTCTTGTCTCAGGGGCTCTTCACAACCTTCAAGATCACACTCGATTCTCATCAGCTAGAGACACTTAATCTGTAGCTGTTTGACATCTTACGCTGGTTTACCATCGGCAATTCCCCATAGCATCTTCGACGTTTCGGTCTTGCATTTTCCCCGTACTTTCACTTTGAAGGCAATCCTCTCTACTACCCTCTGCAACATATCTGACCCTGTCTCGGCATTTTCCCTCTTCAGCTTTATCCCCCCAACAGCTCACTATACCTCGCAACCACATCTACTGCCTCCGTGACGGTCCTACACTCGTTATCCATTACTCGGCACTTCATTTCAACCGACAGCGCCTTGTAAAACTGCTGGAAAGCCAGAGTCTCTTGAGCCTCAATCTCCAAGTTACCAAAGGCCTTCCGAGCTAATAACCTTAGATCGTCCCCGAAAGCAGCAATAGATTCGCCATTCTTTTGTTTGGTCCGTGCCTGAAACCTCGACAACCACCTTGCTTGTTGTCCTGCACTACCAAACCTCTGTTTCAAAACATGGACGAGACGCCCATAACTCGACCTATCTGTTTGGGATAAACTATAATAAAATACCCGAGCTTGGCCTTTCAAACTCGCTGCCAGAGTAAGACGCATCTCCTTTTCGCTCCACTGCCCCAACTCCGCACAATCTTCAAAGTGAGAGATGTATTGTTCCCAATCATCATTACCATTAAACTGATCCGGTATAATTGTTATCACTGCACGGGGTATACAACAACAACAGTGATCTGTCCTGTCATTTACACAGTACCCGTAGCTAGATTCATGTAAAGACGACGCTATGTTTACACATGGGGGCGATGCAGGTGAAACTTCCTGATCCCACCGACCTCGGTTGATACCGATTTCTGCATCCGTATTATCCATGTTTGATAATACTAAAAACAATAATTTTGGCCAAACCTGCACTGCAGGGAGCTTCCCGATGGCCTTAACCAATTACGCTAAAATCAAACCTTAGTGTAGAAACAAGACGATTATATTCAAACTACAGTTAGGTACTAATATATCCTTTGAGCTTCAGAGACGGTTGTTACTGTTGTGGATTTCCTAATAATGGTTACTTCACACAGTTGTTAAACACTATTTCTTGTTTTCTTGGTTCCCAATGACAGTCGTGTACCTCTGGTTCTAGATAACAGATAAAACTGTTATCCCACTTCTGACACAAAATGTAACCGAAGTGTCTAAATCGCCGCAGCTGCACTTAAAGATAGACTCTTACGGTAGGGTAGAGGGATTTCGGACTATCAGAAATGAACCATATTCAGCGAAATTACCAGAAGTAACCACAATTGAAACGTTTAAACACTTTTATTGCAAGTAAAGTAACGCTAGCAAAGATTGAAAATTTAACTAGTGTTATAAAATGTCTGAATACTGCCTTGTTATTATTGAAATAAAGTTTACTATAGTTATTAAATGTTAAAGACTGTATTATTGTTATTGAAACCACTACATCACGATAATTAAGAATGAAGTTTACTTTACTCACTTTAACGTGAGTAAATTAATTATTTCCTTATCTCATAATACGTAAAAAACACAAACAAATCTAGGAATAGGTCGTTGTATTCAGCGGTAATATACATTAAAATTTTCAAATGTCTGTAAAGTCCAAGTTCAAGTTGCTCAAAAACTGTCCAAAGAGGTAGAAATCAGTGGGCCTGTAGTGTGCGAACCGTCCGAATGAAAAGCTGACATCCGTAGTTCTGGCTATTTAGCAGTCCAGAAGACGAACGGAAAACTTTCAACACATCTGGATAAAGCTTCGTCTAATAGTACCACTCGAACCTGAAACTAGTGAATGGCCTTAAAATATCCATATTTCTTACATGATAAATAAATATATTGTTTATGACTAAGAGAAAACAGCAAAACTCGAAACACCTGAAACAAAAATAAACACTTTATTTACACCAATTTTTCAATTTATTCTCTGAAAGTTCTGTTAAACCTCGACAACCATCCAAAAATAATATTAACAACCTATAGGGCGGGTGGGCGGGTGCCGACATGTTTACCGCTGAATAGAAACGCCTCGAATGGTGTACACAGATAAAACCAACACTTAAATAGCCTAATCGCACGAGATACACGCACCTTTTCCCTCCACACTGACAATTACCGTCAAGTTCGTATTATTCGAAACGGAAATAATTTCATTTACTCACTTTAACGTGAGTAAATTAATTATTTCCTTATCTCATAATACGTAAAAAAAACACAAACAAAAACTAGGAATAGGTCGTTGTATTCAGCGGTAATATCGAATCAAACAAAGAGAGACAACTGATGAGAACTGCAGTTGAAAGGCATTTACATTTATAAAAATCTTAAATTGTCACACCTTTTGTAACTTGCATGCGTCGTTTCAACCTTTGAAAAGATTGTACTTCATACTATCAACAAAATGAAAACAAATTTACTCATTTATAATTTCACCAAATAATCTGGAACCATCACGGACACCTCAGCCACTGTCAAAAAACAATGTTAAGCACTTGTTTTGTTAACAACTGGTCTACAACAAAGTAGGTCTCAGGATCGTGTCATCAATCTTCAAAGAAACTGAATATTCAAAAACCACATTAACTACAAATGTACTTATTTGACACACAACGGCACCAGAGAACGTGTATCAAACACAAATAAAACACAGAAACCACAACACTGAGTTCAGGGAACATATCAAACACATATTACACAATTAACACAAGACTTAATCACAAACCAACGGCATCTGTGTGCGTAAAAACCAGACACGTTAACATATACAAGACGACAACAAGAACTGGCTAAAATTTTACTCAACAAACAAGAAAACTGCCCAGGCTACATAACTGACACTGCAAACAAACAGCAACAGTTCGTATACAAGACGACAACAAGAACTGGCTACAATTTTTCTCACCAAACAAGAAAACTGCACAGACTACATAACTGACACTGCAAACAAACAGCAACAGTTAGTATACAGCACGACATCAAGAACTGGCTACAATTTTACTCAACAAGCAAGAAAACTGCACAGACTACATAACAAACACTGCAAACAAACAGCAACAGTTCGTACATAACTGGCACTGCAAACAAACAGCAACATACTTGGCACCGGGGGCCACACAACAACGGCACCGGGGGCCGTGTTCTCAAACACATAAAACACAAAATACTTGGCACCGGGGGCCACACAACAACGGCACCGGGGGCCGTGTTCTCACACATAAAACACAAAATACTTGGCACCGGGGACCACACAACAACGGCACCGGGGGCCGTATTCTCAAACACATAAAACACAAAATACTTGGCACCGGGGGCCACACAACAACGGCACCGGGGGCCGTGTTCTCAAACACATAAAACACAAAATACTTGGCACCGGGGGCCACACAACAACGGCACCGGGGGCCGTGTTCTCAAACACATAAAACATAAAATACTTGGCACCGGGGGCCACACAACAACGGCACCGGGGGCCGTGTTCTCAAACACATAAAACACAAAATACTTGGCACCGGGGGCCACACAACAACGGCACCGGGGGCCGTGTTCTCAAACACATAAAACACAAAATACTTGGCACCGGGGGCCACACAACAACGGCACCGGGGGCCGTGTTCTCAAACACATAAAACACAAAATACTTGGCACCGGGGGTCACACAACAGCGGCACCGGGGGCCGTGTTCTTAAACACATACAACATAAACTTTGGCACCGAGGGCCGTGTGTAAAATACAACACATATAAGCACTGTATCACACACCAATAGCACTCGGTGTGATCTTGAAATAAAGCATCTCTAAAAAAACATTAATATTTAATAATCCTTACTATTTAACAATGTAACTTCCCAAAATATTCTATTCATTAAAATAATAATTTCTAAATCGTTGACATTAAAATTGGCAGCATTTTCTCAGCGATGCATAATTCAAACGATAATATTTACTACATTTCAAATCCAGACTCAACGATACTAAAAGTCTGCCTGCAAAGTGTCTTTCACATTTGCCATGTCACTGAGAGTATCTCACTAGTTTCATCATTTGCACTAATCGTAAACTTTTCCGGACCACAATTATATCCAAAGTTATTCTTATCATTACACCGAAATTGTCAGTTTTGGCTTCAAAAAAAAACCCATTAAAGATTTAATACGATGCTGTTAATTACATCATCTCAAAAGCCATAGATGCATTATTTACAAAAATAAGGGGATCTTATATCAACTGAATATTCATAAACCACCTGAACTGCTTATTTGACACAACAGCATCAGGGACGGAGCATCAAACACACATACAACACAGAAAACACGGATCACACAGCAATGAATACAAGAGACATATCAAACACACCAGAAATCACAAACCAACGTCATCTGTATGTAAACACCATGCACAATTTCAACATAAAACCACACACCAATAATACAAAGGGCTGTTATTTCAAACGTATACAAGACGACAAAAATAACTGGCTTTAAATTAACACAACAAAAACAAGGAATAATTCACAGGTTACATTAATAACATTGCAAATAAACGTCAACAGCTCATACACAACACAGCTGGCACCGGGGGCCACACACCATCGGCACCGTGTTCTCATACATACAACACAAAACTGGGCACCGGGGGCCACACAACAGCGGCACCTTGGGCCATGTGTCAAACAAAAAAACAACACATATAGGCACTGTATCCAACAACAATAACACTAAGTGTTATATTGAAATAAAATAACTCTAGAATAACATTTACACTTAGCGATCGTTACTTTTAACTATGTAACTTCCAATAATATTCTATTCAATAACATAATACTTTCTTAGTCGATGATATTAAAATTGATAGCATTTTCTCAATAATGCTTAAATTAAAAGACAATATTTCAACATTACAAATCCAAACTCAGCGATACTAAAAGTCTGCGTACAAACTGTCTTTCGCATTTACCACTGAGTGTCTCTCACTAGTCTTATTATTTGCACTCACCTTAGCTTCACCGGACCGAAAACAAATGTAATCCAAAGTTATTCTTATCATACATTGAAAATCTCAGTTTTTTCTTTGAAAATTCATCAAAGATTGAAAAAGAAAGCTGTTAATTACATTCTCTAAAAAAACCTTCATTGCAATATTTACCAAAAATACAGTGATCTCAAAAATGAATTCCGATTTTTATTTAAATATTGTTAATAGTCTAAAACATCTGTTTTCAATTAGAAATGTTAAATATAAAAGTCCACCAAAAAATTTCAGAAAAACTTAATGTCCGACCCTTAGATACCCAGTACTTCACGTATTCTAAAGAAAAAGCAAATGCTAAAATAGATTAATTCACATCTCTGAAATCTCATAAGAAACTGCTTTCCAAAGCGAATACCCAGTACTTCACGTATTCTAAAGAAAACAGCAAGTGCTAAAATAGATCAAACCACATCTCTGAAATCTCATAAGAAACTTCCTTCCAAAGCGAAGTTTAAATTAAGGTTTAGCCATTTCAGTAATATGTAATAATAATGTATTAGCTTTCTAACGAATACATCCAGAGAGACACATTTTCAACCAATCATCCTTACACGGATTAACAAACGTCTGCTATATGATTCCACAATTAAAATACCAGGTTTATTTTTGACTAACATTTTTTCTGAATAATCTTCGATAATTACATGGCTCTCCTTACCGGCCAAAATTACAGACTGTATAAATGGTTTATTTTTAACCATTGTTGAAAATTTATGAATGTTAAAGTAAAATTACAAACTTTAGATTCTTCCCTTCCAGAATACAAAGCGTCCTTGACCTCAGACAACAGCATCAGGATCTTCAAAGCTGGCGTGGAAAAACACTTGCAACCTCCTATCAGTGTGAAAGACGTCCTATATTAATATAAATAAAAACCATGTAAGCAAGAGTAACAGATACGTACAAATGCAACCATTACGTGATCTTACCGAAAAAACTATCTGTAAATATTATACACATCGTTTACATTATGGTCTCAATATTACAAAAAGATCAAATGGCATATTCTCCAAATTTACCATTTCTTACAACTGACTGTATTTAATCCGAGAGTCGTCTGTTTCAAGAATCAAATGAAAACGCATAAACAAACTTAATAATATCGTTAAAGAGAAAGGAGTATGCTGTATATTGTACACGCTTTCCATGTGCAACTGTTTTAATAACGGTACATCTATCCGTCATTACTAGTCATGTTTTTATGAAAACCATCTGATTGTTAAACAGCATGACTGTATGCAAAAAAATTAGTATTTTCACTATCACTGTTAACAAATTATCGGCTTAACATCGCTGTTTACATGTTTCAAAATAAATGTTACATTAAGTTCTCTTGTTAAAATGTACATTCACTTCTTAACTCATAATTACAATTACATTCGGGCCTCTATTACAACACTTCATTCAATATGAAAAACAGCTATTTTAGAATTACTGGTCTTGCTTCCCTCATGACAAATCACCATTTCCATTTACCGCCAACTGAAATAACCGATGTCTATAACTTCTTTTTCGGCTTAAATGATTTCTGTACAAAAAGCCAAGCAGCATTTTAATTTTCCTTTTACAAAGTGGTCAACAACAGTCACACTATTTTCAAACCAAATAAGATACCCGGTTTTCTAATTTAACAAAAGCCGATGCAACAAAAAGGTACTTATCACAAAAATCTCTTAGTTTCTGGCTCCCATCGCTGCGGTTCCTGTTAAATCAGCAGCGGCGCAACCACTGGCGAAGTGCCCTACTTATCTGACTGCAACCAATGACTTTCTATTGGAGAAAACTCCCTGTTGCCACATGTCCTTGTTGACTGTCACGTCATCTTTTAATGCGTCGAGAAGGCTTTATTCTGACACTCTGTGCTGCCTATTCTGTCTCAAACTTCAAACCTTCAGTTCACTGAATAAAGTTTTAAAAAAGTGTTGGCAACTCTCCGAGTAATCTGCTACATAAATGTGTTCTTCTCCTTGCCGACATGTTTACCGCTGAATAGAAACGCCTCGAATGGTGTACACAGATAAAACCAACACTTAAATAGCCTAATCGCACGAGATACACGCACCTTTTCCCTCCACATTGACAATTACCGTCAAGTTCGTATTATTCGAAACGGAAATAATTTCATATAGTTATTAAATATTAAAGACTGTATTGGTGTTATTGAAATCACTATGTCCACATGGATGAGACGGTTGTCACGTTGGATCTGCAGGTAAGGTAACTGTTCCGTGTACGGATTTTCTGTGTACGGATATTTTCTGTACGGATTTTCTGTGTACGGATTTTCTGTACGGATTTTCTGTGTACGGATTTTCTGTACGGATTTTCTGTACGGATCCGTACAACAGCTTGTACGGATTATAAGTCTTGTACGGATTTAAATAACTGGTAGGGATTTGTCCAATACAAAAGACATCAGTGGTTTAAGCTTCTGTTACTTCCAAAACAGTTTCTCTGTACGGATTCTCTGTACGGATTTTCTGTACGGATCCGTACAACAGCTTGTACGGATTTACACCACTTGTACGGATTTGTTTAACCCCAAAGGCATCGGTAGTTGATTGAGCTTCTATTATTTTCAGAACTGTTCCTATGTACGGATTCTCTGTGCGGAAGTTTTGTGCAGATCCGTACACTTGTACGGATTTTGTTTTATGGTGACCTAAAGTGCCGATCCAGCGGCTGGGAAGCTGCTGACTGAATGATTCTCGCAGTATTTATAGACTTTTGCGCATTAATCTTGTACGGCAAAATTCCCTTGTACGGAATTTTCAAAACCATAATCGGCCAATCAGAATGCTGTACGGATTACGCTAACCAATGGAAACAAAGCGCTGTCAAAGAACTCCAGTGTTCATGCGTCATGCATGAGTAAATAGATCCGTACACGATCCGTACAAACCTGATTTCAAAGTAAAGAATCAATATTACTGAAAACCATCGGTCGTCTAATACTCAGCAGAAGAAGTGGTTCAAACTGGGTATTACTGTAATTAAAATGAATTGCGCTCATTTCGTGTCGTCTGTATCAAGAAGAACTTGTTACCGTACAACAACTTGTCAAAATATTCATAGGTCTACTGCTCCAATCACAAATGAAATGTGATTATTCCGGATAAACACTGACGCTTTTGAAACTCTGTTCAAAGGTAAATCAGTGAGAATTATGAAGTATAACTTCTGTGCAGCATTTTATCGAACATATTGTATTTTAATATGTTTTCGCGATCTGTCAATTCGCACTAGGCATTTTTCCGAGCCTTGTATTTAAAGTTTTAAAGCAACCTATGTCCCAGAATGTTCATCTAGTTATCTAGAATGTTGCTTGATACTGGAATTATCCGGGGATAGCCGTTAATGAAATAACAGGTTCATCCTGTTACAGTAGTTAAAAGGGCAATAACTATGTGCAAAAGTCATTGAACTGAACAGTGCCAATATTTGCCAAACAATAATAGCAGAAAAGATCAAGAAATAGGAGACAGAAGGAATGATCGACAGAGGTTACAGCACTTATATTGTTCCTTGAACATTTTCAAGAGCATAATAGCAAATGTTAATAAAAACAAGCAAGTATAATTTATTCATTTTTTTAATGCTCAGTGGAATGATAGACACAAATAAAATAAATATACAACAGTAAAATAATTCTGGACGGATTATACATAAAGTCTCAAAGATCTTCACAATTCAATATAACTGGTACATGCTGATGATATTTCTATCTTGTTAACTAACTAAATCATTAATTTCCAATTCCTGCAGTTTGAAGACCTCCATCGAAACACTGTCTTCAATGATTCTGGCATGCTGATTTTTTTTATAGAATTACTATTTTTCTTTCATTTTTCAGTGGACATCTTTGTGAATTCGTCAAGAAACCTAAAATTCGGTATTTACACTCCTATTTTCGAGCTGGTCTGTACGAATCCTCCCTAACAGTGCAATCATTTTGTTTTTTGTAGAAAATATACCAGTATGTTCAAACTAACTGAAAATTAAATTGTTTACAATTGGATATCGTAGTAGATTTTTCATTCAAACTATTACACGTAAAAAAACTCTTAAACAAAGCTATCTTCTGAACACTAAGCCAGTAACAGATAATTTAAACAGTTGGTTAATTTAAACTGGACATTGTTGGTCAGTTTCCATGGATACGAGCAGATGTTTACTGGAAGGAATAGCTGGGGTTGGGTGTGGCTCCACACCAGGTGCCAATAAACTTCAGGACATCCTGCAGCTCGGAACTGTGGGAAACCTGAAATACGGTCACAAACATTTCTGATTTAAATCTGGTGTAATTCATAAAAGGTACTGTCAACACCATAACACTAAACAAACTTTAGCTAAAACAGCAGTTTGACCTAACCAACCAATATTCTCACAAATTACACTAAAATTCTAACTGGTTACATGGTTTCTCGACAGGGTACCTGAGGATAAATTGCCTGCCTAGGTGTCATAATAAATGAGCCATAGGCACAACCTACACATCTATGTAGTTCACTGTTTGCTCCCAAGTTTAAAACACCCCTATTAATAATAAATGGACTAATAAAAATTGAAGAAAAGGTAAGTTCATTTCACTTATTCAGCAGGTTAAGTGTAATCGTATTAAATATATTAGTCTTGTAACATCGGATCAATATTTATCACCTTAACACATTTTTGCATCTGTAACAATTTGTTTCATTGGACTTTTAAAACAAAAGATTTATATTCACCTATACCTAAAGAAATGCTAATTAGTTAAAGAAGTTTGCAATGGACATCAGATTTGATTGGTTACTATTAGAGACCGACTGTGATACAATATTACGGGAGATTGACTGTGATACAATACTATGGGAGATTGACTTTGATACAATACTACAGAAGATTGACTGTGATACAATACTACAGGAGATTGACTGTGATACAATACTACGGGAGATTGACTGTGATACAATACTAAGGGAGATTGACTAGTGTTGTATCTATAGTGGGATAGCGGGGCGCGGCGCCCCGCCCTTTTTGAAGAGCGTCCCTCTGCCCTAAATCTCAAATACTCTTCCCTTTCCCCCATAAATGCCCTTTTGTCTTCAATAATTAATGTCAACCACCAAATTCTGCCTTTGTTTATTCAATGCCTGTGTTTTCCCAGGTTACCTTGTGTAATTAACAGAAACGCAGCGATGCGTGTATACGTACCCTACAGCGACGTCTGAAATCTAGTCCCTGACAAGTCATTAATCGATATCTGGATAAGTGGCAAATACACAGAAACCCAGTGTCAAAAAACTTGTTAGTCATAAACAGCTGATTAGCCTATCAACAGCATGTGCCCATGCGGCATATCAAACGTCCCGACCGACCCTCTTGGAGTCAGTTAATTGTCGCATCACTTGCTTAGATATTCCAATAAACTGTCTAGCATATTGGTACAGTATTTTTTGTATTGAAACCAGATTATCTCATGATTTTAAATAACAAAAATAAAGCGAAAACATCGTAATTTGATACAGTAATTCGCTTGTCCCATTATTTTGAATTTGCAGACATCACTCGTTTTTTAACAAAGTACTCTTCAAACAAACATTCATATTCGGAAAGGAAACCTGTTTTATTACACAAAAATAACTTTATTTTAATGGTTAAAGCCATAGAAAACAGAAACTTAAAAAAATTATGAAAAAGATGCTTACTTTCAAAACGGAAACTGTACGACTTTTTGCCAATGTTTCTATTATCTAGTAAGTTGGATTTTGATACCTTGATGTCTTAAAACTGCTCAAATTACATGGAAAACTCAAGGAAACATCTAGTTCTCTTGATAAAATTTCGTTTTCATCATGTACAATCTAAATTTCATTAGAGATTACAACCCATGAAAGTGTAATCAATTTCGGACAGCAATAATTTCGGATACGTTTTATTTTCCACAATTATTCTGAGGTTTTATTATTTTTATAAGTAACTATTAAATTTTGACTATCACATAAATTGGCCAAAATCTCACCTACAATATCATCTAGTATCACTAAGTGACAGACAGAACTAAGGATACATTTTCAATTTAAACAAGATTGTACTCAGGTTGTTCTGTTGTCAGAGTTAGTCACATGATAATTCATTGATTCAGATTTGTTTGAAAAAAAAACAACATATTCAGCTATTTACTAACCCCTACCCCACCCCAAAAAAAACAACAAAACAACAACAAGTTAAGTGTAAGTATGCTGAAAAGTGTCCTTTTGCTAGCGAAAAACACGTATTTGCCCCTGCCCCTTTTTGACAGCAACCTGCCCTTTTTTCACAGCACCCTGCCCTTTTAAAATCCTGGATACAACACTATTGACTGTGATACAATACTACGGGAGATTGACTGTGATACAATGCTACGGGAGACTGACTTTGATACAATACTATGGGAGATTGACTGTGATGCAATACTACAGGAGACTGACTGTGATACAATTCTACGGGAGATTGACTGTGATATAATTCTACAGGAGATTGACTGTGATACAATACTAAGGGAGATTGACTGTGATACAATACTACAGGAGATTGACTGTGATACAATATTACGGGAGATTGACTGTGATACAATACTACGGGAGATTATCTGTGATACAATACTACAGGAGATTGACTGTGATACAATACTACAGGAGATTGACTGTGATACAATACTACGGGAGATTGACTGTGATACAATACTACGGGAGATTGACTGTGATACAATACTAAGGGAGATTGACTGTGATACAATACTAGGGAGACTGACTGTGATACAATACTTTGGGAGATTGATTGTGATACAATACAAGGGAGACTGACTGTGATACAATTCTATGGGAGATTTTGATACAATTCTATGGGAGATTGACTGTGATACAATACTACTGGAGATTGACTGTGATACAATACTACGGGATATTGACCGTGATACAATACTGCTGGAGATTGATTGTGATACAATACTAGGGGAAACTGACTGTGATACAATACTACCGGAGATTGACTGTGATACAATACTAAGGGAGGTTGACTGTGATACAATACTACGGGATATTGACTGTGATACAATACTACGGAAGATTGACTGTGATAGGTCTGTGATATGATACTGTTAGAGACGAACTGTGATATGATACTACTGAAGATGAACTGTGATACAATACTATCAGAGATGGACTGTGGTACAATACCTTGGTTGCCATTAGATACTTGTTCCAATCATCCTTGTTGGCCACTTTTCCTGGAGCCTTGAACTCCATCTTGTTCTGTAACACTGGGTAACCTACATTAAACAATATAACAGCTGTACTTGTGTTCACAAACTTTACTAATGTCTAATGCTTGTATATTTTTGAGAATGTTATAATTTCAGCAATTACTGACATTGTTATTTTTTGCAGAAAATTTATATCTGTGAAATAACTCCATGGATATTGCCTTTCAGGACATGGGTGACCAGTGTATATCCAGATCAGCCAGCACATCCAATGCTGTCTGATCTGCTTCTGTGTCAAAAATAACCAAATGAATCTAAAAGCAAACAGTTTAGCTCCTGATCGGGAGGCATGGATGTGCTGGCTGATCTGGATCTAAACTAGTTGCCATGGGATTTGAGGCATATCCCATGGAGTAAAGGGTTAAATCATAACAAAATACAAATAAAAGACACAAAATAAGTGCTATATACCAGTGATGACACAGGGTAGAGATCTCATGCCGGAGTCCGGGGCTACTAGGGAGCCCTCGAAGCAGCCCCTCTCATCCTTGGGGAGTGTCTGCTCTATCTGTTGGTCCATGGATATCGCCAACACCCACTCTCGGATATCCTCATGCTGCTGTGACTGTAACAACAAAACACCATTGCACAAGATTATAAAACTGAGCATGGAAACCAGTCTCAAATCTCAAGCATCTGATTGGCTGAAATGGCGACCAGTCGCCATTTCAGCCAATCAGATGCTTGAGATCTGAGACTGGTTTCAGTCTCAGTTTTATAACCTTGGAGCCATGTCAACACCAATTTATTATAGTTATTGCCAGAAATTGTAATGATCTTTGCAGAAAAGTCAGTTCTGAAAAGGGTATGTCGTTAAAAAGTTAAGATTTGTGAAAAAAATTAACATGGTAAGTGAAAAAACAACAAATCCACAAATTTAACCTTCTCACAATAGGCCAATAAAATATTACTACTTCACAAATTCACATACATGCTCAATAGCCTTATCCACTATAAACCTGTTGGGTTCCGTTGAGGTAGATGAAATATGGTGTAAAAGCTTTCATTTTCAGAACAATACCGTCATTGTTTGAATATAAGCCGCACTTTTTCCCAGAAATTGGCAATAAAAAATTGGGGGTGCGGCTAATACACAGGTTTGGCTGCTTATACACTTCGTTAAGCCATTTTCATCTGTTCCATCAGGTTTGGTGGCGGTGCGGCTTATACATGAGTGCGGCTTATATTCGAACAATGACGGTAAAATTATTTTAATGAGCTGTGGATTATCACTGGTAATTAAAGTCCAGTGTCTACAGATCATACAAAGGGGTTAGTGCCAGAACCTGCTATCTAACAAAAGACCTTTTTGGCAGATATGATTTTATAATGAACAAAGTTTAAAGAAGTGCATGAACATTCCATATGAAGAAAGCTGGTTTTGGAAGTGCAATTTTGTTTACACTGAGATGTGGTTTCTCTGGCAGTGGTATCTCAAATGGAATGTCAGAACAGAACTTACACTGAGATGTGGTTTCTCTGGCAGCGGTATCTCAAATGGAATGTCAGAACAGAACTTACACTGAGATGTGGTTTCTCTGGCAGCGGTATCTCAAATGGAATGTCAGAACAGAACTTACACTGAGATGTGGTTTCTCTGGCAGCGGTATCTCAAATGGAATGTCAGAACAGAACTTAGGCTGAGATGTGGTTTCTCTGGCGGCATTATCTCAAATGGAATTTAAGAACAGAACTTACACTGAGATGTGGTTTCTCTGGCAGCGGTATCTCAAATGGAATGTCAGTATCTTGGAAATCACTGTGATCTATCATGTCTAAACTGCCCTCTTCTATTGCCTAAAACAACAAACACACCACATTATGTTTCTCTCTGTAAATAACCATTTGCTATTTTTTCATGTATAATCAGGCTGAATGACCCCCTGAGTTGAAGGTCACATAATATTTATAAAAGGTATTCAGTTTATGTTCTGAATTTTGTTTCTAAATTGCTATTGTAAGAAAATTGAGAATTTGGTATGAGCACAAAATAACAGCAATCAAAATTTAATAATTACTCCCATTAAGGTACTGAGCCTTTCGCCATTGATTTGCCATAGACAAAAAAGAAAAAAATTTAAAAAATCTCCCGAACGGAACAATGCAGTTCCACCAAACATTGCACCGCCCAATGTTATTAATATATGTTTAATTTACTTATGCTAAGAAAAGTTAAAACAGCAATGAAAAATAGTTAGAACCCAAAACCCCCTAAAATTCTATTTGCAATTTTGTCACAAAAACTAAACTTCAATTTAAATGTCTTAATGAATAATGAGTTACTGACAACGATACCTAAGGTCCTTTGGTCTAAAAAATGTTTAAAATGTGAGTTATTTGTAAAAGTGTGTTTGACCTTCAATTTCCTGGTCGCGAAAATGGATGACATAAAAATAAAAATGTTGATTTCTCTCTGTGTGATGGAGTAAAGAGTTAAGGACCAAATCTCACAACTCACCTCTGCTATATCCAGATATCTGTTCAGAAATACAAAAGCCATGTTGTCCCAGCCAATAGCCTGTAACAGACAAAAGTAAGAAAGCAATTATAACATAAAACAGTTTTAATGAAGTCAAATTACTCACACTTTTAAAAGAAATTAGACCTAGGCAATACATCTCTTCAAGATATGTCAACATGTGACTCTAGTTTCATCAATATTATTAACAATGGCAAACTCCCAATTCTGCGATGATACTTTGAAAATTGTACAAATGTTATGGGATTTGATTTTTTTTCAATTAACCATAAGGTATGGTAAGAAAAGAAGTGAAAGTTACCCGACACATCATGCCTGCTTCATAGAAGGCCTTATCAGCTGGTACAGTGTCTGTATGACGTAACAGGGATACTGAGAGCTTGGTAGCAACCGAGTCCAGTGTCTTGTGAGCCATGGCCGAGGAGCGTGTAGCGTAGTAGTGAGATATCAGCAGATACTTATCAAATTCTTCATGGTCAGGTCCATTAGCATCGGAGGACTTTCTCATGTTCTCTGTCTGTCAAACACATAAAAGAAAACAGGTATAAACACTTTTGACTATGAAAATGTAATTATTTAGGTCAGATAAGGTAAATGGCATAATCATTTCTTACATAAGATATAGAGGATATTTGTTTTTACCAGTGTAAGATAGAAATATATTTCACCAAGTGAGCGCCGGAAGCCACAAGTGAAAATACATAATTCCGGCGCTCACGAGTGAAATATATTTCTATCTTTCACTGGTAAAAACAAATTTCCTTTTTATTTTATGCTTTAAGTGCAAAATTTGCGGGAATTTGACAGAAAAGTTGCAAAAATGGCGCCGAAACCTCTTGTGTATGATGTGACGTCATGACGTCAAATATACAAATTTGAGCCCGTTTTCTAAACGTTCTCATTTGGTATGTTATGTGCGTTTGGGTACCAACGTGAAAAAATTAGTGAAAATAAAAATGATATTCCACTGTTTGAAAACAGTGAAATACCACATATTCCACTGTTTGAAAACAGTGAAATACCACTTTTATTTCACCGGGAAAATTCTATAATTCACTGAAAAGCATAAAATAAAATGGCATAATCTTTTCTTACATAAGATATGGTTGTTATCTAATGGAAGAACAGTGAAGACCCAGATCAGCCGGAACATTTGTGTCATGTGATGACAATCTACACTGATCACTTTTAGATTCAGTAACCAAGAATTGACTAGTGTACATCAGATGGCATGGTAGATAATCTACGCTTGTAGCAAACACGATTAAACCCACATATATGGAGTATAAAGTTTAACACTTTAATAATACTTCAATACTGTCAGAGAAGGAAATATTGTTTTGATGTTTGTCATACAGAAACTCAAAAGACTTCTCCCTTTACTTTGTGCAACTTCCCTTCTGATAACACAGTTTATGTTTACAATGGTTGACTTTTTATGGCAATGGATGAACATTTATCATTGGCTAAAAGCAGTAATGTTGTGAAGTTATACTGACCAGGTCAAACATCATATCTCTCAAGTCGGCCCATGTTCTGTAGGCTTCTGGCTTGTTAAGATCTTTCATTGATATTGCATCACTAAAGATTCGTTTGTATATGTTGAAGTTCTGAAAATAGCAAGACATATGTTCAAAACTTGTAATAAACATACAGTTTTCTGGTCAATCTGGTCTGAGATCAAGTTTTTATTGATCTGAAGTTGGACCATATTTCATACAAGTTACTGGCAATCTATACGAACCTTATGTCATAACTTGCAAGTTAAAAACTGCTTCAAATATCAAAACAATATTCAATTTTCAAATGTACTATAGTTATGCAGAAAACTCATTGGTAAATACACGTAGTTGTATCTTTAATTCAAGCTTTTGAGAAAAATCTGCTAATGACTGACACACATGGAAATAAATTTAAGCAATTTCTGAGATAATGATATAATTTATTTTCCAAACTATTGCATACTAATGCTCAGTTAATTATCTAATAATTTTTGAATGCAAGCAAATTAAGTGAAAGCAAAGAGCAGGGTATAACAAAGTGCAAGAGCTTCCACATTAGTAGTAAATACCAGAGATCATGCAAGTTATATGGTACCTGGGCATTGGCAGGAGCCCCATACTTCACATACAGATCCATAGCCCTCAGGGATTCCCCTCCCTTGATGAGGTGTGTGGCATACAGAGCCACATATTTATGTAAAACTTTTGGGTTCTGTTGCTCGGCTGTTTCAAGCGCCTTGTGCCAATCTCCTTTTTCTATGTACATGTCCAGAGCCCCTTCAACATCCACACCTGCCAACTGAAACCAGTCATATCTATGTTTAACATTGTGTTTGGCAATATTCTGTAACATGTTTTTCCACAAAACAAGATTACCAGAAAGAAGGTTCCTTTAAGGAATTCTTAAGGTAGTGACATTTTGGCAAAAATCCCATATGAAAATTAAACATTGCTGCTTAAAAAGGAGGTTCGAGTATTCTCACAGAACCCCCTCTGGATCTGGCCCTGTTTTCATTTCTATATTTCTTAACAAAATCTATGCTGACTTGAAGGTAATAAAACTGAGTACAGAAACAAGTCTCAGATCTCAAGCTTTTCATTGGTCAGTTTTGAGAATGAGCTCTATTTTGGCTAATCAGATTGCTGAGATCTGAGACCAGTCTCCAATCCTGGCTTAACAAACTTGGAGCCTAGTCAGAAGAGCACAAATACTCTCATTTATATACCATCAATTACAAAATGAGGCACTCCACGGGAAAAGGTACCTTCGGTCATTTTTTGTGTCATTTTTGTTGTTAATATATTTAGAAAGAATTTTCAAATTTCTATTATTTTCTCGTAACAAAACAGTGATTTTGTTACACATTTTGACAATAAAATGGTATTTTTACCGCGTATTGCATAATAATAAATGTCGGCTGCTTAACTTTATGACGTCGTTTCAAGGATTGACGTCAACTGCCCGAAGGTACCTTTTCCCATGGCGTGCCTCAAATGTTCATGAATATATAGAGGATATTTGTTTTTACCAGTGTAAGATAGAAATATATTTCACCGAGTAAGCTCTGGAATTCGTATTTTCACGAGTGGCAAAGCCACAAGTAAAAATACATTATTCCGGAGTTCACGAGTGAAAAATATTTCTATCTTTCACTAGTAAAAACAAATTTTCTTTTTTATTTTATGCTTTTAGTGCAAAATTTGTGCGGATTTGACAGAAAAGTTGCAAGAAATGGCATCAAAACCGCTTGTTTATGATGTGATGTCATGACGTCAAATATACAAATTTGAGCCCGTTTTCTAAACGTTCTCATTTGGTATGTTATGTGCATTTGGGTACCAACGTGAAAAATCAGTGAAAATAAAAATGATATTCTACTGTTTGAAAACAGTGAAATACCATTTTAATTTCACCGGGAAAATTCCATAATTCACTGAAAAGCATAAAATATAATTGTGCCTTGTTGTGGGAGAATGTTTCTTCAGTGATATTTTAACATGTATGAAGCATGATGCATTAAGGTAATTAACTCTTTATGGGGTGGGTGAACAGTGTAGATCCAAATTAGCTGGCACATGACCAGGATTGACACAGTTCACTTTTTGATCCATTAGGTTATTTCTGATCAAGATGTGACCAGTGCAGATCCAGATCAGATGGAATGGATTTGCCAGCTGATCTGGATCTGCACATGTTTCACATGCTTAAAAAGAAGTGCATATGGGGGTTAGTGTTAAACAGGTTTTTTAAACAAGATTTCTTGAAATATATAATTTATGAACTACCGTCATTGTTCAAATATAAGCCGCACTCATGTATAAGCCGCACCTGCCGCCAAACCTGATGGAACAGATGAAAATGGCTTAATGAAGTGTATAAGCAGCCAAACCTGTGTATTAGCCACACCCCCAACTTTTTACCGCTGAATTCTGGGGAAAAAAATGCGACTTATATTCAAACAATGACGGTAATAATCACGAGCTGTAAGAGATAACACTGGGTTAGATAACAAATTAAGATATGCTACCAAAGTGAAGAACACATTGGCTGTACTTACAACATCAGCTTTTCCTTGGTTCTTGAGGGATTCCTTGTATCGATCTTCTACATACACTTCATACCTAAACACAGCAACACATCATGTCTTAGTTCTTCTTGTGCTACAGTGTTATATTATTATAATTGCACTGGTTTAATTCTTGTGATAATGATAGTACATGAAATTAAAACCTAGCAAACCATACAGTAGCGTAGCTTATGACAATAAGTGCACAAATTAATGTGCATGCAAAAATTCGTCCTCATGATATTAATTCCACCATAGTAGTTTCAGTTGACAATACTGCTAGGCATGGGCAAAATATATGCAGAACACAAATTGTTTGTGTAAAAAAATAAACAGCTAAACAGTGTTGCTTTTGGTTATTTTATTGTGGACAGCAAAAGTGATTCCTATGTATCACCTTTTGTTCAAAAGCGTGACACAAAAATGGTTTAGAACATATAAACACTGGAATTTGTTAAGAAAGAACATACTTTGGTTCCAGTTCCTTGGCAACCTTCCTGGCCTTGCCCCACTCCTCAGCCGCCATAAACATGTCAATAGCTTCCTTAACCAGGTCAACATTCAGGTACAACTCTGCTGCCTGAAACATGAAACATATGTTTGGTCCAGAGATACACAGCACACCAGTGTTAAGGGAAAGGTTAGATTTTTTGTGAAACAAGGTCATATCAGGCAGGAGTGACTCTACCAACACAGACTCTTTTCAATTCAAATAATTTTAACAATTTTCTTTTGTTTAGCAAATCTTTTCAATAGAAAACAATAAAAATAGAGACTCTGATTTGCTAAACACTGCGAAACAAACTGAGCATCAGAGGTACGTAACACTCTGTACTTGACAGTAACATTAAAATTTTCTACAAATTCAAAGACTTCAGGTGGGGAATTATATGAACTATAAATATGTAACGTTCATTGAATATTTCACAGCAGTTTACAAAGGATTTGTTTTTCAAGTTAAAAAAATCACGTTTCCAAGCTTTTCTGTTATTGCACTGAAAACTGACATAATTCAAGCTAGAAACACTGGCATATTAAAAATCTTACTTGTACACAACATTAAATGAAAAACATTCTCTGATGCAACGGTAAGGCATGAGGAAGAACCGATTGATATACACTAGTGTCCAAAAGAAACGATACCCCTTGCAAGGACATACAATAAAACCAAATGGCTACAGAACATTTGGATTGGTCGATTTCATTGGAGAGACCTTTCAAGAGTCATTCATATGTACAAAAAAATCAATTTCATCAGTCCTGTACAAGCATTAACAGAATTTAAAAATGGGTCAGGTCTAAAACGAATATTTTATTAAAAGTTTGGTATCGTTTCTTTTGGACACTAGTTTATATATTTTTAATAACAATACTTACAGCGATATATTTCCTCTGTTCCACGAGCCTAGGACAGACTATTTCTACCACTCGAGCAGCTTTCTCCTGGCCCAGAAACTTGATGGCCAAATCTGCTCCCTGTATATAGTAAAGTAAACTGTAACTATAACCCTTTCCTCCATAGACACACCTTTATTGCGTGAGCAAACAGTGAAGATCTAGATCAGCTGGCACATCCACTTTTTGATGCACTGTTCGCTTTTTAATTTGTTAAATTATTTCTGACCAAAATGCGACCAGTGCAGATCCTGACCAGACGGCACGGATGTGCAGGCTGATCTGGATCTACACTGGTCCCACATGCATAAAAATGCATATTTATGGAGGAAAGGGTTAAAGTACAAATATTGACACAAATTTTCACTTTCTGCAGTAACTTTTCGAGTCTTTGTTTACTGCAAACTTTTCCGAAAAGATTGTTTGTGGTACATGTTATTGTTGTAATGATAAGAGCGTGAAACAACATGAGTGATCTGTCTCCCTTGTTTTTTTAAATAAGTGTGCAACATTCCGAGTTGTTAAAATCCCCATCTATATAACAACTTTTCATTTTCTTAAGATTGTATCAATCGGTAAGAGTTGTTACAATCAAAGCAAAGTTTGCAATAAGAATTTCACAGGTTACATTCACAAACTTGAAAGTGGTAATGGAAAAACAATACACCCGATAACATTAGGTAAGCTATAACTCAAAAGTTAATTGTTGGTCCCTTGGGTATTTGAGTTATTGAAACTGGACTGCATTAATACTCCAAACCAACACCCACACTGACATTTTGTCTTTAACTTGCTTTGTCAGCATAATATGTAATGACATTGAATGGAATCAAGTCGTCATATTTGTGCACAAACTGTATATCTACTTCACATTTCAATGGTACTTTTACCGTGTTTGGACTAAGATGACGATGTATTTTCGCACAATTGTTACCTTCATCCAGCACTTGGCGAGCACCTCTCTGTCACTGGTGAGCTGGTCTGTCACCTTGAGGTAGCACTCCACAGCCCTAGCATACTCCCCGGAGGACTCCCATTCTCGTGCCTGCTGTAACATCGAGTCAGCTCCTCTGTCATGTGAAGAAAAATTCTTAATGTGAGATTATATGCATTTCAGGCTGAAGGTTATAAATGGTCACCATTTCAGCTAATCAGATGCTTGAGATTTGAGACTGGTTTCCATGCTCAGTTTAATAACCTTTGGCACTGAGCTGTTTAATATTAACCTTTTTCTACATTGTTGACTGCTTTTATTATACAGATAAACAGCGTATATCCATATCAGCCTGCACATCTGTGTCATCGGATCAGGATCTACATTGTTCACTTTTAGATTTGTTTGGTTATTTTTGAACAAGAATTAAAAAGTGTACATCCATATCAGGTAATTTTATTATGAAATGCATTATAACCAGCAATGTCTGCTCAAATGGTGTCATTTCAAGAACTGAAATCAGCTTTTCCAAGATACCTTCCCCCGGCAGGTGCCCCATGTATTTAATGTAAGGTGTAGTGAAGAAGGTTCAGGGTGTTCCCATACCCACCTGGTAGATTTGTCTGTCATCTCCTTGTCATATTCATCTTGTAGTTGTTGTAACTTATGAGGGACGTACTCCTTGCACACTCGTAAAGCATCCTGCCACATGGCTGAATCCTGCAACACGTAAACAGAAGTTAAAATCATATACCAATCTCATAATTGGAGACTTGAGGTGATTGAAATTGTAACGTTTGATACTTGTAATGCACATTATATTTTCAAGAGTTAAAAGTATTAATGTGCAGAAGAAATTTAGTGTTACTTTTTTTTAATGATTAACTAACATTTAATTATCTAATAAAATCAATTACATTGGTAAAACATCCAAGTTGATTTAACTGTTAGAATAATGTATGATGTAACTGAAATTTATCAAAATTACATTTCAATTTAATTAACAAAAGGCCTGCATTATGCCTTAGAAATTATAAAAAACATGATTATTTCTATTAAAATCCTTCTGATTCTGATAATGAAACAAACAAAATACTAAAAGCAAGTCCTTGAAAAGAACAAAATGATCCCCTCCCCATTTTGGCCCACTGAGACATGGAATATAATATGACGGCAGAAAAAGCAGTCCTCTATATTCCTACCATAGTGTACAGTTAAGAAAGAACACACAAGCACATAACAACAAGCAATACACACCCTGTAGTATTTGACAGCCAGTTCTGGCCTCTGAGCTCGGAGAAGATAGGTCTCCGCCTTGGCATATTCCTTCTCTTCAAAGGCAAACCTGGCCTGTCCAACCAGTACATCAGCCACGGAGTCAGGATCGTGAGCCTCGGCTACCCGCTGTGCAGAGTCCCAGTCCTGGTTGTGAACATACCTACACAACATAGGTCAATCTTATGATTTATTCACATAGGTAATTATTATACAAATAAATACTAATGTTGAGGTCGATATGTAGTTTTGCGGACCTGGGTAGTGTGATATCGACCAAGGACGAAGTCCGAGGTCGATATCACACTACCCAGGTCCGCAAAACTACATATCGACCTCAACATTAGTATTTACTTGTTATATCATATACTCTATGAATTTAAAGCATTCTGATGATGATGATGATGATGATAGCAAAGGTAGTTATTAATTCCTGGGGTAGTTATCACTTTTTTCGGACTCGCGAGTACGGAGCTCTCGACCAATCAGAATGCTTTAAATTCATAGGGTGTATGATATTATACGATGTAATTATGATTTAATTACCATTGGTAAATTTATATTCTATGTTATGATTTATTAAAAAGGTTTTACTATCCTGCAATAAAATATTTTTTGATCTTCCAATAAAAAAACAGTGTTTTTTTTTTCTGGTGAGTGAGAAGCATTATGACAAATTTTACTATACATTACAATATTAATATTAAAATAAAATTCTGGTCATTGACTAAATAAACCTGAATTTATAAAGTAAAAAGTAAAATGAATAAAACAGGACAACATACATCAGGACAGCTTCTTTAGCTTTGTCAGCCCTCACAAACTCGGCCTCAGCGTCCTGGAACCGGCCCTCATCCTCAAGATACATAGCGTGCTTCAAGTGGATTTCTGGCAATTTATTCTTCATTGCAATACGTGCCAGCTCAAAGGCAAACTCAAAGGCACTGTAAAGTCATAATAATGTCAGTTAGAGCATGTCATAGATTTCTAAACTGAGTAATGTACATCGTTGTTCAAACAGAATTTGTTACTTCCTTTTCAAACAAGTACCACATAAAGAAATGGTATATATATATATTGATTTCACAATAAATGCACAAGGCTTTTTCTTTGAATTGAACTGAAATGCTTTATTTATGAAATAAAATACAGCTACCGGAGATATACTGCAGGATTTATCATGGGTTGGAGTTCTGATGTTTAAGTATATACATGTATCATGCGGAACGTAGCCAAAAGAGATTTATATCTGTACATCTGAATGACGCATTCATTTCTTACATGAGTATGCTTTATAGTTTTGTAAGTTCTTTGTGGGGTCAAAATTTATATAAGTGACGCCAGGAATATAGGCCCATAGCAGCGACATATCGCAGACTTAATCACCATTCACTTTAATGCACTGCCTAAGGAGAATATTCAGCTAACAAGTTACTGACTCGATACCACAATTATGTTATACATAATAAGTTGAGACAATGCCGGTAATATATAACTATATTGGTGTAAAACCCACCAGTTTTCAGCAGCATAGTCAATTGCTGCCTCAAGCAGACCAAACTTGTTGAGTAGTTTGACAGCAGAGTCACCACCGAGGCTCTTTGCCCAGAGATAGGCAACCTGCTTGGATGCTGTCTGCCCTCCTTGCGCCTTAGCAACCTGTAAACAAACATAATCACATATCCCTATCCAACAGAAAAGCTTAGGGAATTGAACATGCATGCTTTTGTAAGATAAACGTTTTGAAACATAATCATTTTAATGAAAATATTTTATATCAATTAAATATCACTTAAATACCAATTAAGGTAGCTAGCTATGGTTGAACTAGATTTAAACTTAACAACCTTTCTTGCTCAGCAATTTTCAATCCTTATTGTTTATTATAAACACATGTAAGGTTGTCTGTTGACAATATATTGGTTATGTTCAGTAAATGTTTGAGCCTAGTTCTACTTTTCAACTGGGTCATTAACCAATACTGTGGTGTATTTTAATTCTGTGGAGATTGGGGAAATAATTTGCACTAACACAAATTATGTTGATATTATATGTATTCCGACGTTTTGATTAAAATAATCTTCATCAGGGAAAAATAACAACAGCAAAGGCGTGACGTCGTCAAAACGGCGCGTAAACGCCACTTTGATTCTGCCACAAAATAGCGGAAAATACGTATATTAATTTATGTAAATTTATACATTATATAATACTACATGGCCGTGCCTGGTAACATCATATTTCGCGTGGGAAAATTTTTTTTTAATTATGTGGAGAAAAATTCTCACACAAAAACCGCATATCCTATATTTGTGCAGGCATAATCATAATTATATTCAAGCAGGCATTTTTTATAAAGACATATTTTTAAATGGTGTAGTTTCACTGGGGTTAAATTATCACATTTACCGTAGTGCAAAATACCACAGTTACCTCTCAATGTCATGGTTCTGTCTTATATGAATATCAAGAACTAAAATACACTATAAAGACTAGAGAGTGACGAGTCTGGAACACGTACCCTGTGAGCCTCGTCCCACATGTCCTGACTCCTGTACATGTTAACAGCAGCCTTCCAGTCCCCAGCTTCACAGTAATAATGCTCTGCTTGGCGCAGGTTGTTCTCCGTTTCACATTCCTACAACATTAACAATAAATCAAACCTTAATTTAGTGATAAAGAAACTCTAAGATATACTTAATTTAGTCTTATTTTATAGGCTTTCTTAGACCATGTGTTAAACAGTTAGAACTTGTGTAGAAAGACCTACAGATCAAATCTCAAATACAACAAAATAATTTTTTTAATACAGAGGCAGTGATTGCTTCACAGAGCACAAGGGATTTTTCTTTTGAATCAAGGGCAGGGGAGAGGGCAAATTTGTTAAAAGAAACTAATTTGTCAGTTTGTTTACAGGTGTGCTAACAGTTCTCGAGCAAAATAATAACAAAACAGTTGTTTGCAAGGTAATTGTTTGTGACCGAAAAAAAGGTTTTTAGTGGGATAAAAGTTTTATTAGATTAAGAGGAATACCTTAGCGAGGTGTAGATATGTGTCCTGCAGGAGGTCAGCATGATGAACCTTGACAAGGCGCACCATATCATTATACATCTTCTGTTTCTTGTACATAGAGATAGCCAAGTCAGGCTCCTTCACTGCAACAAACAACCTGCAAGAAAACATACCACAGTTTATATCAATACAATATATATATACACCATATACCACTATACATGTATTGTCCAACAATATTGACCTGGCACTCTTGCATTTGACCCCATATTCTTTAAATTTCATAAATGTTATGATCGCCGTAGTCCGGCATCTATTCCAATACTTCACACATCACTGAGGTGATTTCGCTTACACCCGTGTTTATTCAATGACCTTTACAAAAATTAATGAAGTGCCAGGTCAATATTGTTGGACAATATATATATTTGTAAAGACTCAATATTGTTAATGGCATAAAATTTATGATATTTCTGAGCAAGGAAAAACTATATGAAATACAGAAATCTATCAGTATAAGCTGAGCTTCAAAATTTTGACTTAAGCGGAAAAATTTCAAATAATCCTTGTAATTCTTTGGTATCAACACATTTAACAAGAACTGGACTGAGACAAGAGTCTACCATAAAATCCTTTCCCTTATTGCTGTGTTCCCTATGGTAGTATTAAAGAGCAGACAATAACAATAACAGTTAAACCTCTCAAAATATGTCAACATTTGAATCAAAAGAATATCATCGAAAGCACACTATGTACTTACTTCTCAGCATCTTTGAACTTGCCCTGTTCTTCAAGCTGTCTCGCTTGTGATATGTACAGTGATGACACATCGTCTGTCTTCATGTATGTTGACGCCATCTACAAATACAATGTTGCCCAGTTATCTTCAGACATTTGTAAAATTTGTAATATGTTGAAATCTGCTAAGTTATTTAATTATAAAGAAAAATAACAGTTTTGGGTGATGTATCGTAGAATTTCTCACTGGGCAGTTTTCAGATGTGAAATGATACGTCAAGAGGAGCGTGCCCAAACTGAGCTGTGCATTTAAACAACACTCAGAGGTATATTTAAAAGTATATCTCAGGCAGATATTTATTCTTTCAATTGTTACCAATCTTTAGTTTATACAGCTCAGAAGTGAAGGGCTCTACTTCACTTAGTTACAACCTCAAGTAGTTTATGATGTCAAAAATAAATAATAACACGAGCCAGTCGGAAACGACTGCAAGCTCGACTATTCGAAAAGTCAGAATAATTAAGCACATTGTAACTGGGCTTCATTTAAACTGGGGAGTGATTCAGGAGTTTATGACGCCTCCAACAAACACACATGAACAAAGGTTTCTTTATCCAAGTTAGGAAATCAATAAATTACACTTAATATATTCTTGTTGATTTTTTTAGGGTTTACACAACCCAGCCCATAAACCACTGATCCCACACCCATCAACTTACTATCCCTGCCCACCTATAGTGGTGTGGCGTGGTTTAGTACAGTATGGTATGCTGGTTGCTGGTGTTGTCATTGTTGGTGTTGTTGTTGGTGGTGGTGGTGGTGGTGTTGGTTGTTGGTGTTGTTGTTGATGTTGTTGTTGGTGGTGGTGTTGATGTTGTTGGTGGTGGTGTTGGTGTTGCTGGTGTAGTAATAGTAATAGTAATAGTATAGTATAGTAATAGTAATAGTATAGTATAGTATAGTATAGTATAGTATAGTATAGTATAGTATAGTAATAGTATAGTATAGTATAGTATAGTATAGTATAGTATAGTATAGTATAGTATAGTATAGTATAGTATAGTATAGTATAGTATAGTAATAGTAATAGTATAGTATAGTAATAGTATAGTAATAGTAATAGTATAGTAATAGTATAGTAAAAGTATAGTAATAGTATAGTAATAGTATAGTATAGTATAGTATAGTATAGTATAGTATAGTATAGTATAGTATAGTATAGTAATAATATAGTAATAGTATGGTATGGTATGGTATGGTATGGTATGGTATGGTATGGTATGGTACGGTACGGTATGGTATGGTATAGTATGGTATTATATAGTATAGTATAGTATAGTATAGTATAGTATAGTATAGTATAGTATAGTAATAGTATAGTATAGTAATAGTATAGTATAGTATAGTTTAGTATAGTATAGTATAGTATAGTAATAGTATAGTATAGTATAGTATAGTAATAGTATAGTATAGTATAGTTTAGTATAGTATAGTAATAGTATAGTAATAGTATAGTATAGTATAGTAATAGTATAGTAATAGTATAGTATAGTATAGTATAGTATAGTATAGTATAGTATAGTAATAGTATAGTAATAGTATAGTAATAGTAATAGTATAGTATAGTATAGTATAGTATAGTATAGTATAGTATAGTATAGTAATAGTATAGTAACAGTAATAGTATAGTAGTAGTATAGTAATAGTATAGTAAAAGTATAGTAATAGTATAGTAATAGTATGGTATAGTATAGTAATAATATAGTAATAGTATGGTATGGTATGGTATGGTATGGTATGGTATGGTATGGTAAGGTATGGTATGGTATGGTATGGTATGGTATGGTATGGTATGGTATGGTATGGTATGGTATGGTAAGGTATGGTATGGTATGGTATGGTATGGTAAGGTATGGTATGGTATGGTATGGTATGGTATGGTATGGTATGGTATGGTATGGTAAGGTATGGTATGGTATGGTAAGGTAAGGTATGGTATGGTATGGTATGGTATGGTATGGTATGGTATTGTATAGTATAGTATAGTATAGTATAGTATAGTCTAGTCTATGCCCCCACCCACCCCACAATTACTCAACACCTTCAACCAAAGTATGTTAAGTACATCTGTTGTAAACATTTTCTATAGCATTACATATAAAAAACACTAACATTGAACCTTTAACAATTATTTATAAGTCTTAATTCTAATTTCAAGTGAAAAGGGCAAAAATCAAATATAAAAAAGCAAGGATGAGTTATGGGCCTTTGAAAATAAACCTGATGTAAGATAAAATAAAGGTATACAAAGTTTTAAACCTTAATTTTTAAGTCTAAAAAGGGCAGTAATTTGAAAAAAATCAAAGAGTTATGGTTCTTGGCATACATAGTCAGGGTCATGATGATGGATAAGTTTCAAAGCTATAGTGCAAGAAGTATGAAAGTAACTAGCTTGCACGCAAACTTTAACCTGAAATTCTAAGTCAAAAAAGGGGCATAATTTGATTAAAAATGAAAGAAAGAGTTATGGTTCTTGGCATACATAGTCAGGGTCATGATGGTAAACAAGTGTCTTAAGTTTCAAAGCTATAGTACGAGAAGTATGAAAGTAACTATCTAGCACGCAAACTTTAACCTGAAATTCTAAGTCGAAAAAGGGCCATAATTTGATTAAAAATTAAAGAAAGAGTTATGGTTCTTGGCACACATAGTCAGGGTCATGATGGTAAACAAGTGTGTTAAGTTTCAAAGCTATAGTACAAGAAGTATTTAAGTAACTACCTTGCACGCAAACTTTAACCTGAAATTCTAAGTCAAAAAAGGGCCATAATTTAAACAAAATGGAAATTAGAGTTATGGTTCTTGGCATACAAACTTGAATTATGATGATGAACAAGTGTTGAAAGTTTCAAAGCTATAGTATAAGTAGTATGGAAGTTTTGGGTTTGTACAGTAGCTTGCACGCAAACTTTTACCTGAAATTCTAAGTCGAAAAAGGGCCATAATTTGATTATCATGAAAGAAAGAGTTATGGATCTTGGAATAAATAGTCAGGGTCATGATGGTAAACAAGTGTCTTAAGTTTCAAAGCTATAGTAAAAGAAGTATGAAAGTAACTAGCTTGCACGCAAACTTTAACCTGAAATTCTAAGTCGAAAAAGGGCCATAATTTGTACAAAATGAAAATTAGAAGTATGGTTCTTGGCAGACAAACTTGAATTATGATGATGAAGAAGTGTTGAAAGTTTCAAAGCTGTAGTATGAGTAGTATGGAAGTTATGGATTTGTACAGTAGCTTGCACGCAAACTTTAACCTGAAATTCTAAGTCGAAAAAGGGGCATAATTTGATAAAAATGAAAGTTAGAGTTATGGTTCTTGGCATACACACTTGGGATATGATGATTAACAAGTGTTGAATGTTTCAAAGCTGTAGTATAAGTAGTATTGAAGTTATGAGTCAGTACAGTAGCTTGCACGCAAACTTTAACCTGAAATTCTAAGTCGAAAAAGGGCCATAATTTGATCAAAATGAAAGTTAGAGTTATGGTTCTTGGCATACACACACGGGACATGATGATGAACAAGTGTTCCAAGTTTTAAAGCTGTAGTATATGTAGTATTGAAGTTATGAGTTTGTACAGTAGCTTGCACGCAAACTTTAACCTGAAATTTTAAGTCAAAAAAGGGCCATAATTTGATCAAAATGAAAGTTAGAGTTATGGTTCTTGGCAAACACACTCGGGACATGATGATGAACAAGTGTGCCAAGTTTAAAAGCTGTAGCTATAGTAGTTTTTAAGATATAGGTAGGTTGCACGTAAACTTTAACCAAAGCGGGACGGCGACGGCGACGCCCAAGTGAGTACAATAGCTCGACATATTCTTCGAATAGTCGAGCTAAAAAAATCAAGCAAGGTCACAAGATGTATGGCAGTGATAAATTAAGATATCATGGTCCCAGCTATATGATGCCTACAGGAAATTCCAAGAGGTTGTGAAAGAATATGCCTGTTAATACTTTTTTATAATGCTGATTATTTCAATGAGAAATACATCGTTATTATTTTGCTTAAACTTTTCGGACTCTTTTCCCGCTTACATAACATCAGGGGCAACTAACGTCTCACAGTTTCCGGTTTGCACGGATTACCGGGCCTTTCCAATCGATCGTCCGCAACTGCAAGCCGCAAAAAATTATATGATAAATTTTATCCGGTGAAATCCCAATAATCGGAGGTTAATCATGCCTGGAAGAGGCAAGGGTAAAAGGAAAACAGGCCAACAACGGAGTAATGTAGGAAATAAACGTCTACGCTCCGACGATACACGGATATTGGAAGAGGACAAAGGTGAGAAAAATCGGAGTAGCCATGTGATTGACTTTGACCACATAATTCGCGCTTCACAAGTGGTAAATTTGCCCAACAATATTAGTAATATAGGGTGTGGTGGTAATCTCGTTCCCTCCCGGTCTGATTCTCAGTCTAATACAGATTTTACAAACTCAGTCCCGCAAAATACGGCGAGACAGACGTGCGTCAGTACGGGCACAATGACCGTTCCTGGCACTGTCGCTCAGCAAAATTTAATCACACCTATGGATTCCTTGAACTCGTTTCATCAGAATTCTTTACAGCCCGAAATGTTCCGTACGTCACAAGACGACCTTGCCGTGCACGTTCCAAACGAGATAAAGCAGAAAATATATAAGGGGGAATATATTAATCTCTCATTATTACTTAAAGGTGCAGTTGAACTGTCCGAAATATGCACCGGACAAACACTGATGATTTCGGATGGTCAATTAATATCCCGTCCGAAAGAGTGTAAGGACTTCATAGGTAGCATCCAGAAATGGACAGACGCCTTCATTATATTTGCATCTATTTACTTGCGTGTTTACACTGACAAGTCCATTGAATTGCTACACTATATGTCAACAATTCGCGAATGTTCATTGCGGCCCGGTTTCGCATGGCAAACATATGATAAACAATTTCGTCTTCGCCAAGCGGTTTCGCCTAGTTCCTGGGCAGCCATCAACAGCGATCTTTGGTTCAGATGCATGAACGTGACTGACACACGTCAGCCTTCAATGCCTCATAGGCATAACTTTCCCCCACACGCTTGTATAGATTTTAACAAAGGCTCGTGCAAATGGCAAAACTGCAAATTTCAGCATGTGTGCTCTGCCTGTGGCAATCCTCATAGTTTGATAAACTGCTTCAAAACGCAAAGACAAACTAATACCCAACAATATCCGGCTGCGAACCCGAACGAGCCCTTTCGAGCAAAACCCTTCAATCGCGGTAGAGGTAGAGGTAGGGGGCAATACAGAAGTGCCACAGAAAAGTAATCAAAATTTTGGGCCAGAAAATTTGGATCTCACTAATCTAGCATACACACCCATTAATTTAGGAAATCTTTTTAAACATTTAAATGATTACAACTCAGAAGACAGAAACATACTATTAGATGGTTTTAAGAATGGTTTTAGTTTACAATATGCGGGGCCTAGGCTTCCGAGAAACTCAAAAAATTTAAAGTCAGCCTTGGAAAACCCGGCTGTTGTTAGAGAGAAAATAAAGAAAGAAATTGTAGCAAAAAGGGTGGCGGGCCCTTTCAGAGCCCCTCCTCTTCCTAATTTAATAGTATCGCCAATTGGGCTAGTACCAAAGAAAAATACTGAAGACTTTAGACTCATTCACCACCTGTCATATCCAAGGGGCGAGTCAATAAACGACTACATTGACCCAGCAATCTGCTCAGTTGAATATACACATTTTGATGAAGCCATTCATATGGTCCAAGATTTAGGTCAAAATTGTCATTTGTTTAAAATAGACATAAAAAATGCATTTCGTTTGCTCCCCATATGCCCGCGAGACTTTGAACTTCTAGGTTTTAGCTTCGATAAGCTATTTTACGTTGACAAATCCCTCCCATTTGGCGCAAGTATAAGTTGCAGCATTTTCGAAAAATTTTCAACATTCCTAGAGTTTGTAGTCAAAAGACAGATCCGTTCTGGTAGATTAATCCACTATTTAGATGATTTCTTAGGGGGTGATAAAACCGCATTTTTGTGCTCTAAAGTAATGAACACTTTCAAACAGTCTATGGTCCAACTAAATGTACCACTAGCGGACGATAAAACAGAAGGTCCGACTACTATACTAATATTTCTTGGCCTTGAATTAGATTCCAATAAAATGGTAGTACGCATACCGCACGAGAAAATTTTCGAGGTTAAAGAAAAAATCACCAAAATTTTGTGTAAAGAAAAAGCTGTCCTGAAGGAAATGCAATCTTTGATTGGCTCCTTAAACTTTTGTTGTAGAGCAATTGCTATGGGCCGCCCCTTTTGCAGGCGTCTTATAAACTCCACATGCGGCCTTTTTAAACCGTATCATCACATTCGTTTGAATAAGGGTATCAAACTGGACTTGGAAATGTGGCTCAAATTTTTTGACGAACATAACGGAATTTCAGTTTTCCATGATAGGTTTTGGACCACAAATGTCGATCTCGAGCTCTTTACGGATAGCGCGGGGGGCCCTGGCTTAGGGTTTGGCATTTATTTTAAGGGTCACTGGTCGCACTCAGCCTGGCCACTAGAGTGGCATAAATTAGGAATTACAAATGACATTACAGTTCTCGAACTATTCCCCATTCTGGTTGCGGTATACATCTGGGGCGAACACTTCCGTAACAAGAAAATAAAGTTTAATTGTGACAATATAGCGGTGGTGCATATTCTTAATAGTCTTACTTCAAAATCCGACAGGGTAATGCATATCATCCGGGCTCTTACTTTAAAATGTTTACAATTAAACATTATTCTTAAAGCAAGTCACGTGGCAGGTTCATCTAACGTCATTTGTGATGCATTATCTCGCTTTCAGATCGACAAGTTTCGGGTTTTAGCCCCAGAAGCGGATTGCAACCCAACCCCAGTACCAATCCATCTGTGGAAAGTCTTAGACGCACAACAGAGCAGCTATTAACAAAGAGTGTTGCGCCAAATACTTTATCGACTTATCAAACCGCTATAATATCTTTCAACAATTTTCGAACACAATACGAAATGCAAATAGAATGGCCGGCCAAAAAAGAGCACATAACACTGTTTATCTCCTATTGTTTTGAAAAGGGGTTTTCTCCAAACACTATTTGTACATATATATCAGGATTAAGCTACATGCATAAAATAAATGGATGGTTCGATATTTCAGATTTGTTCATTATCAAAAAGCTTTTAGAAGGTTGTAAAAGGTCGGAAAACAAAAAGGATCCCCGAGCTCCAATTTCAAAAAATATGCTGCATGAAATTTGCTTAGTTTTACACAGAGTATGCTACAATTCTTACGAAGTAAAATTATTCACAGCCGCTTTTATCCTGGCCTATTTTGGCTTATTTCGAGTTAGCGAAATTGTTGCGGCCTCACCGGTTATGACTGATAGAGCGATTTCCAGTAAGGATATAAAATTCTCCGGCAACAATACGTCTATCACGATTTCGCTTAACAAATCAAAGACTAACCAGTGTGGAAACCCGACGGTATTGCGTTTACCAAAGGAGACAAATGAACTTCTTTGCCCGGTTAAGGGCGTATCTCGATTTATAGAAATACGGCCAAATATTGATGGGCCACTATTTTGCCATTCAAACGGTTTCCCTGTTACACGCCTGCAGTTTGCCGCCGTGTTACACAAGGCGTTACTAAAACTCAATATTTTCGACAAAAATTTCAAAACCCACAGTTTTAGAATTGGTCGGGCGTCAGATCTAGCAGCTCAAGGCGTATCAAACGAGGCAATTATGAAACTTGGGAGGTGGAATTCGAATGCATACAAATTGTACATTCGTTAAAAACCAGTTCTACCGAAACAGTTAACAAAACACAATCCCTCATATAACAAAACGCAGCAATAAAATACAATGTAAATGTTTATTAATTGAACAAAATATTTTGCATTATTTCAACAGACATATGGGTTCTCGGGGACTCTATCCCTTACTGGGCCGGAAGACATGCGAAAGACACAGGCAGGGAAAACCTTAGAATACCTGGTAAAACAATCGCCTGGTGGGGAATTCGGGGGATGGGATGGGCAGATTTCGTTCACAGCCTACAGTGCGACGTAGCGTTGAGAGCGGCACCGGACATCATTGTGATCAACTTGGGCGGAAATGATCTGGTGCGTACAGAAACGAGGGATCTTTTTAACCTTATAGAACAGGGAATTCAGTACCTGCGCACCGCCTTTCCCCAGACCATTTTACTTTGGTTTAATATTTTGCAAAGGGTGTCTTGGGGGGAAGGGGAAAGTATGAACCCAATCTACGAACGGGTACGCCAAAGAATAAACAGGTGGGGCCGACAACAAATCAAAATAGGTGGGCCTTTTGGTATAATTAATTCCGAAATTGATTTTCGGTCTTCTGGTCTTTTCCGGGATGACGGCGTCCACTTGTCCCTTGTCGGTATAGAGTGGTATTTAGATACTCTGAAAGAAGCTCTCCTCTCTCGCATATGTTGGCCGATCCTTCAGTGCGAGAGGGGAAACGCTTGACAACATTTTCAAAAAGTGTGGGCGGCTTTGCATAATACGGATGGGATCTGGCGCTCGGAATAGCCTAGCTAGGTGCCTCCCATTCCTGATGGATTATTCGCAACACCAAATTGCTGGATTATTTCCTTTGCAGAATGGCGGGATTTGTTGCCTCGCCTTATTGCTACAGTATTGCCTGGCATAATTGATACTGTATTGCCTTGTCCGTATTGCTACAGTATTGCAACAGTATTGCTTTGCATTGCTTTTACCGTATTGCTACATTTTTGCATTGCCTAATTGCTACGGTGTTGTCTGGAATAATTGCTACAGTATTGCTTTACATTGCCTTGACCGTATTGCTACAGTATTGCATTGCCTAATTGCTAAGGGGTGCCTGGAGTAATTGCTACGTATTGCCTGGCATTGCACGGACAGTATTGCTATTGTTGCATCGCCTAGTTACTACTGTGTTGCATGGAAAATTGCTAAAGGAATAATAGCTATAGTATTGCCTTGCCTGATTGCTACACTATTTGCGACCGAATTGCTGTGATTTTGCACTTGGAAGTAGCTAGATTTTGCCTTGGAAAGCCACCATCTCTCGCGGTTACGTTTTGCCATTCATTTTGCGCATAACTTCATGCATGTCTGTCTCCAGATGGTGATTAACTTCCAAGACTCACTTTGGAAAGATATCCTTTGGAGTCTCAGTATAAGTCGTGGCCGTAATTCCCCAATACTTATAATAATAATACACGTTTAACAATATTTTATTATCCATAGTTTATTACAAATAATTAAAAGAAATTAACGTCATTTCGTGTTGTTATATTTGAAAAGGTATGTCATAAATAATGCTGATTATTTCAATGAGAAATACATCGTTATTATTTTGCTTAAACTTTTCGGACTCTTTTCCCGCTTACATAACATCAGGGGCAACTAACGTCTCACAGTTTCCGGTTTGCACGGATTACCGGGCCTTTCCAATCGATCGTCCGCAACTGCAAGCCGCAAAACCCACCCACCACACCCTTGCGTTATTTCATTGTATTAGTATTACAAAGATTTTGCCACAATTGTTTTATCCTGAGTAATTGCTTTGACATTTGATACTGCCGTTAGTCTTTGTATGTTGCAGGAAGTGCATAAGGCTTGTACACTGAAACCTTTGAAAACCAGAACAGTCGACGAGAAATGTAATGGTACATGTCCTTGATTGTTGGCTGAAGCTATACAGGCAGCGTAACAGGACGATTTTGAATAGTCCAGTTGGTCGTAGAGGCACAAACATTTCCAGTATTCAACAAGGATGTGAACTGTCGACAATTGCGGTTGTCATTTGTGATTATGTTCAGTTTGACGGACAAGCCCAAGCACTTCCGGTATTCGTTAAGGATGTGAACAGTCGCCAATTACTGTTGTCATATGTGAATATGTTCAGTTTGTTGGACAAGCCTAAGCGCTATTCATTAAGGATACAGGCTGACACAAGCTGCTGAGTTATCATTCGTGAATATTTGTAGAAACTTTACGAGTTTACGTAGAACCATTGGGCCTCATGGCCACTTTGGAAATGAATTGTAATATAAAATGAAAGTTTAACTTGGTTATAGGATTGGAAACTTTATAAATAGCACAAATGTCTTCCTCAAAGACGATTGTTGACATTTTAATTAAAATCTGTCACGGCTATGGAAAAATTCTTCCCTTCTGGAGACGGACATGCATGCATTCTAGTAACATTAATGCTAAAACATCAATTTTATATACACATTATTTAATTTTTCACTATAGAGCGCTCGCGTCTCCTCTCTCGCATATGTTGGCCGATCCTTCAGTGCGAGAGGGGAAACGCTTGACAACATTTTCAAAAAGTGTGGGCGGCTTTGCATAATACGGATGGGATCTGGCGCTCGGAATAGCCTAGCTAGGTGCCTCCCATTCCTGATGGATTATTCGCAACACCAAATTGCTGGATTATTTCCTTTGCAGAATGGCGGGATTTGTTGCCTCGCCTTATTGCTACAGTATTGCCTGGCATAATTGATACTGTATTGCCTTGTCCGTATTGCTACAGTATTGCAACAGTATTGCTTTGCATTGCTTTTACCGTATTGCTACATTTTTGCATTGCCTAATTGCTACGGTGTTGTCTGGAATAATTGCTACAGTATTGCTTTACATTGCCTTGACCGTATTGCTACAGTATTGCATTGCCTAATTGCTAAGGGGTGCCTGGAGTAATTGCTACGTATTGCCTGGCATTGCACGGACAGTATTGCTATTGTTGCATCGCCTAGTTACTACTGTGTTGCATGGAAAATTGCTAAAGGAATAATTGCTATAGTATTGCCTTGCCTGATTGCTACACTATTTGCGACCGAATTGCTGTGATTTTGCACTTGGAAGTAGCTAGATTTTGCCTTGGAAAGCCACCATCTCTCGCGGTTACGTTTTGCCATTCATTTTGCGCATAACTTCATGCATGTCTGTCTCCAGATGGTGATTAACTTCCAAGACTCACTTTGGAAAGATATCCTTTGGAGTCTCAGTATAAGTCGTGGCCGTAATTCCCCAATACTTATAATAATAATACACGTTTAACAATATTTTATTATCCATAGTTTATTACAAATAATTAAAAGAAATTAACGTCATTTCGTGTTGTTATATTTGAAAAGGTATGTCATAAATAATAAAAGAGTTGAAATGCATATCTCCAAGACAAGAATAATAACAGAGAAGTGAACAATGTCTTCTCTGTGAGAGGTTCAGTGTTACCTTGTGAGCTTGTTCCCACTTGCCCGCCTGGTTGTACATGTCCACGACCTCCCTGGTACACCCTGCTTCCACATACAGCTTCTCTGCAGTCTGGTAAACATAACAATCAGATACTGAGTGGTCAGTAGTAAAATGCTTAGATGATTTAAAATAGACTCATATTATACCTTGTTTCACTTTTGCTTTAGAATAACAAGCATGGATTTTTCACTGTACAAGCTAGGAACAACAAGAAACTGGGCCCAATAAACTAAGATTGGAGACCAGTCTCAAATCTCAAGCATCTGATTGGCTGAAATGGCGAATGGTTTCAAAAATTCAATTTCAGTCAATTATATGCTTGAGATTTAAGACTGGTCTCCAAATTTAGTTTTATGATCTTGGGCCCAGCTCTCTTAGCATATCTCCTTTGATTCTTTTATCATAATATTTCAAGTGGGTTGAATTTTCACATATTTTTTAATAAGGGCAATGTGCAAATTTAAACTCCAGCAAAATGCACCATTAAACTATGCAATAATATATTATCGTAGAATATGATTGTTGTGTGAATTTATGCACCTGCCAATACAGTGAAACCTGCCTTAACAGCCACCTTAAATAGCAACCACCTGTCTTAAACAGCCAGTTTGAATATGACCTAAACTCACATTTTGTTCTAATTTCTTACTGTTTTTCACAGCGACCTGTCTTCAGCAGCCACTTTTTGTCACTCCCTTGGGTGGCTGCTAAAGACAGGTTTGACTGTATCTAGTAATTGTGGCTTTTGCCTGAAAATTCATTCCTATAAAATTAGAAGATACAACAGTTCTATAAATCATTTAGAAGGTTGTCCTTCTTTAACTTATGTCGTTCAAACATCAGAAATTGTTATAAAACAAATCTAATCAAGCAAATTACATCATATTCTCCGATGGAGGCATAGTGGTCGGCAATCTTCTTATAATACTTGGAGGCAAGGCTCGCATCCTGTAACTCGAGGATCTGAACTGCCTTTGTCCATTGTCGCGAGTTGATTGCAGCATCGACTGCCTTTGGTATGGCTCTGAAATATCAAGTCAACAAAACTGTTGCAATACAATGTTTTCAACATTACAGGTATGTACAATTTGATAATAAAAGAATGGCTTAAAGGGAGAATTTAGCAAAATAGTCTCCAAAATAATCAGATAATTAGTATATTTTTACTGAAATGTGATTTAATGAAAAAATATCACCCCACACACATTATTTCCTATGACATGCCCCATTCAGAGTTCAGATCACTTTTCAGAGTCCAAATAAATTAATTGTTGGGTGTCTTAAAAATACTTTTAAATGAAAAAAAATATATATATTTCCCATATAAAGAAAGGTATTTTTGATGTTCTATTGCAAGCACTGAGCATACCCGGCTTCGATGAAGTGGTTGATGGCAGCATCCAGTTGTTTCTGGGAGACGAGATAATCTCCCCATTCTTCCTCCAGCTTCACCACGTCCTGAGGGAACGCGTACCTGGCCAGCTCCACCGCTGTAACAATAATACACAATGTCAGGGTCGGATGCAAGACTTCTAGAAAGGGATTTGTTGAGGGGATTCTTAGAGAGTTATAATATTATAATTTCAAACTTTGTCGAATTCCCACAAACATGAAATATTTCTGCAAAAAAAAAAAAAGTCAAGAGAAACTCCACTAAACCATCCTGATTTGCCCACTTTCTAAAAAAATATTTCTTGATGCTCTGGAAGATATTTAACTAGAATTTGGTGTTCCTCAGATTACATGACGCATAAAATTGCATTCCCTATTGCAGGCAACACAAAAATGTATCTTTATTTTCTCCATAAACACGTGTTTTTACGCATGTGCGACCAGTAAAGATCCAGATCAGCCGGCACATCTGTGCTGTTTTATCAGGATGTCCGCTGTTTGCTTTCGGTCAGAAATACCCTAATAAATCAAAAAGCAAACAGTGCAGATCCTGATCAGATGGCACGGGTTTGCGGCTGATCTGGATCTACACTGTTCGCCCTCGCAATAAAGGTGTGTCTATTTAGGAAAGGGTTAAACTGAATCGATAAAATACTGTTTTCTGACAACAATTTTATCAAATCATCTTTGGTGTTCATAAACTTCTAACCATATAACCTCTCTTGGACCAGGCTGGGGACAGAGAGACATGTTTTTATGACAAGAATGTAAGAAAAGAGAAGGAACGTACCTCTTCTATATGATTTCCCCTTCTTGAAGCAGCCCATGGCCTGAGTGTAGTCACGAATCTTCTCATACATATCTCCTGCCTGAAAAGTCAAGACATAATGTATGCTCTTAACCAGATCCTTAACCCATTAGATTACCTGAAACAGTTTGTGTGTTAGTCTGGTTACCTGCCCCCGTCATTGCATTATTGGGTCAGGCATACACCAATAATGGTGGCTCCCTGTGTAAACAGAATCCTACAGTAAAAAATATGTTTGTTGGACCAAACTTATCAAACACCGTTAGTATCTTTCTTTTGTTTGCATATATTGATACAGACCCTTAAGTTATGCTGGTACATGCTGTGTCGGTTATTATTAAATTGTATGGTTTTTGGGAAAAATTGTTGTGCTATAGTAAATCTACAGTGGGTGACATGTTATTATGTAATTTCATCCAAATGGTCCATAATCTGACATTTTAATATAAATTTACTACTTACACTGGCCGCCGCCATTTTTAGCCCATGCCAGATGTACTGTTTGATAGTTCGTCGGGTACCACACTATTTGTGAGAACACTAATCACAAATCCAATTACAATAAAAGTACAAAAACCAAAATTAAAAGAGTTTTCAACAGTATAATGTTACCCGTTCATAGAGATCTCCTTTGATGAGGGATGAAGCAATCCTGCTGATCAGGTCTGTGTTAGACATCAACTCCTGAAGCAAAAATATTAGCACACCTTTGTACTTCTGTTATGAGAAAACATGATGTTAAAAAATGTTAAAAAATGTCTTCATACCCATGTTAGAATGAAGTAGGTTCAATGAATATACAGGTACTCATTGCAAATATAAATATTTAAATGTTGTGTCACTGTTAATCCTAAAATCAACAACATTCATCTATTAAACAGAATGGATAGTGTACTTGTAATGCACTAAGTAATTATGTGCTTAGCATCTTAGAACAATTTGCAGTATCTTATCACACTAATGTGCAGCTGTGAGGACAAAATGCTCTACAAAATGCTGAAAGTACTCACATCTCTGCTGGTGGCCAGCCTAGCTGCCCGCGCTGGCAGCCCAGCCTTCATGTACAGGTTGATAGCTGCCAGGTAATCTCCCTCTCTCTCCTTTACCTGTAACAGAAACAATACATCTCTCTCTACATCCCTCTCTCCTTTACATGAACTATACAAATCTATAGATCACTCCCTTTAACTGAACACCCTTATCTAATCCATGTCACATTTAATTTACATGAACAACACATGTCTCTCATCATCTCATCACTGTATTTATGTTTTGCTCGTCAATCTGAGGTGCCAATGGATGGCCCAATGTTTCAACTATTCCAATATAAAATGTCAACTTATTTTATCCTCTGGCTATAAGTTTAACAGTTTAACGCCAGTTCTTGGGAGTTACATTTATTGACAAAGGAAAATTTGCTGTTCTTTTAGTAATTTACATCTACTTCCAAGGTATTCTTTGAAAAATGTATTATTTAAGAGTACTCTTTTTATTTTAATTTAACCCTTGACTCCATGGGATATGGCTTTTATCCATGGGAAAACAGTGTAGATCCAGATCAGCTGGCACATCCTTGCCATTTGATCAGGATTTACAGTTTGCTTTTTGATTCATTAGGTTTATTTTCTGACCAAGAGGCAAACAGTGTACATGTGGTTCGTAATCAGACAGAATGGATGTGGCTGACCTACACTGGTAGCACAGGAGATAAAACCTGTATATATATGGTAAAGGGTTAAGCATAAATAAATGGCATCAGATCTGGAGCTGATATCTAGCTATGACTTTGGATGTGCTCAACATTCCTCCAGGGATTTCAATAGCTTTTGAAAACAAGGGTTCATCTGACCCCAAATGACCCCAAGCTCAGAATCAGGTGGAGTCAAAAGTGGAAAAAATCAAATTTGCTTGCATCAAGATGCAAGATTCTGCATCAATTGAAATCCCTGTCCTCAATCTACATTTTGGTAACATAAACCAAGTTGTAGTGTAATACTATATAAACAAAGCTGCATACATCTCCAGCAGTTTCCTCCTGTCCTGTCTCCATCAGCCACTGGTAGTAGTTTCTTCTCAACGTCTCTAGCTCAGGGTGCATCTACAATACAATTATATGTGTCAAGTCACAACAACATACACAATTACAAGTGTCAAGTCACAACAACATACACAATTATAAGTGTCAAGTCACAACAACATACACAATTTTAAGTGTCAAGTCACAACAACATACACAGTTATAAGTGTCAAGTCACAACAACATACACAGTTATAAGTGTCAAGTCACAACAACATACACAGTTATAAGTAGGGATGGGAACGGTTATCCGGATAACCGAATATCCGAATAGTAAGATCGTATCCGGATACCATTCTCGTATCCGAATACCCTCAAATTCGTACGAATTTAGTTTCAATATTTTGTTCAAGGTTTGTAAAATATAACTTAAACTGGTAAATCTTTCTAAAACTCGCTACACTGCTTGCACTAATCTCGATACTGACATGGTTTTCCCCAGGCGTAACTCGAACAGGATGTCTCAGCAGGGTTCACAAAGAGTTGTTAATTGTTTGTAAAGTGGCTAATTTGAAGACCAGAAGATCTGTATTCCAGACCGTGATCTTTTGTTTTGTTGATTGGTGTATCTTGAACAAGCGTGTTAAATGACACCGGTCAAGTTGAAAAACTTGATTATTTTCGTTAACGAGAACAAACCTCTGATTATTGACAATTTATTGCAATAGAATTTTGAGCAAATATAATCTTGACAGTTTGTTATTTTGACATGACCGCATTAAAGACTTGAAAGGAAAAAATCATTTAACGTTAGTCGCCGATATTAAAAAATATTAGATGATGCAATTAACTATTACCATAACTTTTACATGTATGTTTAACCCGATACATGTGATTTATCGATAAATTGGTTACACAGCATTTGTTCATGTAGTTATTGTAAACTCTGTGTTTTTACATGTTCCGCTGCTGTGCAGGCCGATTTTCGTAAAATGAATCGCCTTGCATATGAGTGCATATGACTATATGCGTATTTTTCGTTTAAAGAATATTATGTATGCGCTTGCATGCGTCCACGTGAAATAAAACTCCAATTTTATCGAACCTTTTCTTGTACTTTTTCGCGGTAGCTAATTTTTTTTTCAACTCGTTATTGACTTAAAAAGTTAAGTCGTTGGGTCCGAATTTTCACTTTTATTTTGTTTCCGTGATTTACCCGGTAGGTTGGTCGAGGACTCAAACGATCGCGATATAGTGTAACGTTTGTGCTTTTTAAATTTAAAATATTATATCAGCAAAATTTTCTGTGGCCGATAAAATGATACGGTTATTCGGATATTATCCGGATACCGGATACGGTTATCCGAATAGTGATTTAGGTATCCGTTCCCATCCCTAGTTATAAGTGTCAAGTCACAAAAACATACACAATTATAAGTGTCAAACCACAACAACATACACAATTATAAGTTTCAAACCACAACAACATACACAATTATAAGTGACAAACCACAACAACATACACAATTATAAGTTTCAAACCACAACAACATACACAATTATAAGTTTCAAACCACAACAACATACACAATTATAAGTGTCAAACCACAACAACATACACAATTATAAGTGACAAACCACAACAACATACACAATTATAAGTGTCAAACCACAACAACATACACAATTATAAGTTTCAAACCACAACAACATACACAATTATAAGTGTCAAACCACAACAACATGGGGCTCTCTGACTTCACTGGATTAATTAAGACCTACTTACTTGCTCATAAAAGGATCTAAACTGTATTTAGATGCATTAACAATGCTCCTCTGATTGAATAGTGAACAGTGTTCACCCTGATCAGACTGCATAAATGCGGAATTTGATCTGGGTCTACAATGGCTGCATAGAACATATGCACCTGGGGTCACTTATTAATTAAGTCATACATAAAGATTGGTGTTTCAGTGAGACTGTAGATAGCGAGATGCAAGTTGAGAACTTTTAACTGAAAAGATCAACCAAAGGAGAGGATTTTCTCTATATGTTTCATATACATTTAGGAAGCCAAAATCCTAGTTGACTTGTGCCTAAAATTGGAAAAAAATCTCCCTTTCCTGACAAAGTAAGCCTATGCCTGTATGAAACACAATACTGCATGGTGAATATTTGGAGTTTTAACTTGCAGTTAACTGATCAAGCCTTATGTGAATCATCACACAATAAAGGGAGTCATACCTTGGCTTCTGCTACCTCTATCGCTTCGTCCCACATGTGCATTTCTTGGTACATCTCCATCGCTTCATCTACATGGTTCTACAATATTAACAATTACCATGATAATAGCTAGTGAGCAATGCTCCCAACCCTGAGATATCTGTGTGTACGGTCATGGAAATTGCGGTCTCTAATATTATGTTCATGAAATTGTGTAGTTCAGAGAAAATGATTCCCGTAAGATGCACTGGAATTACATATGTTATTATGCTTATAATTTCCGTAAAAATGGGAAATATGTACACCAGTTAGATTCTTAAATATTACAAGTGTTGCACACAAGACTGCCATAAATTGCATTTTCGTAAAACTCTTAATTAATGGCTACATGTTACAGTCTTTAGAGGTACTACCAATACCAACAAGTAAATCTGTGAGCTAATGCTCACTAGTGATACCAACGCTATGAGAAATATGACTTTCAAAATGTAATTTACAGTTTTCAATAACTTAGATGCCCTTTGGTTTATGTAATGCACCTATATAGTAATAAAGATACCCTTTGGATTGTGGAGCGCACATGTATAGTAACAAAAGCTAAAAACAGTCGGTAAACAGGAAATAGATGAGCAAGGAAAATAAAATTGCTTTACACCTATATAATAATAAAGATACCCTTTGGATTGTGGAGCGCACATGTATAGTAACAAAAGCTAAAAACAGTCGGTAAACAGGAAGTAGATGAGCAAGGAAAATAAAATTGCTTTACACCATATGGCACTAAAGAATAAAGCAATATGCAAAACATCAGGCTGCTGCATGTTATAGTTGCTTAGAAAACTGCGACGGAAATTGTGCATGTTTGTCATCTATGTGTAAAAATCGAAGTATTCGGTAAACAGGAAGAAGAAGAGCTAGGAGCATAAAATCGCTTTACACCATATAGGACTATAGGATAAAGCAATATGCAAAATATCAGACTGCTACATATTGTAGCTGCTTAGAAAACTGCGACGGAAATTGTGCAAGTATGTCAATTATGTGTAAAAATGTAAGTATTCGGTAAACAGGAAGTAGATGAGCAAGGAGCATAAAATCACTTTACACCATATGGGACTATAGGATAAAGCAATATGCAAAAAATCAGGCTGCTGAATGTTATAGTTGTTTAGAAAACTGCGACGGAAAATATAAATGCCCTTTGGTTGAAGCAATGCACCTATAAAGTAATAAAATCTAAAAATATGCGACAAACAGGAAGTAGATGAGCAAGGAGCATAAAATTGCTTTACACCACATGGGACTATAGGATGAAGTAATATGCAAAGTATCAGGCTGCTGCATGTTATAGTTGCTGAGAAAAGTGCGACGGAAATTTTGTAACGGACGGACGGACGCACGGACGGACAAGGGTAAAACAGTATACCCCCCTCTTCTTTGAAGTGGGGGTATGACTACTTTTCAATATCACAACTCGTGATAAACTGTATATGTGGTTAAGTAAACACATTCCATCAAGTCTAAAAATATACTCCAATTTTTCTACTGCAAAAGCTGTTATTACACAGTATGTCTGATAATGACATCTATTTTCACATCTCTCCCATTTCTATCTTCTTCAAATAACTCTGCTCTTTAGACTATATTACCTGTTCTAAGTAAACACTTTCAGCTTCTTTAAACTTCTTCTCCATGATGGCCAGCCTGGCTCGCACCTTGTAATGGTTGAAGCCATCCCCACCAATTGTCTTGGCCACCTCCTCAGCAATACGGAATGTCTCCTTCATAAACCTTGCCTTTGCCACATCACCTAGGGCAGCGTAACACCTGAAGGTACAAATAGTGCAAAGAATATCTTAATATTAAGTTGCAAACAAACAATCTGATAAACTAACATAAAATTTTAGATTCTGTCTTCAACATGGTTACTATGGGTTTTAATTCAATTTTTTAATGCATCTGTAAACTGTGCACGATTTGAATCAAGTTTAAAAGATTTTATCTTAGTTTAACATGCATAAACTCTTAAGAAACATGGTTTAAATCCTTATGATTCCAATGAAAGGTATTTTATATGAAAATATGAAATAATTTTACCAAGCATTAGAATTTCCCACCCATATACCCCCAACTCTAAGAAAAGCAAAAGTAAAACAAGAAACTTCTCCTGTACTAAGTTCCTTCACAAGCTGTCAATGCCCAAGGTTATAAAACTGAGCATGGAAACCAGTCTCAAATCTCAAGCATCTGATTGGCTAAAATGGCGACCAGTCGCCATTTCAGCCAATCAGATACATGAGATTTGAGACTGGTTTCCAATCTCAGCTTTATAACCTTCAGCTCTGGTGTTACTTACCTTTCAGCAATATGTAACTGTCTGTCTTCCATGGCGAGTTTACTGAGTGTCTTCCACATAGCTTCCGTCTCGGCTGACATTTCAAGAGTCTCCAGAAACGCAACAGCTCTGAAACAGTACCAAATGTTCATATCTATGTTCTTTGTTCTAATATTTATGAAAATGCCAAAATAATGTTTTAACTGATTGAAATTACCAAGAAAATGTTTCAAGAATTGACTCATACGATTCACCAATCAATAAAATATGTGCTCTTAAAAAAAACTAGTCTTATTTTATAACGCTTACTTCATATACACAGGTATTTTTGTGCGATTGACCAGTGAAGATTAATGTCAGCTGGCACAAACCGTATAATGGGTTTTTTTCGCGAGCATAATATTTTCGCTATTTTCGCGACCGACGTGAATTCGCTAAAATTTAAAACGCCAAAAATTCCCAACAACTTTCGCGTTAATTTCTGTGAGCGTAAATTCGCTAAAATTACAACCGCGAAAATTAAAATTACGAAAAAATCGCGAAAATTTTTGATCGCGAAAATAACCCATTATACGGTATCCTACACTGGTCACTTCTTGGTCAGAAAACAACCTAATGAATCTTAAATCTAAACTTGATCAGGATTTACTGTTCAGTATATCCTGATCAGATGGCACAGATGTGCTGGCTGATCTTGGTCTCGACTGTTCATTCGAGGGATAACAGCCACATCCTATGTAGTTAAGGGTCAATTAAATGTCACTTTTGGTACATTTCAGTTTGGTAGACTGGTATCTCAAATATCTATTGCATCCATTTTTCTAAATTACATGACTACTTGTCCACTTCATGAGAAGTTTTTCTTACCTCTCAAGATCACCGTCGTCTATGGCAGTGCCAAATTCAATGAGACCTTCATCGAGGGTGTAGGATATTGTAGTGACCCCTTCATTAACAATCACCTCCGTCTTGCCTTCATTCCTCTCCAAGTCCACTATCTCACCCTGTCACATAATCAATAAATCTTGTATGGTTCCCATTCCGGTGAAAATTTCAAATCATCTTATTTTTCGCAGTGATAAATTTAATAAGATTGTCAATATCTGTGGATCTTAATGTTTGTTTATTGTGTCAAAATATGTCTGAAAGTGATGTATTGCGTGGATTAAATACAAATGGTGTGAATATTGACTCGGATACACAATTTTTATCACACAATAGTTTGATTTTCTTATACGAATTAGATTTGGAAACCTTCTCCTTACCAATTAACTTGATATTAGAAAAAAAAACCTTCATGTAGACAAAGCATAAATATTGAAACCCTCTCCCCTGTAACTTGTTGATAATAGTTATGTATACCATTTGTTGTATCTTTTATGTTGTCAACATTCAAATTTGATACTGGCTCGTTATGTGTATTTCTCTCCCGTTTTCTGAAGGTGGGTAAAAGTGGTTTCAGAATATTTCATCTTGAAATATGTCCTTTCAGCCTTACACAAGAGCTATTTAGCCCTTCCCTTCACATATATGCCTTTATGGCTATGCAAACAGTGTAGATCCAGATCTGATGGCTCATCCATGCCATCTGATCAGGATCTGCACTGTTTTTGCTATTTGGTCAAAAATAACCAAATCAATAAAAAAGCCAACAGTGCAGATCCCAATGTGCTGGCTGATCTGGATCTGCACAGGTCAAACACGCGTAAAAATGTGTACTGTAAATTGGGATATTTTGGCGTCATCATATTTTGGCCACTTTCACCCAAAGTACCTGTGTTTTATTTTGGCCAGTTTAATTTTGGCCATTTATCATTGTGTGGCGAAAAATAAACACAAATACGTTATTTTGTCAAGACATGTACGCTAATTTACCAGATTGGTCGGCATTTATTTTAGACATATTAATAAACGATACATGTAGGAGAAAGCAACAAAAGACTGTAAAATTATTCCTATTATTATTTTAAATACAAAAATAAAACTTCACATGCAGAAATATAAATTTAAAATGCATAAAATTATATAAGTGTAATGCAAATAACGATATGATATTTAAAACACTAATTTAAAAACCAATCTCACATTTTCACAACATTTATTGCAACACACAATAATCCAACAAACTTAAACACTAATTGAAATTTAAAATCATGATATTTATCTAGCTGTTTTTATAAGCGATAAATAGTGATCAACGTCGGCGAAGTGTGAAAAATAATTGTTCTGTTAGCACTACCAGGGCTTAATTTTCACCTGTGATATATTTTGGTGTGTTTAATTTTCGCCTTTTCATTAGGGTGGCCAATTAGGCCAATTATTAACCAAGGCAAAAATATCCCAATTTACAGTATTTATGGAGGATAGTTAATATAATGAAGTAATAAATATACTGTTAACTGTACAGATATAAATGTACCTTGAGAGGGAACATGGTGACTCTCTCTGGAGCATCAATGTTGTACCAGACACAGAGATTGCCTCGGTTCTGGGCGACAACGACATCACTACCAGGAACCCACTGTACATACGAGCAGTAGTTGAGTATCGTGGACCTCTGCTGGGACTCAACATCATACAGGTTCAACTGGAAGACAAAAACAGGTAGGTGATCAGACAGAAAGCAGAAAATAAACCAGACTGTGTCTTCAGGACATTGATGCATTTTTAACATTTGTAACAAAGGGGCATAACTCTGGCAAACATGGTTGCAGGAAATAAAATTTCTTATGATCATATACTCATCCTGCTTAATCATAAGTTTGAATGAAATCCGCTGGATAGTTAATAATGAGTTGATGCTACAAGATTTGGGGGATGTATGTACTTATGTACGGATGAGTGCAACTCTATATGCCTCCCTCTTCATGTGGACATAAAAATGTTTAAAGGTATTTTAAACCCTAAACTCCATGGCCTGGTTAATATCCCATGGGATACCAGTTCAGATCAAGATCATTCTGCTCTACAACTGTACCATCAAGTCTGATCAGGATCTACAATGCTCACTTTTGGGTCAGAAATACAGAAATGAATTTTAAAGGCAGTACAGTGTAGATCCTAAATAGACTGCAGAGATCTGTATCTACACTGGTTACACATGGGATGATCCATATCCATTGAGTAAAGGGAAGAACAAAAAACAGAAAATATGAATGATTGACCTAAATACATTTTAAGGTTTTATCCAATGACTAAAATCCTTATTGCATAAATGTCTCTGAATTACTAAAGTCTACAAATGACAACATGGAAGTATAAAAGTATTCAGTTCTTACACAGGATATATAAGCACTCACTATAAAGTACAAAGAGATGTAAGTTATTCGAGCATGTGACTGCACTTACCTTGAGCCTCTTGTCTCTAAACAGTAGCTTTCTGCCAGTCTCATTCAACTACAAAACAATCACAGACTATCAAAATGTGTATCTCTGTTTTTTGCGTCATATTTAATAACTTTTGAATTAAACTTGGAAATAAGCATTTCATTACTTATGTAGGCAAACTGTGGTCTAGGGGTTGAGCAATAGAACCCCTGCTCCAGTGATTGCTGGATTAAATTCCATATGATTCTACTTGGATTTATTCAATCTACACTCAGGTTGAATAATGGTTTCAAAAGATGCAGAAGCCGCTGATTGTGTTAAAAAACTTGTTTCAAAATCAATGTAAAATAAGTATGTTAAAACTAATTTGTGAATTATTCAAAGATCAGCTTTCATACACTGATTTACCAGTTACCAGATATTGATTAATTTATGACTATGCTAATAGTATTTAAAATAGCTTCACATAATTATGTAAAACTAACAAATAGGTCTGACAAGAGATGTCATGTAATACAAACAAAATATTGAATGAGTTCAGGAAAATTGTTTTCAAGTGAGCCTCTGGCAGTGTACATATGGGGGGGACTGGGGTAGTGGGCTCTGATGTAAAATGTCTTAATGGCCCGACATTACCAAAACTGTCCTGATTATCTAAATAATACAACATAATCGACACAAACAAATGGCAATGCAACAAAACTCATCTATCATGAAGAACTGCAGAACATATCTAAAATCATTCTCATGTAAACTTGTGTGTACTATATACAGTTAAGCACGCTGAGATTACCCATGCCCGAGGTTATAAAACTGAGCAGGGAAACCAGTCTCAAATCTCAAGCATCTGATTGGCTGAAATGGCGACTAGTCGCCATTTCAGCCAATCAGATGCTTGAGATTTGAGACTGGTTTCCCTGCTCAGTTTTATAACCTTCAGCCCTAGTGACAGAAAGTTAGTCGCTGAACCACTAGATAAATCCTGCAGGTAGCATACAAACCTCTAGCCAGTCAATCTTCGAATCATGGTTGATCTGTCCAATGTTGATTCCACTCATCAGATCCACTGAAATACAACAACAACACATCATTCCATTCTCGTACTTACAGCATTCTCATTGATCACTGAATTTACAGCAACAACACAATACCATGAAACCCTGATACTAAATCTATCTTTTGAACTGGTCAAAGGTGGACTAAATAGTGAGGTGGTCCGTATTTGTGGGTGGAAAATAGTGTACATCGGTAAAAGTGTCACTGAAATAGTGACTCAATATGGAGGTGGTATTTCTTTTGGGGTGGTATTAATAAGTGGTTTTACTGTATCAATACATAAAATGCTAAAAAGATTTTTCTAAGATGCTCTTAAACCATTTACTCCATATCCTGGCTTTATCACATGTGTAAACAGTGTAGCTCAAGATCAGCTGGCACATCCATGCCATCTGATCAGGATCTACACTGTTTGCTTCAAAAATAACCTAATAAATAAAAAAGCGAAATGTGTATATCCTGAGCAGATGGTAAGGATGTGCTTCAATGATCTAAATCTACACTAGTTGCAAATGGATATCAGCCATAACCCATGAAATAAAGAGTGTTAAGGTAGAGTATGCCTAAAAAATTCCCGCGTTTTTTGGCCGATTTCGGCCCATTTCGGCAATTTCCGTACAATTTCCGTAATGACGTAAACTATTCGGTACCATCCGTCAATAATCACATTTCTTGTAAAAACGTTCTATTTTTTAAAAAGAGGTGAAAATTTCTTTATATTATTGAATTTCCATTACGTAGAATGCCTTTTCAAATAGTTAAACTAAACAGAGTAAAAAAATAATAAAATTTATAAACCGAAAGTTGTGTGACGTAATAATCCGAAATCGGCCAAAAAACGCGGGAATTTTTTAGGCATACTCTACCTTAAGAAATTGAAACCAATGCACAACAGAAACAATGAGCACACAAGCTAGAAGCACCGTAATTTTCCCAGTAAAATAACTTGTGATTGTTCTCACTTACTGATAGCGATGGTTTTGAGGTCCATCAGGTAGGCTATCTTCTTGTTGTTTTCCGTGTTGCGCTGTTTCCTCTCATTCAGACGTACACTGGTCAGATGCGGGTTCATGAACTCTGTCCTAACACATCCGAGAATCTCGTTCTCACCATACTCCACGAGTGTCAGCTCACCAGCATTGAAGATCATGCACACCTGGGCCCAATATCATAAAGTTTTATCAGGAGACCAATCTCAAATCTCAAGCATATGATTGGCTGAAATGGCAACAGGTCACCATTTCAGCCTGTCAAATGCTTGAGATTTGAGACTGGTCTTTCTTATCTCAGTTTTTTTTATCTCGGGGCTCTGAACAAGTCAACCATTTACTGTTATCAGTATTTAATCCCTTACTAGTGTCACATAATGATGATCACAATATGGGGCGCGTCACGGGAAAAGATGCATTCGGTCATATTTTTAGACATTTTCGTTGTTACTATATTTGGAAAGATCTTAAAATTATCTATTATTTTCTTTTATAACATGTTGGCAATTTCGTTATGCATTTTGACAACATAATTTAATTTTACCGCCTAATGCATAAAAGTAATGTTGTCTGCTCAACTTAATGACGTCATTTCAAGAATAGAATTTCAACATTCCTGTATATCAAATGTATGAATCGGTCAAAAACGTCTTCAAAGACCACCCAGGTGGTCCTTGTTTACAGTTGAATTAGTTCTTTAACCCTTTCATCCATTGACACAACTTTATTGCGTGTGCGAACAGTGTAGATCTAGATCAGCCGGCACATGCATAAAAATGCATATATATGGAGGAAAGGATTAAATCACTCGGAGGACAAAATAAAATGCGGTCTTAATACACAGGTGGTCTTAATTTCTGGATCATCTTTATCACTATATTTACATTCCTATTGATTTCTTCGTTTAAAAAATTTGGTTCATTTTGCATGAACCGCATGACCCATAATGACGTCAGTAACATCATGGCTGTTACTATTGAAAACTCCCACGTATTACCCCCCCTTTTCACTTAATACTAATTTTGAAAGCGTTCGACTTACATGTAAGTTTATTTAAAGAAAAAAATGAATACAATGTAAATATAAGTAATGATCGTTATTTTGGTGCGGTTCATGCAGATTGGACGTGCACGCAAGAGCTGGTAAATTTACCATAAAGCGCTAGCGCGCTTTATGGATTTGCCAGCTCTCATGTGCAGGTCCAATCTGCATGAATCGCACCAAAATAAGAATCATTCCTTAATTATCACAGATTGGACTGTATTATTGTAAAAGGAAATTTTGATTACCAACATGACATGGCTTGAATAATTATCTTACATTTTCATTATCAAAGTAGTACTTCTCATTTCCTCCTGATCCTTGCCAGGGCACCTGTAACACAGAAGAAATGAGTGTTAAACATTATGTTACTGCACTACACAAATAATATTTCAATTTATCACAAAAATGGATAGATATTAATTTCAAAAGACATGAATATATTATGCTAGTTGTTCTATTCCAAATATATACAGGATATTTTTTGATTTTACCAATATAGAAATATCCTAATAGTTGAGCTCTTGGAATTTGTATTTTTACAAAAGTGATGAAGAATCATAAATACATAATTCTGGAGTTTGTAAGTAAAATATATTTCTATTTTTAACTAGTTATCATATGTCATGTTTTATAAGCTTTTCAAGTCTTATTTTGGAAATTTTGATTGAAAAATCACATACAATGACACCAAAATTGTATTTGATGTTATTTGATAACATCAGTTACTCAAGATTGAACACTGTTTTAAATACACCAATAACTAATATTATGTGTATTTGTGTACAAAAAACAATTGAAAAAAAAAGACAATCTACAGTTTTAAATTTTATTTCACCAGCAATATTCATCAATTCCCTGGAGCACAAGAAATAAATTAGTAAATTGGTGAAAAGGTTCCACTGTTCAAATAAAATGCCTAATTCTTCTTATATTGCATTTGAAGTTAAAATCAAGCCCAAAACCTTATCAGCAGATCAATTTTTTAAGTTCCCATCCCATTTCAAGCAGTTTGTATCATTGTACAGGACTGAAGGTTATAAAGCTGAGATTGGAAACCAGTCTCAAATCTCAAGCATCTGATTGGTTGAGTTAGCAACCAGTCGGCATTTCAGCCAATCAGATGCTTCAGATTTGAGACTGGTTGCCATTCTCAGTTTTATAACATTGGGCACAGGAATGGTTACCTCGCTGAGCTTGTTGGACTGTAGATCTCCCAGCAACAGGGTATTGGAGGTGTGCGACACCAGGTAACGATCTTTTCCCATAATCCTCACTTCATCAATCTCGTACCCATAGTGCGACTTTAGAATAACACGTGTGTTGTTGGAAAGATTCTTGACGATGACCTGGTTAGGCCCGACATGGGTCATCTCAAACTTGTTCTTGTAGATGGTTCTCTTCAGACAGCAGTCAAACAGTTCTACTCCACCACATAATGTACCCTGGTAGATATAGCATTCATATAAAATAGGTCTATATATCACCTGCTAAACAGGTGTGCAATACACACATCATATATAACTGTTTATATAATGTTTAAACCCTTACATCTCGAGATATGACTAACAGAGGCCTACTAGTAGATCCTGATACAGAGCAGCTGGCATATCCATGCTGTATGATCAAGATCTACACTGCAGAAGTTTTTTGCTTAACCTTTTCTATTTATACTGACATGAAAATGTAGTTGACCTGATCTACTTTTTAAACAAAGTCAGACATATACATCTCTTGCACTTACAATTTTTCAGCATGAAAGATGAAAAACCATTTAAGCCATAAGTGTTAACTATGGACATTTTGGATGGATCCTACTTTGGATATCACAACATTCTTACACATTAAGTGGTCAAACACAAAAAGGGACAAATTTCGACTTTACACTTAAAGCTGTAGTGGCAGCCTAATCATAGCCTCGATGATAGAAAAAGGAAATATTCACACAGAAAGATTAAATAAAGTATATAGCAAACTATACCACAGTTACACGAGCACCATCTTTTTTCCAGGCAAGTGCTGTAATAGTATACAGGTTACGGATTTCCTTCAGTTTGGGATCATCCCACATCTGTCTCCTTGGACTCCAGTTCAAAACTCTAAACCTGAAAACAATACATGTCTGTGACAAATGATTACTATCAATGTTTCCATGACAACTAGCAAAAGTACAAATGGTGAGAGAACTAATTCCATTGAATTTTACATCAAAGATCAATTTACAGTCGAACTTTGATGGCTCAAACACCAGTCACTGAACAATATCCTTCCCTCAAACAGTTTATCCAGTCCCAAACTAGAACTTTATACATTGTTCTTCCTCCTATCACTTACACTACCCATAACTGGAGCGGTTGAATACCACTCAAGCTCCCAACAGATATGTTCCTTATCACTTCTCATTGGGTATGTCAACCACATCACACTCAATCTTCCACACAGGCTGCATACTTTTATAATATTCTACTTAAATTGATTGCACAAAAGGTTCTTTGAACGTAGCTTGATGGTTGCTATGAGGTTATGAATCAGAAAATTGTGAAAGAATCTCATATCTGGAAGCAATTACATGTAAACCCCCATTATGTGAACCAGAGATTCCTATGTTCTATCATGACCATGTAATCTTCACTCAGTATGTTTTGTCAGTAAGTGTTACAGACCTATCATAACTGCCGACAACAATTGACTGTCCGCTTGGACTACACACGGCCACAGTAAACTCGTGTTCATCATCATCTCTGCTGTAGTCAAAATGCTGAAAGCTGCGACCCTCGCGACCATATGCTATGATCCGCTTGTCACAACCACCTGCCACAATAGCATTCTGGGAGTAGGCCAGCGCATATGGTGGACAGGGATGTGTACTGATCTTTCCCTGTAATCAAAATGCCATATCATTGTTTTAAGGTAAGATCACAAAATCAATTTTACGCAAGTAAAATAAGATTTGTTCCATAACACAAGTATCTCTAATAATATTTAGCAAACTGAAACATTATACATTAACTGCCAGACATTTATTTATCTGGCATATATTTATTGTCAGTTATGTTAATTTAATAAGCAACATATAATCACCATATGAAATTGAAGTTTCTTTATCTAAAAAAAAGCTCATTGCTTCCCAATTCCCATATTAATAGGTAAGAAATCAAAGATTCGACCGTTAAGGGTCTTGTGACCTTGAGCTTTGACCCAGTGACAGGGAACATCTGTTTAATTATCCTACGAGGTTTGAAATTTTGGATTTCTATGGAATTCTAGTTATTGAGCTATAAGCAGTGTGATGGGAGGATGCACTGACAAAAACAATAAGTCTCAACCAGCAGACATAAGATATCAAACAAATAAAAAAAAAATCAGATTAACTATTTAGAAAGCATTTTCTGAACATGCAACGACATTTATGTAAGTTACAATTTGAAAGTAACAATAATATGTAAGTGTCAAAATGATATTCCAGCTTTTGTCTGACCCTCTTTCAATGACATTATGTCAAAGTTTCTTGTATCCTGACTTGAATACAAATTAAAACAATAAATAAATCTGTGTTCTTACTGATAATGCTGTCCGGGCACATTATTTATGCAAATAAACTGGGGGCATTTTTCTTCCTTTTCTCTCAGTAACCTTGACCTTCCTTTATGCCTAGAAAAAGCTATGGTTTACATATACTTACTTGCTGGTCCCCGGTTCCTTCATCATCAAAAAAGAAGCGTACGATGGAACCATCTGCATGCCCTGACAGGAATCCTTTACCTGATGGACTGTCAAAGAAATATGGAATTGTTAATACACGGCAAACTCTTTATAACGCGGTATAGCGGGTCCATCATCCCGACCGCGTTAATAAGTGAAACCGCGTTATATTTTCCCGCGCAAAATACATGTCCCGATTTTCCTGCGAAAAATACATGACCCGATTTTCCCGTGCAAATATACTACCTAATACACAACTAACGAGATTATGCAAAATTCCACATAACGTCATGATTCCCCACACTGTACTCGACAAATAATATTTCTTACAAAACATACAATTACCAAATTTCAAATAAAAAAGCAAAACGGCAAGAGACTGACTAATAACACCAGATCAAAATCGGATCGGCCTTAAATTATTGTAATGGAATTAAAGACCGTATACCTAGTTTGTTTAGATGCCTGCAGAAAATTTTATTTTTTTATGACACAAACTCTGACATTTACGAACGTAAATGTAAAATAAATATTTAAACACTAACCATTGTGAACATATTCCATAATTTATAAATTACATCCTAATTTTATCTCCAGTATAATATTTCAGTATTATTGCATCATCAACCAACTTAAACCATAGCAGAGCCGACAAAACATCACAGTCTCGATACGAGCCGACATTTTTCTTTGAAGTCGCATTTCATTGACAGATATTATCGCTGTTTACCTCCATAGTCAAAAAATGCAACATCCATGAAATTAACAGGAAGGCGGATCAAAGCAAAATGTACATCAATGAACTACCGACAGGTTTTAAAACATGATTGGGAATATTTTTTGTTTCTTTCTGAATTTTGGGGATTATGTGATAATTATAGAGACAGTCGAATTTAGTAATGGATCAATGATAAACAGTAAGTAAGCATTCACAAGTTTGCCTCGGGCTGATATCTGTCACTGGGAAAGGTGTTAAAACACGGTTGTTTTAGGGATAAAATGTGTGCGTCACTTATGTACATGTTACAATTGTGACTTCCGGTTTCGATTTATTTGCCGTTTTACGATCAAAAATGACTTCCGGTTTCGATTTTTTGCCGTTTCATGGTAAAAAATGGACTTAGAAAAAATATAGGGGATCCACGGGACGACCGCGTTATAATGGAGCGCGGATCTAAACGAAGCGCGTTTGTAGAGTCCGCAGTGTACATAGTTATTTACAAAATGTTGTCATTGAATTTCTTTGAAGAAGAAACTTACAATAACAATATATGTTGCTTAAATATTATCACAAGTAAAATAATAAAAAGCTCACAAGAAATTATATAATAAAAAGATGTAATTACTTTGATGCTAGAGAGACAACATAGGAATCTGTTCCATAGATTGTTGAAGACTTGTTGGTCTTGATATTAGCAGCCCTCACCTAAAACAAGAAAAACGAGCATCACAATCACAAGTGTTAAAGTGACTGTCCATGATACTTTATTTATTTTAAAAGAAAGAATATACCATCGCACCGCAAAATATTTAAATACAAAAGGCTAAAGTGATACGATGTTGTTTTTATATACGTCCAAATTATTGGGGTCGAAATGACTTCGGAGCGAAAAGACGTTCATTAATATTCAGTTCGTCACGTGATTATTTTCCATAACGGATTGCGAAGTGATATAGCGTAAATAGGTGAGAGATAACTGTCTGCAGTCAAAGTATGGTAATTTTGTACATCTCATTTGAATTCATTGGCAGGCTATTTCTTTGCACTCTGCTATGTCCACGATTATTTAATTCTGTGTACTTTAGAATACGCATGGGTACGCATAATTAATCAGCCTTATTTGCATCTCTCGCGGTGAGGTATCATTTTTCTACTTAAATAACTATATCAGGGTAAAATAAGTAAACAAGTTAAATACCTTGGACGTTTTGTGCGTTTTGTCTGTGGCATTATAAATTCTAACCATCCATGCTAAAACTTACTGTTTATTAATATTTTTTTTACATAGTTGATGGAAAGTCACTTTAACACTATGTTACATGACCTCTAATGTCAGGCTCCACTGGTAATACTATGCTACACCACCATTAATCTCATCATCATACTGTCACTAGTCACACTATGTTACCCCACCACAAATCTCCACATCAGACTTCCACTTAAACACCATTTATTTTCATCCGTAAACAGTTTAACTCATTCATCATTTTGTGTAAATGTAAAACACTTTCCTTGAAAAAAGATACTGTCCAACCAAATTACACATTTTACAATAGCAGTGCTAAGTTGAAAGATTTACTGTCTGAAAAACTTGCTGCTGTTTTCTATCTCTGTATACTGTCCACTCCTCTTTCGAGTGTTACTGACAGGATTTGGTGCACGTCGGAAGTGTTAGTAAAGTTGTGAAAGAATAAAGTAAAGAATTGTGATCTTGGATGCCAAGACAAATGTTAAAATGTTAGTGAGTGCAAGATTTATTGGGGATAAAAGTAAAAGAGATAAAAACAAAGATTACACAACTAGTACTGGATCACCGCCACTGCCTGCTTGAAACGCTCAAGATCAGGCAGGGTAACAATATTAACAGGCAGTTTATTCCAAAGGGTAATACTATGAGGAAAAAAAGAGAACTTGTGATAATCTGATTTGACCTGAATTTGTCTTAAACAAAGGGGATGCATGTGCCTGGTTTGTCTGTTTGGTTTTTGTATATAAGAAGGAAGGTTTATTGCTACGATGTTATGGTATATTTTATAAAACATTATAAGTCTCGCATCAAGTCTTCGATGTTCTAAGGACCTCCAGCCCAGTTCCCCCTGCATAGCTGTGACACTGGAAAGAGGAGAGTAGTCCTGTTTAACCCACCTTATTGCCCGCCTTTGGACCATTTCCACCTTGTGGATGTTTGTCTTGGTATATGGGTTCCAGACAGTAGATGCGTACTCTACCTGGGGCCGGACCAAGGTCTTGTATGCCAGTTCTTTGACTTTTTGGTTATTAGTTGTTATATTTCTTTTGATAAAGCCTAGGGATTTATTAGCATTTGTTGTAATTCTTGCTATGTGTGTGTTAAAGTTAAGCTCAGAAGAGAGATCTAGCCCTAGGTATTTTGCATGTGTAACGGATTCAAGTACTTGACCGTGGAGATAATATTTGTTTTTAATGACATGTTTATTTTTAGTAATGTGTAGTACTTGACACTTTGAGGGGTTAAACTCCATGTCCCACGCCTTCTCCAAATAAAACTAAATTAATGAGGATTATGTATTCATTTTAGTGATATAGTTGTTCACATTGAGTCATTGACAGATTAAACAATAAGAATTTTATCATGCCATTCAATTGGCTTTGAAGAAAAAGCAGCAAGTTGTTTAACAGTGGACAGCCCACTGGCATATCAGATGAGTTAATACAAGGCTGCTCAAAACATATCAAGATGGTATCCACTTGGGTGCATGGAAATGATTTTTTGAGATGTTTAAAGTTCGCTTTTCAACCCTGGGATAACTTCCTTGAAACAATTTTGAGAGAAAACTCTTACTCATTGTAGTGCTTTTGCATGCAACATTGTTAAGCTGATGGGTGAGTTGGAGTCATTTCACAAAGAAAACTTGTATTGTTTTTGATATGAGAACCTGTTGGGGCAAGTGTGAGGTTGGTTCACCCTAGAACCTGGTTTAAACCCCCAGTGGCAATTTGTTTTGCCACTGACTGTTCCAAGGCGGTATCCCCAAAGGTTCTCTTTTTCGTTAATTGTTTGTGGCGTCCTATTTGAATTGAAATACTTATATCTAACATGCTCTCTCTCTTTCTCTCTTCTTTTTCGTTGTGTGGGGAGGCTGTGTTTTGTGAATGTTGGCAATTCCTGATATGCATATTTTACTTTTTACAGAGTTCTGGTGACCACTGACCCACTAAAATAAGTGAGTTAAAAACATTAATGTCTAAATACAATACAACCATAATCTTAGACTTTAGTTTGATACTTCACTGATGAATTGTTGTTGCTTTACCTTTCCATCAGCTAAGCCAAACACTATAGGCTGATCAGGAGGCCAGATAAGACAGGTTACAGCACTCTGCTGGATAAACTTGTTACATATCACCTTCTTCTCTCCCCTGAAATAATAATAATATATTTTTTTTAATGACAGTTACTCATTAAGAGCTTGCATAAAGTGCTCTGTATTTCAAACTTGGCACATCTGTGTCATCTGATCTGGATCTGCACTGGTCGCATTTTGGTCAGATCAGAAATAACCTAATGAATCAAAAAGTGAACAGTTGAGATCATGATCAGACGGCAAAGATGTGCCAGCTGATCTGGATCTAAACTGTTTGCCCTAGCAATAAAGGTGTATCTATGGAGGAATGGGTTAATATTCTTGATGTATTTTAGGGACTCTAAACACAAAAAAACAGATTCTCTAAGCTCTAGCTTAAACCTAGAGAAAAGGAGGCAACCCTTCTCCTGCTCATTTCATCTCTGATAACTTTCTTAAATCATAATGTAATCATATTTCAGCACATGAAATGTTCTTTAAGGATCAGAGACCTACCAGGCAACAACTGAAAGAAGATCCCTGCTCAATATCATTCAAACAGAGATTTGAAGACCATTCTCAAATCTCAAGCATCAGATTGGCTGAAATGAAGACTAGTATCCATTTCAGCAAATCGGGCTGAAGGTTATATAACTGAATTTGGAAACCAGTCTCAAATCTCAAGCCAATCAGATGCTTGAGATTTGAGACTGGTTTCCATGCTCAGTTTTATAACCTTGGGCATCGGATGATTGAGTACTGAGACTGATCTCCAGATTCAGTTTATGATCTGGACCATGGACAACCGAGTCACACAAACCAGGCACTACATAAAGTAAAAACTTATATAGTACTACCGTCATTGTTCGAATATAAGCCACACTCGTGTATAAGCCGCACTGCCCCCCAAAACTGATGGAACAGATGAAAATGGCTTAACGAAGTGTATAAACAGCCAAACCTGTGTATTAGCCGCATTCCAACTTTTCACCGCCGAATTCTGGGAAAAAAGTGCGGCTTATATTCAAACAATGATGGTAATTCAAAGCAACCTACCAGTCATCTCCAACCTTGTACACATACACAATGTTGTCCGTCTGTCCCACAGCCAGCTTGGTGGAACACCCAGAGAAAGCTATTCCTTTTACAGTGTAACTTCTTTTCCCATACTGAAAAGGCGACAGTTAACATATTAAAATAATTCAAGACTAGGAAAGTTTTTTTCACTACCTTAATGACAATGATATTCTTCCTAGTCATCAAAAGTACACTAAACCTGATTTAAACTTATACTCCCTGAATACAGCATATAGTCCATGTGCAACCATTTTAGATCCAAATCGCCTGCACAGCTATTCGCTTTTAGATTTATTATATTATTTCTTACCAAGAAGTGAACAAAGTAGATCCAGATCAGCCCACACATCCATGCAGATAAATGTGCAGGTTAATCTGGATCTACATTTGGTAGCATTTGTTATATACCGTATATTCCCTATTAAATGCCTCTCCCCTAATAAACGCCCTCCCAGTCGTTTTTCAAAAGTAAACGAGTGACTTACCATGACATGACGATCTTTAATCTCTCATAATAATCATTTCGGTGTGAAAAATTTCATTTCAGGTTAAGTTTTTTAAAAATAAGTTCTAGGAAAATGACAAAATTGTTTCATACGGTTATTTATTAAAAAATAACACAATTATTGAAAACTACATTTTGTCAATAGTTGGTCTCTATTAAACGCCCCCCCCCCTTTGCAAAATGTAACGCCCCCAGGGGCGTTTAATAGGGAATATACGATATGCAGATTCCATAGCATAAAAGGAATAAAAATCTCTTTTTTGTAAAGGGTTAATTGGTGCAAGTAACAATTTTAAATTTATCCACACTCAATTTATACTTTTCATTCTTTATTTTACCTTAGCATCTGCTGGTTTCAGTGAGAATTTGTCCCTCTTCTCGCCTTGTTCATCAAACAACAAAATCACTCTGTCTGAGGTACATACTGCAAATTTCAAATTATTTGGAGCCCAGGCAAGCGCGCATATTTTTGCTGCACCATCCTGTAATTTAAAAGAAAATTCATTTGCTACATGAATTATTATATAAACAAACTGTGGACCTTTGCAAGTACATATGATAAGCCAAACATTTTCCCTATCCTGTTTCCATTAATCTCACAGATTCTGAAACATCTATCAGGGCTCTGCCTTCTGGGTGACTTGGATAAAATCTTCACACTAGCTTTGCAAATTAAGCACTCAAAAAAACTCTGTTTACATTTACAGTTTACAAAATGGAAGTTTTGTTATTTCCGTTTTAAAATACATAGTGCGAAAATGCAAATTTCTTAGAGAACTTGGTATTTGATAGTAAATTCGGTGTGGATAGAGTGATTTCGGTTCCAGTCTATCAAAACAAAAAACAATGTGTTTGTCCAGCATAGACCCTGAAATACAATATTTCAGATGGGGCAGGATGGGGTTAAGCTCATACAAATAGGGTCTGTCTCCAACGTTCATGTGAATAGGACTGGCTAGAGAACTAGTTACTGGGGTTCTAACCTGCAAATCTAGGGTTCTGGTTACCCAAGCTCTAGCCATTTCATTGCATACAAATTGAGCATTTTATCAAAATCGCGAGTGTTGGTGACTGCAACAGTTTTTTCTGTATAATGCCTTTAATAACTATTATCTGAGGTCCTATCCTGACACCTTGTTTTCATCTAAATTTCATTTAAGATAATATCTAATGATTTATTTTCTACTAAATTGCTTACAAATGTTATCATTTTCTGTCCTTAATGTGAACAGACATTGATTCCATGAAGATTTCACAATGTTTTAATTGTAATCATCCATTTTTATTAGAAATTCGTTATGCATTTTTTTAACATAGTATGTTGATAAATTCTGAATTTTATTATATATTCATGAGCAATTAAAGTAAGAACTGTATGCTATGCACAACTGAATCTCTTATTCACTTGTTGAGTTGGTAATCAATTGCAGTATGTTTATGTGTTTTAAAATCAGTTCTTAATGAATATGCTTCTTATTATTGCTTTTTTTATTTATTAATTGATCTTTGTGCCATATTGGTGTCTGTGTAGATTTTTTTTTTTAAAAATCCAAAAATAAGAATAAAAAAAATAACAATTATGATATAAAGATTGCATCATTTGCATGTGTATAATCATATTAATCAGAATTAATATTTTTTTTAATAATATCAGTTGTCACTCATTTGAGAATTAATCAGAACAAGAGGTGTTTGTCAAACACAAATGCCCCCCCTGACGTGCAAGTGATATCTATTAGCATTGAATTTAAATTTTTGGAAATTTAGAGACTTTTGTAAGCTTTAGCAATGAAGGGTACCAGTCATGAAAGCAATTTACAAGACGGTGGAACTCCTATATATCAATAACCAGGTCATCCAATGAGAGGATTACATTTACCTCGACAAACATAAGCGCGTGTAGATTAACCTAGTCTAACACAAAGGATTTTATTGTAATTTAAATCAAATATTCGCTATTGGCGGAGATATAGTAGCTCTAGTGTTATGTCAATTCCGGTAATGTGCAGGCTTTAGTGACCATCCATACGAAACCAAAGCATTTAATAAACACAAGTGAGTGATAATCAGTGCCTATTTATGACACGGCATATATTGAAATAGTTTAAAATTAATGTTATGGATCATTAATATATATCTTTACTTGAAATTGTCATGGGGAAAAATAATCACAACTCTACACTGAGAAGTATTTTATTTTATTATACAAATAAACATAAAAACGTTGTCTAGTTATTGATCAAACAAGGTTTTTTGTTGTCAAGGCCACCGTGACCTTGACCTTTGACCTACTGACCCCAAAACCAATAGGGGTCTTCTACTGGTCACGACCAACTTCCACACCAAATATGAGGTCTGTATCACAAAGCGTTGTCTAGTTATTGATCGGACAACGTTTTTGTATGCAAAGGCCACTGTGACCTTGACCTTTGACCTACTGATCCTAAAATCAATAGGGTTCTTCTACTGGTCATGACCAACCTCCACACCAAATATGAGGACTGTATCACAAAGCGTTGTCTAGTTATTGATCGGACAACGTTTTTGTATGCAAAGGCCACTGTGACCTTGACCTTTGACCTACTGATCCTAAAATCAATAGGGTTCTTCTACTGGTCATGACCAACCTCCACACCAAATATGAGGACTGTATCACAAAGCGTTGTCTAGTTATTGATCGGACAAGGTTTTTGTGGTCAAGGCCACTGTGACCTTGACCTTTGACCTACTGACCCCAAAATCAATAGGGGTCTTCTACTGGTCATGACCAACCTCCACACCAAATATGAGGACTGTATCACAAAGCGTTGTCTAGTTATTGATCGGACAAGGTTTTTGTGGTCAAGGCCACTGTGACCTTGACCTTTGACCTACTGACCCCAAAATCAATAGGGGTCTTCTACTGGTCATGACCAACCTCCACACCAAATATGAGGACTGTACCACAAAGCGTTGTCTAGTTATTGATCGGACAAGGTTTTTGTGGTCAAGGCCACTGTGACCTTGACCTTTGACCTACTGACCCCAAAATCAATAGGGGTCTTCTACTGGTCATGACCAACCTCCACACCAAATATGAGGACTGTATCACAAAGCGTTGTCTAGTTATTGATCGGACAAGGTTTTTGTGGTCAAGGCCACTGTGACCTTGACCTTTGACCTACTGACCCCAAAATCAATAGGGGTCTTCTACTGGTCATGACCAACCTCCACACCAAATATAAGGACTGTATCACAAAGCGTTGTCTAGTTATTGATCGGACAAGATGTGGTCTACGGACCGACATACCGACCGACATACCGACCGACCGACCGACCGACATGTGCAAAGCAATATACCCCCGCTTCTTCGAAGGGGGGCATAATTAATATTTTTTTTAATAATATCAGTTGTCACTCATTTGAGAACACATTGACACATTAGTCGTAACTATATGGTTTTACTAATTGGCTAAAACAGATCTCTGAAAATTATAAAAAGTATGTTTGTTCTTTTGACTCAAAATTCACAAAGATAGAACTCAAAATTCACAAAGATAGAGTTCAAAACTGGACCCTCTAGCAAAGAAATAGAACCACAAATTGCCGACATCAATTACATATATGAATTCTTGAGATATATTGCTCTACAGACATATATTTTGTTGTCTGAACAAATGTTGAAAGTGAATCAATTAAAACAACGAATGTATTTTGCTGCTTTAAGTTCACTTTAAAGTTTAATGGAAAACTAGTATTGAGATTCTCAAGATGATTTTGCATGGAGCATTTAAATTTCAATAGAAAGGTGAATAATTTTTTGAAGTTTATAAAACCGTAAACTATACTTTACCTGCGGTGGCAAAAGAGTACGCATATGCTTCAATTGCATACTCATTTTCGTGTTTTTCTACAAATCTTTTTACATTCAATTCAATGATCTCTGCAATCCACTGGAATGTTGTAAAGCTAGCGTTTTTGGGTTCTCAATTTTGTCAGCGCATTAGCCATTTTCAGTCTTCAAGGCGATAAAGGGAATTTATCATGTTATATTAATTCGAAATATCCAAAGAAATTATGTTTGAACTTCAAAATATTTAAACTTGATCTCAAATTAACTTAAAAAATCGAATACGAATATTTCGTTATTTTGTTGGTTTACACGTTGCTAGGCATTGTAAACCGAAAGTGAAAGAAATGTGCACTATGAAACTGTCACACGTACCGGTTTTTTTTACATAAGTTACAATAGCATTGAATAAGCTAAGCTTATAGCAGTCCGATTACGATAATATACCTGTTCAGTGACCCTGCAATCATGCACTGTCAATGTAACAGGATGGATTGGATCACATGTGTGACATTTTTCCAGAAAATTCAACATCACTTGCTTTTGATCCTTTAGTGCTTTACCAACAGTCATAATTCATTAATTGATCAGTACTGGGGTTCACGTCACAGTATTTTGTAATAAAATTAAAAAAATGGGCGATACCTCTAGTAGAAAACAACAACCCTTTCTGTAAACAAATAAGAATGTAGATGGCCCTGCTTTGGAACTCGCGGGACACAAACCTTAATAATTGTTTGAAGACTATATCTATGATGAAGTTACAGCCCAGACAAAATCTGCATGCTTAAACAAACTCAGGGCCATTAACTTTAAAGCATGTTGGACAATCTTGCTGGTTGTCAAACTGAGCCAATATATTTCACCAAATTTAATGAAGACGGGATAAGGCTTGCTAAGTGGACAACCTAAACCCTTTACTCCATTTTACTGCATGTGCAACCAGTGTAGATCCAGATAGATTGGCACATCTGTGTCATCTGATCTGGATCTGCAGAGGTCACATCTTGGTGAGAAATAACCCCAGGAATTGATAAGCCAACATTATAGATCCTGATCAGTCATCACAAATGTGCCAGATGATCTGGATCTACACTACTGCCACACAATAATGGTGTATCTATGGAGTAAAGGGTTAACATTGTCAATTATCAGAATTGTAAGGACGATAACTCCAACTTGCTTGTAACCAAAGTGCACCAAGATATTAATGGAATAACATTTTGACTAAGTTTGGTGAAGATTTGATTAGTATTGATTAGTATTGATTAAGAGCATACAATTTTTATAGATCTCAACCGTTGAGGTAAACCTAATGTTTGGATTATGGCTTATAAGCTTATAAATAGCAGTCTCTTTGCTTAATAATAATAAAAACTAGATGCCTGTTCGGAACATGTTGAGCCCAATTTCATATGACCATAAATGTGACCTTGACCTTTGAGATGGGAACTAATTTGAGATGACAAACCTGGGGTTTGTGCACATGAATTCCATCTCATTGAGGTTAAACTTATTGCCAAATGTAATCAAGATTGCTAAATGCACATTAGTTATGGGTTGGACAAGCTTTCACAAGACCTTTGACCACCTAACTGTGACCATGACCTTTGAGATGGAAACCTGGCGTTTGCAGGCAACACTCCCTGACTCCATCCCATCGAGGTTAACATTTTTGCCAAATCTAAACAAGATTGCTCAATGCATGTTTAAGTTATAGGCCCAACAAATCTGGACAGATGCACTAATCCTCAAACTCAAGAATATTCCAATGCACATGCATACACCAAACTTCCAGTGGCTTTGCAAAAATTAGAAAGGTGTTTGCTTTTGCTTAGTCAAGACATGCAGCTACTGATAGCTTCTTGATAAAATATTAAGAAATGAAAAGCCAATGTTTGTAGATTCAGTTCAGGATCTCCTCTGTTCATCTTTTTGCCAAGTATAACCTAATAAATTATGTGGATGGAGGTGGCACTTCGTTTGATAGTAAGTTAAGCCAGGGCTATGTTTCACTGGGTTAAAAATGGCAGATATGATCTTTCATATAATTTTTATTTTAAAGTCCACCTGCACATTCTATGACCAATGAAACAGTAACTAGCTTAACACTTTCCTCCATATACGCATTTTTACGCATGTGCAACCAGTGTAGATCCAGATCAGCCGGCACATCCGTGCTGTCTGGTCAGGATCTGCACTAGTCCCATTTTGGTCAGAAATAACATAACAAATCAGAAAGCGAACAGTTTAGATCCTGATCAGACGGCACAGATGTGCCAGCTCATCTAAATCTAAACTGTTTGCCCACGCAATAAAGGTGTATCTATGGAGGAAAGGGTTAGCTAACACATAGTTTACTCTTAACTATCTTCAAACGCAGTGCCACATCCAGCCCCCTGTTAATCTAATAGCAAACAGTGTATATTTGGATCAGACTGTATGGGCATAAAATGTTTCTTTTTTGTGTCAATCCAAGTACATAAAGGAGCGTAATTTTGTCAAACATGTCCTTGACCGAAAGATTTTGGCTACATGGCAACATATTTGTCACTGGAAGTATTAATTAAAAGTTTGAAGGACGAATTATAAGAGATGGCTAAGTTATATCCGACATTAAGATTTTCCACTCAGCAAACCCTATGTATAGCATTTTTCTTCGAAAATGGCGAAACGCATTAACCCTTTACTCCATAAATACGCATTTTTACTCATGTGCAACCAGTGTTGTGTCGTCTGATCAGGATCTGCACTGGTCGCCTTTTTGGTCGGAAATAATCTAATGAATCAAAAAGCAAACAGTTTTGATCCTGATCAGATGGCACAGATGTGCCATCTGATCTGGATCTAAACTGTTCGCCCACACAATAAAGGTTTTTCTATGGAGGAAAGGATTAAGTATCTTATTTCTTTTTCTCTCGGATAATTCCCATTCCATTCATTTGGTAATGTATATGAAAATGCTTTTAATAGCCAGGATGTTTTTTTTTAATTGAAGTGGTCCTTAAATTACATCTTTGGTTATTATCTTGATTAAGAAGAAAATGTTAAGCAAACATAATCCAGCATCATGGAGACTCTGCTAATGTGTCTAATTGAAGTGTTCTCCCCTGGGACTTAATCTGCTAAAACCCTTGAATAAATTCCTGGTTTGATTTTCTTTTATTTTAACTCTGTCCATATAATATTATTGTGCAGGAATTTCCTATTTGAGACATTATTATGCATACTAAACTGGAGCTTTGCTTCAGTAGGATAATGATTAAGTTTGACCAGATCAGATATTCAATTGGAAGGGTGGCTTATTGCTTCTTTGATAATATTTTAGGGAAGTACAGAGCAGGTGGAGCAGTGAAACTTTGTAAGTTTGTTTGTTTCATTTCATGTTTGAATTTGTGTAAACTTTCTCTCTTGAATTCTAATTTTTAGACTCGTAAATTTTTTCCAAGAATAAAACAACATTAAGCATATAACAATATTATGATCAGTTATATCTGGACCTGACCCTTCATACAACAAAAATTCAAGAAATAACAACATTAGATAAATGTCATTGTCTTTTTTACTGGACCATAAACACAAATATCGTTAACAACAGACAGTTCAAGAAATGACAATCTATATATTTTGTTGTTGTTTTTTTTTGCAATACAATTTATCATTTATAACCCTCAGTACAAATTGGTTATGTAAAAGCTAAGGATATTAATAACTATACAAATGAATATACAACCGTTAACCTAGGTACATGTGGTCAAGTGGCATACCTAAACTTTCATGTAAAATAAATTGCAGTTAAACTGCCAAACATTTCTGATGCCTTCTTCAGCAAATGTACATATTCCTGAAATTCTAACTAGTCAATTTTTGCATACATGCATGTTTGCAATGAGTGCATTGCTTGTTTTATTTCCGGTAATGGCTTACATGAATGTTATCAAAATGTAGAAGCTTGAGCTATTTGTAAAATTTGATAAAGGCCGTAAGGCCGAAATGTCAGATATTAAAAGAGTGAAATCAACTGTATTTAGTGTACTTTTGATCAGCACATATTGTCACATAAGCACAAAAAATGGTAGTGATGTAACTAGCTCAAAATCAAAATTGTGTTAAATTAAAATGATGCCAATTGTACAATCTGATACTATATGTATAACATAAATCGATTCACAGATCAATACTTATGTTTTTAAATTCTTTTCTGTTTTTGTATCCAATACAAACCGGATTCATGTTAGAACAAATTAAATGATTCATGTAATTTTCTGATTGCTGACCTTGTTTTGCATTCTCGGGTTAAACCCTGTCCATGTCAATATTTAGTTTAAATCACAAATTGGAAACTATCAATGAAAATTAATAACAGACAAAATCAAAATAAATGCATACCTAATATGAAAGTACAAACAAAAAGTAAACTAAAGCTTTAAGTGAGCATACCTAACAAGTGAAACACATACCTTCATTGTTCGAATATAAGCCGCACTCATGTATAAGCCGCACTGCCCCCCAAACCTCATGGAACAGATGAAAATGGCTTAATGAAGTGTATAAGCAGCCAAACCTGTGTATTAGCCGCTCCCATAACTTTTTACCGCCGAATTCTGGGGAAAAAGTGTGGCTTATATTCAAACAACGACGGTAATAACCTAGATGAAAACTTCTGTTTTTCAAATTTGCTTGTTATTTCAAGTCTTATTATTATAACTTAAATAAATAATTTACAATGTATACACTTACATTTTAAACTAAACAGAAAAAAACAGTAAGCTTAACTAATAAAAGAACAAACTTAACGCACTACAATAAAAGTTAGGAGTCATCATCAAATTGGGAAAAGAGGTTTTTAACATGTGAACATGTGGCAATTAATCCTTATCTCCATTTATACACATTTAAAACATGTGCGACCAATGCAGATCCAGATCAGCTGGCACATCCGTCTGACTGATCAGGATCTGTACCGGTTGCATTTTGGTAAAAAATAATCTTATGAATCTAAACATAAACAGTGTAGATTCTAATCAGATGGCAAGAATGTGTCAGCTGATCTGTATCTAGACTGTTCAGCCATGAAATAAAGGTTTAACTATGGAGTAAAGGGTTAATACATTTGACTATTTATAGGCACCTAGACATGAAGATAAGGTACCGTAAAACTCATATTAAAAGCCCCATCCCTAATAAATGTCCCCCCCCCATGTCTTTTAATAGGGAAAAATCTACCATACCAAGTACATGTACGTAAGAGTAAATTAATTATTGTTTCATGGTTTGGGTGGGACATCCTTGGCAATAATGACCATATTTTAGCTGAAATGCTAACATTTTTTTTTCTTTTTTTGTCCAGATTCCCTCTTCTACCTTGTACTTAAAAAAGATAATGGCCCAAGATCATGAACAAAAACTGGAGACCAGTCTCAAATCTCAAGCATCTGATTGGCTGAAATAGCGATCAGTCGCTATTTCAGCAAATCAGATGCTTGAGATTTAAGACTGGTCTCCAATATCAGTTTAATGATCTTTGGCCAATGAGGCCACTGTATCATCCCTTTCCTCCATTATTATATACACATTTTTATGCATGTGTGACCAGTGTAGATCCAGATCAGCCGGCACATCCATGCCATCTGTTCAGGATCTGCACTGGTTGCTATTTGGTCAGAGATAACCTCACAAATTAAGAAGCGAACACTTTAAATCCTGATCAGACAGCAAAGATGTGCCAGATGATCTGGATCTAAACTGTTTGCCCTCACAAAGTGTATCAATGGAGGAAAGGGTTATACATGGTTATTGCAATATGGTGAATAAAATAACTGATGTGCAAAACATCTGACAGTCACAATCATGTGACCTGATACTCAGCATCAATATTTCATTTGTATTTCATGCCATCTGATCAGGATCTGCTCTATTCGCTTTTTTATTTGTTAGGTTATTTCTGACCAAAATGCTACCAGTGCAGATCCTGATCAGACGGCAAGGATGTGCTGGTTGATCTAGATCGGCACTGATTGCTCATGCATAAAAATGCCTATATATGGAGGAAAGGGATAATACATTTATGTACCGTTTCGTTAGACAAGTCAACATTGGGTAGACCATATGGAAGATTCTGTATGCTTGCCTAAAACCAGCAGTGTAAGAAGTAAAAGCATTTTTACATTAAACCCTTTCCTCCATACCAGTGTAAATGCAAATCAGCTGGCACATCCATACTGTCTGATCAGGATCTGCACTGCTGGCATTTTGGTCAGAAATAACCTTACGAGTCAAAAGCAACACAGTGCATATCCTGATCAGATGGGACGGATGTGCCAGCTGATCTGGATTTAAACTGTTCGCTCATGCAATAAAGGTTTATCTATTGAAAAAAGGGTTTATGTATGAATATAAATGACAGGGGCACTAACTTCCAGAGCTCCAGAAAAAAAAATATTTATTGACCCCCTGACGTAAATTTTAATGTAAAGTGTATTTTACCAAAGTGAAAGGGTATTGACTTCACTTAAACAACCGTTCAAAATTATAAATATTCTGAACATGAAATTACAACTATAATTATTGAAAAGAGCTTGATTGTGTTCTTAGGTATATGGAGAAAATCAATTTATAAGCAATTAACACATTTCTTAAATCCACGGGTACCAGTAACCCACTATATAAATTCAGAGTATTTTCCAAAAATCAAAGGGTATTTCAGCAAATACCCCTCTTATCTGGACAGTGGTGGTCTGACTTTACATTTAAAACTCAAATAAATGATGACCAAAGGTTTCCATAACCCTTTCCTCCATATAAACGCATTTTTACGCTTGTGCGACCAGTGTAGATCCAGATCAGCCAGCACATCCTTGCTGTCTCATCAGGATCTGCACTGGTCGCATTTTGGTCAGAAATAACCTAATGAATCAAAAGGCGAACAGTTTAGATCCTGATCAGATGGTATGCGCGAGCTGATCTGGATCTAATCTGTTCACCCTTGCAATAAAGGTGTGTCTATGGAGGAAAGGGTTAACCCTTTCCTCAATGGAAACAGTTTATACGGAATGTACAACTACTGAACATCCAGAATAACCCGCGCAGTTCGATTAGGAGCAGATTATAAGTATCATGCATGAGTGTGAGGTGAAGATGGAAAAATCTGTCACCGAGGGTTAACTGTTTTGCGGGAACGAGGCTCTGCCGAGTTCCCGCCAAAACAGTTCACCCGAGGTGACAGATTTTTCTATCTTTACCAAACGTCTCATGCAAGATACTTTTTCTTGCATACCTTTTATTATTTATAACATTTCTATGTATGTATACAAACTTTTTTATTTTCCTTATGCTGAAATATTGACATTAACGCAAACCTTTTTTATAAATGACGTCAATAACTTGAATATATGACGTCACTCACGTGACTCATTCTACATGGGGGGGTGTAGGATCGAAATTTCCTACACGGGTGAAAACATTGGATGACCTGATCTGGTATGCAAGAAGCATTTGTCACATCAGGATTCATTATGTCATTTCTGACCAACACTGAACAGAATAGATCCACACTGGTCACACATGGGATATAAATCCTGGAGGTAAAGATACCGTCATTGTCTGAATATAAGCCACACTTTTTTTCCAGAATTTGGCAGTAAAAAGTTGGGGGTGCGGCTAATACACAGGTTTGGCTGCTTATACATTGCATTAAGCCATTTTCATCTGTTCTATCTGATTTAGGAGGGTGCGGCTTATACATGAATGCGGCTTATATTCAAACAATGACGGTATTAATATTATGACAGGTTTTTTAACAAAATGAATGCTGCCTTGAACAGTTTTTGAGTCCCCTTAATCTTCAACCTGAAAGTCTCCGTCATGTGAATTCGGTGAATAAGGTCCATCCCACACTTCATACGAGGAAAATGTTTCTTCTGTATCTGGAGAAGATAACGGGGATGGTACGGCTGAACTAGGCCAGGTCGGACTGTACGATGGAGCTCTCTGGTTTGGTAGATGAACTATGTACTGCGACTCTGGGGGCAGCTCTGACAGAGATAACCTCCTAGCCTGATAAATGGGATTATCTGTCCATCTAAAGCCAGACCCAGCTCTAGTGGGAACAGAACTTGAACTGGACTGGGATGTATTTAGCTGGTCACTTATACAAGAACTTTGTGAACTGGACACATCCAGGTTAGATGGTCCAGGTCTGAGGTCAGAAGTATCACAATTCAACTGACCTGATGCTGTTCTATCTATTTGACCAATGCTTGTGTCACAATGTTCATCTACACTTTCATTTAAACCTGTTAATGCATCAGATTCCACTTCTAATTGTTCTAGTTGATCAGACCCATCTTTCCTGAATGTTTCAAGAGACTGATTGACCTTTTCTTCAGTACATTCTCCATGTTCAGTTTCATTCATACTCAAGTCATTATCTGAGGTACTGTTTTCCTTTGAACTTTCCTTAGTTCCAGTTGGATGCCGTACATCAGTGGCTTCTGGATTTATGCTTTCCTTAGAATCTCCAAGTCTTGATTCACTAGCTCCCTCATTGACATAATCTTTATCATCACATTTGTCAGATTGCTCTGTTTCAATAGCATTCTGATTATTTTCATCTTTATTGATCATCATGCTTAAATCATTAACAGTCTCATTATTCAATTTTAGTGGAATTTCACATTCTGTATTCCCAATATTGTCGATACCTGTAACTATGCTAGATTCATGCTCTGATGACTGGGAGTTATTTTCCCCATGAACACCACTTTCAGTGTTCATATCTTCCTCATATATTTCAGTATGTTGGCTATCATCCTCTGTTGTCTCGTATGTACTCCCTTTATCATTAACATCGTTCTCATCTTCACAGTTATAATCTAAATCAGGTTCAGAATCAGACTGCACTATCAAAGGCTCATTTGTCACCCTTTCCTCTGTTCTACTTATAACAGCCTCTCCATCATCTATTATAATTTCATCATCAGAATGCCTTAAGATATCATTACCACTGATTCTAGGAACTTCATCAATGTTTTCAACATTAATGTCACTATCAGAATCTTCCCCTATTTCAAATGTTTTATGACCTTCAACCAGTGAACATTCAATATCGGAATCATCATTTTCTACATCAACTTCAGAAACATCTTCAACTTGTTGATTATCAATATCCTTAGATTTTGTCATGTTGCTGATCTCACCAGTGTCCATTTCATTAGTTTCATTGGTGGTTTCGTTGTCAGAATCACCCACAACATCTATGTAATTGTTTGCAGAATTACTAGGAAGTTTCAAACTATCTCTGCTAGTTTGATATGAAGTAATCAAGCTTGGTTCGGTGGGAACATTCATATCTGTAACATCAATATAAGAATCATTTGAAAGAGAATCAACATTGACCATATCACTGACATTACGCAAACTACCTTCGTCTTTCTCAAAATATGTAGCTGTGCTAGTTGGCGATTCATACGAAGGTGCAGTTGCTGTACAACTTTTCTTTGATAGTGGTTCATTTCTCCAACTTCTATTATTAAACATATTGCTTAACAGATTAGGAGATCTTCTAGTGGAACTAAAGGCACTCGTGAAATTCCTATTGGAGAAGGTTAGAAATGAGGGTAGCTGTCTTTCAAAGTCAAAATCTGAGCAAGAAGATATATCATTTGATTGTATAGAGTTTTCTATACTAGTGATCACATTTTCTCTAAATGTTGCAGGTGTTGTTGTTACTGTTGCTGAGGATGAAGGTGGACTTGACCTAGCTACACTTTGACTGGTTTTACCAGATTTCTTGTGTCCAAATGGATGTTTCTTAAATGTCTTCTGATTGAAAACATCATTTGGATTAACTATTTTATTTGGATCATTATTTTCAAATCTGTTCGTTTCTTTATTTTGTCCAAAGGCATTACCCATTAGCAAAGAGTTAATGTAATCATTTGATGAGAGCGTTCTATTAATACTATCTAGTTCTTCATCAAGAATAGCTGCTTGAGCTGCATCCACTTCTTCAAATTCCAACCCTGTTGGCACAAAGTTTTGACTTCTTGAGGCAGAGTTAGATTTGTCTTGCTGAATTTCACCCTCTTGATTGGCCTCATCATTTGGAAGGAAATCTGTATTGGAATCACTGTCAGATTCTGAATCACTTGTGTAACCACCATCTTTCTTTTTCTCTTCTGCTTGCCCCACACTGCTTTCATTTTCCTGTTCTTGTTCTTTACTTTTCTTATGAGACTTTTTCTTTTCTTTGTGGTGTTTTTTCTTCTTTGATTTATGTTTTGAATGAGATTTGGAAGTACCAATTATTTCAGATTCATCATCAACAGATCTGCTATGCTTCTTTCTTTTCTTATGTTTCTTTTCCCCACTTTCAAAGCCAGACATTCTATCTTTGCTTTTATGTTTCTTGTGCTTTTTAGTCTTTGAACTTTTCTTTCTGTATTCAACAATTTCCACACAGGAGTGTTTTGACTTTGAACTCTGTCTGTGGGAGGTTATAGACAGATGTGATTCTGTATCCGTATCTGATGAGGATAGTGACCTGCAAGACCTTCTACGACTACTTGAGCTTGATTTACCCTGTGACCATTCATCCATTCTCTCATTATTTGTTCTGTATCCAAACTTTTTATGCTGGTATTCAGGGGATCTAAAAATAGTCAACCTGAGAGGAGAGAGTGATCGTGTCCTTGACCTTGAAGCATTTCTGTATGACCTTGGAAGTGACCGTGACCTTGATCTATGACGTCTCTTTTTAGCATGCATTTCCCTTCCCGAGTCTGCACTTCTTGAGTCGCCTTCAGTTTTCTTCTGCGAATGGCTGTCATCGATGTGTCGTTTATGCTTCTTCTTTTTCTTTTTCTTTTCAGTCTTTATTGGGTCATTAATATGGGTCATTCCTGTGATCATGACATCATAGTCTGTATCTCCACCTGATGATAGATGGATCGGACTGCGTTCATTCCAGGGCTTTTCTACATCTACAATTTCTATATCACTTGAGTTGGAATCGGATTCAGTATCATTAAATCTGATAGGATCATTCTGTGATGTGCTAGGCAGCGTAACATTGTTGCCAGTTTGCTCCCTTTGGAACATGTAGTCAGTCGCACGAACAGTTGGTGAATAATCTTCCGTCCATGAGGCATTAGGACCGCAGCATATACGAGAATACATAGAACCTGCTGGTGGAGGAGTGAGTCCCAGGTTGGTCAGGAAGCCCGGCATGGACAACTGGCTTGGACCTGGTGTGGGGGAATCCCAACCAGATGCAGATGGTGGCGCATACTCAGTTCTAGAAAAAAAAGCAAATAAACAATTTCATGCCAATAAAAAAAGACCTTTATCCGAAAGATACACCCTTGAGGTTACCAATGTAAAACCAGATCAGCTTATACGTCTTTGTCATCTGATCTGGAACTACACTGTTTACTCCTACGTCAGAAATAACCAATATTCCACAGAATTAAATGTAAGTCCAAAACACAGTGTGAGTATGGTAAAGCAGAAACAGAAAATATTGTATGGTAAATTTGGGAATAACTTTTTATTAATTGATAATAGAACTTTCAGTTATTTGAATTCGTTGGTTAATGACTGTTCAGGATTTTCCGAATTTTCTGTATATATATTTCACTGCATAGACTGCCAGTCTACATCCAGTGTTTTTTTCTTTTTTGGGGGGAAGGGGGTCGCAGCCCTTTGGTGGGGGAAAATTGCAACATGAACAAAGGAAAGGGGGAATTTTTGGAAAATACGGTACTTGCAGCTGTCAAACACAACAAAACAAAGTATTCACTGATCTTTTGTTTTTAGCTTTGCTAACACAGTAGTACAACTAAGTAAATCTTGCCTCATACTTCCCAGTTGAATTTTCTTGCATCAGAAAAAAATTAAGATTTATCATCTTCACTATCATTTTCACTATCACGCTGTTACACATTAGCGGAACAAATCGAACCGTCGGTAACAGACTTCAGCAAAGGGGGAATTTTTTATAAGACATGGGGGAAAAATATATACTATTTTGAGGGGGGAATGGGGCCCTATTTCTCCAAATATTTGGCATAAAAAAAAAACACTGACATCCACTTGTATACATGCACTAACTTCCAAAATGGTATACTGATATGCAGAATCACTTGAGTCAAATAAATGCAAACACCTAATAGGTAAGAAACAAGAGCTGTTAAGGAAGACAGAGCGCTAAACTATTCATTTCATATGCAATTTAAAGATTAAAGGAACAACAACTATGGCCAAACATTCATGTTCAATAAGGAAAAATATTAAAAAGTGATTGGTAAGGCTGAAATTGATTTCAAATAACACAAATTATTCCTTAATGTACAATAAATATTGACCTGAAAAAGGGAATAAATTGAAATATTTTTGAAAGAGTTAGAAAACTTATTAGTAATTTACGATTTACAATTGGAGACATTTACTTTAGTTCAATATCAATCACTTAAATAAGTTTACAGAATAAAACCTTTTACGCAAAATCTTATAAAAATGGGGCACTACTTTAAATTAATTAAAGCAGAGTTATGGGTCTTAGTGGTTTAATATGGTAAAGATTATGATACTGACCAAATATTCTAAGTTTCAAGTTGGTATCTCATGTAGTTTCAAAGTTATGGACACAGTGCATCTTTTGGTTTAAGCAAAAACTAAGTGAAAAAGGAGTATAACCCTTTCCTCCATAGACACGCCTTATTGCATGAGCGAACAGTGTAGATCCAGATCAGCCCTCACATCCATGCCGTCTGATCAGGATCTGCACTGTTCACTTTATCAGTTATAGATCCTGATCAGATGGCATGGATGTGCCAGCTGATCTGGATCTACACTGGTCACACATGCGTAAACATGCGTATTTATGGAGGAAAGGGTTAGCTTACATAACTTTGGTCCTGTTGATAAAAATGAAAATACTGATGGTGAACCTTTATTCCAAGTTATATCTCAATTATTTTCAAAGTTATGGGACAATTGCATAAGTGAAAAAGGGGCACAACACGAAAAATATTGGTAGCAGAGTTATGGGTCTTGTTGTTAATGAAGATTTAGACGGTGGAAATATATAATTATTCTAAGTTTCAAGTTGGTATCTCAAGTAGTTTTACATATTTTGGTCAACCAACATCAACGTGGACTTGGGACTATTCTTCAAATAGTTGAGCTAAATAGGGAAACATGCATATCTGCAATAGCCACTCTCAGAAAACACAGTCTCATCAAAATTGAACTGTTAAAATACAAATAACAGATAAAAAATTCTCTTATTTCTTGGCTTATAAATCTAAATAAATTTATTGACTTCATGCTTCTCTGCAGAGCTATTTTGACTGGAGGAAATGGCATTCTTTTTGACCCTGGAATATCAGCTTACAGTGAACACCACTGATATACTGAAAAAAAGTTAAAAAAATAATGTAGAAATGCATAGTTTCTTACCCGAGACCAGTATAAGGATTCATTGAAGGTAGGTCATCATTTCCAAAGGACCTTGACAATGGATTGAAGCCTGGAAAAAAACTTGGATCCGCCGACCAATTTCGTCGTAAACCAGTGTCTTCCGAGACCTGGCCTCCTCGTGGTGGGGGTGGAGAGTTACCAGGGGACACAACTATCACATCACTATCATTTCCATTATCAGCTGAAAAGAAAAGATCTTAGCGGTAAAAATTATATATTTAAAGAAATTAGAAATGCAACTTCTTTAAACACGAAATATAATTCGTTTTTGAAGTAGCTGCGTTTTTAACTTCTTCAAGTATGTAAAATATATTGAAAGAAATTAGAAACGCAACTTTTTTAAACACGAAGGATGCTGATCTAGTGGATTCATACTTGAATTACAATCCAGATGTTGGCGAGTTTGATCACTGAACTAGGCATGCAAGTGTTGGTACATTCGCTGTAAGAACAAAACTGTGTGAGCATTATTCCAACACAACCAGCACATTAAATAACCAGAGAGTCACTTCAAAAAAGAGCTAGTTTACTTCAAACAGATTCCTTGTATCTTAAACCATCTACACCGTACTACTGGTAGAAGGTCAGTTAACTGTTTAACTTTGAAACCAGACTTATCCTGTAGATGTAGCAAGGAAGACTCAGGGATTGGCTTTGGTCATCAAAACAAGAGGGCCATGATGGCCCTGAATCGCTCACCTGAGTATGTTTTTCATGAAGCAACACTGCCTTGCTATGAAATGTTGGCACAATATGAGTTTCATCCTCGATCACAGACACCTGAGTAGCAATCCCAAGCCGTTTTTGATATAAGCTACCCATACAACAAGTTTGGAGTCAATAGGCCAAAGCAAACTCATGTTATTAAGTGAAAATTGAATTTCTATTTTTAGCTACAGTGGCCGTGACCTTGACCAAAGACATCTAGGTAGCAATCCCAAGCTGCCCGTTGGTATAAAATACCCATATACCAAGTTTGGAGTAAATAGGCCAAAACTAACTCAAGTTATTAAGCAGAAACTGAATTTCTATTTTGATCAATAGTGACCTTGACCTTGATCACAGACACCTGGGTAGTAATCCAAAGCTGCTTCTTAGTATAAGCTACCTATACACCAAGTTTGGAGTCAATATGCCAAAGCAAACTTAAGTTATTGAGTGGAAACTGAATTTCTATTTTTAGCAACAGTGACCTTGACCTTGATCACAGACATCTGGGTAGCAAACCCAAGCTGCCTTTTGATATAAGCTTACCATATACCTAGTTTGGAGTCAATTGGCCAAAGCAAACTCAAGTTATTAAGCGGAAACTGAATTTCTATTTTTAGCAACAGTATCACTGACCTTAATCACAGACACCTGGGTAGCAATCCCAAGCTGCTTCTTGAAATTAGCTACCCATACACCAATTTTGGAGTCAACAGGCCAAAGCAAACTCAAGTTATTCTTATTGAGTGGAAATGGAATTTCTATTTTTAGCAACAGTGACCTTGACCTTGATCACAAACATCTGGGTAGCAATCCCAAGCTACCTCTTCATATAAGCTACCCCACAGACCAAGTTTGGAGTCAATAGGCCAAAGCAAACTCAAGTTATTGAGCAGAAACTAAATTTCTATTTTTAGCAACAGTGACCTTGACCTTCACCCTATGGTCATGATTTGAACAAGTTTTGCAGACATTAGTGCCAGGATGCTCCAGGACAAATTTGGTTAAAATCCGTCCAGTGGTTTCAGAGGAGATGTTGTAAAGGAAATTGTTGACGGACGACGGACAAAGACCGGTCACAATAGCTCACCATGAGCCTAAAGCTCAGGTGAGCTAATAGGGAGAAGTTTTTGTAATTAAAGGGAGAAGTTCTGGACATTTGGGAGACTATGTCCCTCTTAGCCATTCTCTGAAGACTGCTGCAGATGAAGTTGCTTTAAAATGTTGAAATACACGAAATGATAACTTCAAATGCAATCAAACATGACAAATATGAAAACACTATTGGCTCAGTTAACTAAGCTTGTTCATGGGCAGTACTAGAAATGCATATTCAATGTGGTCTAGCCCAGAGCTGTGTGAAATTCATATCTACACAAGTAAACAAAACAAAGTCTGATCATTCCTTAATGATGGTGTGCATATCACTGTGAACAAGCCTTGTTCAACAAGGAAACCTTTAACCCTTTCCTCCATAGACACACCTTTATTGCATGGGCGAACAGTGCAGATCCAGATCATCTGGCACATCCGAGCCGTCTGATCAGGATCTACACTGTTCACTTTTTGATTTGTTATGTTATTTTTGACCAAAATGCGACCAGTGCAGATCCTGATCAGACAGCACGGATGTGCTGGCTTATCTGGATCTAAACTGGTCACACATGTGTAAAAATGCATATAAAATATATGGAGGAAAGGGTTAATAAGGTATTTTCAGATTCATTTATTTTCTGTTAAAAGTAACTACTTTCAGAGAAAGTAACATTGAATTGTGCAACCAAACAACAATGCAAGTTCAAGCATCCAGATAACCCTTTACTCCATTCATACGCGTTTTTAAGTGTGTGCGACCAGTGTAAATAAAGATACATCCCAACCATCTGGCCTGGATCTATGTATTATATGGGGCATGCCATGGGAAAAGTACCTTCAGTCATATTTTGTGACATTTAAGTTGTTACCATATTTAGAAAGAACTTACAGCTATCTATTATTTTCCCATAACAAAAATGTGTTTTTGTAACACCTTTTGATGATGAAATAGTATTTTTACCACAAAATGCATAATAATGAATGTCGTCTGCTCAACTTTACGTCATTTCAAGGATTGACATCAAACTGTCCAAATGTACCTTTTCCAGTAACGCGCCGCATGTAGTTTATGCATATTTATTAATACCAAGAGTTATTAATTTTCTAGCTTTTTATGGACAGTAGACATGAGAAAATTCAAATTACAAACTTAGGAACCCGAAAATATGCCTTTTATCAAAATCCATGAAATTATATGCCCACTAATAATAATTCATATCCCATATAAAAAATTATTCTTGTTACCTGGTCTGTGATCCGAATCTGAATCTGAATCCAATCTTGGTTCATTACTTGGTTCATAACTGATATGTCTATCGTATGCTGCCATATGGTAAGGGGACCTGGCAAACATCATGAATTCTTGCATGAACTGCCTCGTGTGACGACCAATATATGGAAACACATGCTGATAAAATTCTTCACTATCGATTGTAAACCTTTTTATGAGTCCCATGATTAAATCTAACACGAATGCAACTTGTTCGCCATGACCCTGCAATAAAGCATTCAATTCTCTATTGACCCAGGGTACAAGTCGGTGTGTCTGTGCAGGATTGTCACGGAAAAATGTTGGTGAAGTTTCCCTGACACGTCTTCTGGTCTCTGAATGCTGGGAACTCAACTTGAGCCGCTGCAAATAGACACTACGACGGAATTCGGAATTTGCTGGTTGGCGAAGTCTGCGATAGTTAGGAATGGGCAGTGACCGGGATGGCCGCTGCAGAAGCCTACTTTCGATCTCCTGATTGATTTGTTCAGCGATGTGGGCATAACGATGATCAGTCACAGTGGTCCTGGAATGATAGAACATGATGTATATTGTAGCTAAGTTCATGGAGGAGATTACTAACACCTGAACTTCAAAGGTCAAACAATAGTCCAGCATATGAAATTTTTTTAATAAGCTCTGACTTTTAAGTAAAATTACACAGAATAGAGCTTTTGTTTTGCATGATGATAAATACACCCTTTAACACAAGTTAGTAAGACAGATTGAAATACAGTTATTCTCATTAAACCCTTTATTCCATAGATAAGCACATATCCCTTAATTATTAATAGGTGTAGATCCAAATAAACCTGCACATCTGTTCTTGTTTGTTGGAAAATACTTAATGATACTTTAAGTGGTAAGTGGCATATAGATATAAGCCCATATCCGTAAAGGATTATGCAATGAACCAGCGCAAGGATTTGTACCTGTATCTGAATCTTATTCCACGACCTGCGGCGGCACTGAAGTCGTACATGGGCACCCTGTTCTCTGGTCTGGGTAGTTCATACTGATCGTAGTCTTTGTAGGACCTTACATTATGTACGATACTTTTAAACGACTGTTTGCATAGTGGACATTCTGCTTTCACTTTTGACCACTCTAAGAGACAAACGAAGCAGAACTGGTGAAAACAACTGTCAGTGAACGACTTGTTCTCCATCTGACCCAGGCATATTGCACAGTTTGGTTCGGGTGATGAGGCTCCAGCTCTCTGCAAATCATTGTTTATCGCTGCCTGACTTTCAGTTGTCTCGTCTGATTCTGTAGCCTTTGGTGTGGGTGCATCTGGGTCGACAGATTTGGGGAAACCGGCTGAACTATCAGCAGAACTTGAACTTGTTGCTTTATTTTTTAAACCTTTTAATGACCTTGAAGCTTTGGTAGCTGTGACAGAGGCTGGATTCTTTCTGGATGTTGAAGAATTCCTTGATTTTGATGGGGTTTTATTAGAAGCTCCTGTTGATTGTTCCTGACTTGCTGAATTCTGTCCTGAATGACTCTCCTCCTCATCATCAAGCTGTAGTCTTCGCTTCCTACCACGAGGTTGCTTCTTCTGTTTGCTTTTATCCATGTCTGAAATATATCAGTTATTAAGCCTTTCCTCCATAGACACACCTTTTTTGCATGGGCAAACAGTATAGATCCAGATCAGCTGGCCCATCCATGCTGTCTCATTGAGGATCTGCATTGTTCGCTTTTTGATTTATTAAGTTATTACTGACCAAAAAGGGAACAGTGCAGATCATGATTAGATGGCACAGATGTGCGGACTGATCTGAATCTACACTGTTTGCTCATGCGATAAAAGGCCTATATATGAAGGAAAGGGTTAAGCAAATTGTCACCTAATTCTTAAATGTAGATGGTGGTTATCCCTTTACTACATACAGTGTAGATCTATGTAAAACCATGCCATCAGATATAATTTAATCTGGTCGCTTTTTGGTCAGAAATAACCTAATGAATCAAGAGGCAAACACTGCAGATCCTGATCAGATGGCAATGATGTTTGCCCTGTAATACAGCCATATCACATGGGGTATGGGGTAAAGGGTTAAATTTTGTTTTGTTTTCAACAATATACAGAGTATGCGTTTACCTGCATTAAGTCTTGACAGTGGTAAACCCCTGTTGTGTTTATATGTTTAAGTCTTAACACTTTCCTCCATAAATACGTATTTTTACACATGTGCGACCAGTGTTGTCTGATCAGGATCTGTACTGGTCGCATTTTGGTCAGAAATAACCTAACGAATATAAAAATAACCTAACGAATAAAAAACAAACGGTTTAGATCCTGATCAGACAGCACGGGTGTGCCGGCTGATCTGGATCTAAACTGTTCGCCCATGCAATAAAGGTATGTCTATGGAGGAGAGGGTTAAACGTCTGGAAATTGTTGAATACTATGATAATTAATGCATCTAATTTTTTGGAAAATGACTTTTGTGTAAACATGTTTTTTTTATTCAGCCAAAAAAATGTACTGTTTTCATTTCTTTTTATTTCCTCTTTAGTCTAGTTATAACAATGCGCATTATATTTAAATGTTATGTAATTTAATTCAGGGATTTACCAGGATTTATTTGTGATATTATCCTCATCATCTTTTCTGTATATATTCATGTATATTTATGTATGAATGAACTGCTATGTCCTTTCTTAAATATAAATTGTTAATAAAATATCTTACCTGTTAAATGATGCATGCTTTGTTGTTTTTTTATTTAGATTTGAATTAAATCTTAATTTTATTTGATATTTTTTTCTTAATTCTTAATGTCTGAACATGATTTTCAACTGTTAGTTTGTATACATGAGATATTTCACAGTTTAACTGTTTATTGTGTGTTCTTGGGAATTTTCACAGGTAATTTTCATAGGAATTCTTATTGGACTTCATTAACTGTCAAGAAAAGTTTTCATATATGGTGTATTATTACATAAAATATTACTGATTAATTTTATAAAGAGTAATTTAAGAGATACAAAACATTTAAGGAATATTTATTCTATGGGTATGTATTTCATCAACTTTGTTATAAATTTTATTTTTAATAGTTAATATTCTTGGATAGCTTAATAGAACTGTTTTATTCCATATAATACTGGAAAAACAAAAATAGAATTTACATAATTTCGCAATTAATTCAATTTAAACTTTAACCCTTTCCTCCATATATACGCAATTTCATGCATGTGTGACCCGTGTAGATCCAGATCAGCCGGCACATCAATGCTGTCTGATCAGATCAGCCGGCACAAGTCTGCACTGATCACATTTTGGTCAGAAAAAAACCAACAAATCAAAAAGCGAACAGTGCAGCTCCTGATCAGACGGCACAAATATGCCTGCTGATTTGGATCTACACTGTTCGCCTACACAATAAAGGTGTATCTGTAGAGGAAAGGGTTAATCTAAAATGTGCCACATTTAAGATGATATTATAAACATGATCATCTCAGATCATAGTTATTCTTATATCGCAGACCAAGCAACTGTCTCAATGACAATAAGGGAAATGACAGTACAGGTAAGATGTCATTTACACTTTCCACCTCTCCACTGTATTAACCCTTTCCTCCATATATATGCATTTTTACGCATGTGCAACCATCTGTGCTGTCTGATCAGGATCTGCACTGGTCGCAGTTTAGTATAAACTGACGTCAAGAACAAGAGGGCCATGATGGCCCTTTATCGCTCACCTGAGTACAACAAAGTTATTTTTAGTAGCAGTGACCTAGATCCAGATGACCCATATTCGAACTCGTCCGAGAAATCATTGGGACAAACATCCTGACCATGTTTCATGACAATCGAGGCAAAAATGTGACAGCTAGAGTATTAACAAAAAAATTCTATTTTTAGTAACAGTGACCTAGTTTTTGGACCAAGATGACCCATATTCAAACTCGTCCGAGAAATCATTGGGACAAACATCCTGACCAAGTTTCATGACAATCGGAGCAAAAATGTGACTGCTAGAATGTTAACAAGAAAATTCTATTTTTAGTAACAGTGACCTTGTTTTTGGACCCAGATGACCCATATTCAAACTCGTCCGAGAAATCATTGGGACAAACATCCTGACCAAGTTTCATGACAATCGGAGCAAAAATGTGACCGCTAGAGTGTTAACGAACTAATTGTGGACAGACGACGGGCAACAGACGACGGACATTCATCGATCCTAATAGCTCACCCTGAGCAAGCTAATAAAAAAGCGAACAGTTTAGATCATGATTAGACAGCACTCTTCGTTCTCGCAATAAATCTATGGAGGAAAGGTTAAAATATCATTCCAAGTGAAATTCACTGCAATTATGCCTTTCCAACATGAAATTTCAGCGTCTTTTGCCAGGATTCTCAGCATTTATTCTGCAGTCATCTTTGTTCATATTACATGCTGGAAATAGGGTGTAAATGCTTTTGTGCAAGAAATGTCTTTGCACACCTTGCGATTGCTTTGCCATAGACAAAAAAGAAAAATATAAAAATCTCTCAAATGTCACACTGCACTTCCATCAAACTTTGCACAAATAAATGCTATAAATGTATAATTATTGTTTTGCATACATAACGAAAAGTCAGAACGGTAGAGAAAAATAGTTAGACCTAACAAATCCCTAAAATTCTATTTGCAATGTACAGGCCTCCTAGCAGGCCTGGACAAAAATTAAGGTTTTTATAAAGGCTCCAATCTATGGAAATAATGGCCTTTTAGGGTAAAATATTAATAAATAATGAGTAAATAAAGGCAATTAATGTCCAAGTTCATGTTGAAAAAAATGTAATATATTCGGTTATTTACGAAAAAAAGTTCATTCATATAAGGCAGCCCACACTCTAAAAAAACAGTTATCAGAAATAGGCATAACTAATACTGTAGAATCTCGAAAATAACCGGATAATCGAGAGTAAGCGCATACCAAATATACCCGGTAAGCGCATATGTCTCTCACAGAAAATATCTAAAAATAAGCTTCTACAGTATTAGTTTCATACTGTCTGAATTATACATTATGACTGATACATAAGCAGTATCTTAATAACAACACTTAAAAGGGGGAAGAAATACAGTAGTGCAACTATTATTTTCTTAAAATTGACACGGCAAGCAATCTGAACATAAATATAGGTTTTGTGTGAAAATTACAGGCTATTTGGCCATTTTAAAGGTTTTTCCAGATGATTTAAAGGTTTTAAAGGTTTGCAATGAAATTAAAGGCTTTTAAAAGTTTTAAAGGTTTCACTAGGAGGCCTGAATTTATCACAAAAAGGAAGCAACACAAAACATCAATTCAAATGTCAACATGCGTGAAATGATACTGACAAGAATATCTAATGTCCTTGAAAAGAACTTTCAATTGCAGCGTTTTTTTCCCCAAAGGGGAAAGGGTCCCCTTCCCCTACAATTGGGAAATTTTCACGTCCTAAAATCTTGAAATTTGGAAAAAAATCAGTCGCAAAATAAGCCAAACAGGGATTTTTTCTTAATTCATGTAAATAAACACTAGGAGCTTCACAAAGCATCATAAGGTCTGGTTCCTTAACAGAAAAGCCTTTAGTGATGTAACTGTTATGCTAGAATCAAGTTACTGCCAATCCAATGCCTGTCTCTGGAAAAATAATTTCCTTTGACAGGAAAAGTTTCTTTGAGGTTGCAATTAATGTGAAATGAATCTGATGAATCTGCATTTGAAATTATAATGAAAGGAGGTGGGGGCTGCATTCAGTTTCAGATTGAGGCTATGTCTCTGTGCTACAGATAGCTCAGGGATAGCTTCGGAGTAAGATTGTTTGGTTTCCAAATATGTCGGAAGGCTGGATTCAAGTTGAGTTTCAGTCCTATTTACGGGGGAAAGAACGAGAGGTTGCTCGATACCGGTACCTACATTCATTGGTTCAAATCGCTCAGACTCGGGACTCGTCGCCAGTGGCATGGAATTGGTCAATATATACCCAAAATCTCACAACAAAAGAGCGCTAGTGTTTGTATTAGAAGGTTTCCTTTGAATAATCGCTCATTCTAAACGTTGTTGTGAAGTTTGTAAACCAGTTTCAGTTTATGGAGACTGGTCTTTGCGCTTTCATTTTACCTGTAAGAATCAGTCAACTTGCAATTATTGACCGTAAACCAGTCTGAAAAAGGGACATGTATAAAACACGGACCGGGAAACACGGACCGGGTCATCACTGCACTTGTCTGTACTTTATTTAATGATAACAATTGAGTAAGAGTCTAACTGGATTGTTGATAAGAGTTCCTCCCCTTTGTTCGGTAAGGTTTGTTGACGATGAACAACAGTTCTTGCAAAAAACTCTTTTGTCAATTTGGAAACGGCACTGTTTGTTGTTGGAAACATTAGCTTTGGGGATTGGGAAAGGTCCGGTACTTTGAATTGGGAAGACTCCTGTCAGCTTTGGAAATGGTACCGTTTTGCGGAGGTAGTTAAAGGGAAAAAACACCGCTGAATTGTGAAGAGAGAAATCGACATTTTTATTTTTATGTCATCCATTTACGCGCCCAGGAAATTGAAGGTCAAACACACTTTTACAAATAACTCAGATTGTAAACATTTATAGACCAAAAGACCTTTGGTGTCATTGTCAGTAACTCGTTACTCATCAAGACATTTAAATTGATGTTTAGTGTTGCTACGTTTTTGTGATAAATTGCAAATAGAATTTAAGGGTTTTTGGGACTAACTATTTTTCATTACTGTTCTAACTTTATGTAAATTAAACTTATATTAATAACCTTGGTTTGTGCAAAGTTTGGTGGAACTGCATTATTAACATGCAATAATCACAATAATTATTTTTATTCTTGCAAAAATTTGTAACAAGGGTTCTGAAAAATCCACGCCTGAACCAAGGATTGAACCCAGAAACCCTTGCATGACAGTCCGACGCTCTACCACGTCGCCATTAAAGCTAGCTCTATGGCTAGATAGTACAAGCACGGTACTAACTCAACCATAGCCGGGTTACATACACCCCCTCCAGATTGGAATTCGTCCTCGAATTTCCATTGAGTATAGAGATTTACTTGTGGAGTGATTTCGAGGTGTTTCAACATCCTTGGCAGGCCCCACGTTGGGCGCCATTTGTAACAAGGGTTCTGAAAAATCCACGCCTGAACCAAGGATTGAACCCGGAACCCCTCGCATGACAGTCCGACGCTTGCCATAAAAGCTAGCTCTACATGGCAAGATAGTACAAGCGCGGTACTAACTCAACCATAGCCGGGTTACAAATTGAACACCTTTACCAAATTCTACTGCACGAAAATGACCCAAAGTTGAGAATCAGTTGGGGTCAAAAGTGGAAAAATTCAAATTTGCTAGATTTGTTCTGTAGTACCAAATTTTAACAAATATTCGTGAAAATTGTGCCGATTTTAGATGAAATAGATTAAACATAACTATAAATTAAGCTTCTGTTTATGTTTTGCTAAAAAATTATAATTTTACAATGGGGAAAGTGATTTTCATTGGGGGAAACATTTTCGTTGGGGAATTTTTTTTCCAGGGGAAGACGCCGACTATAGACGTCAGTTTGTTAAGGATAAAAACCCTGTTACCCCATCCCTGATATGCACCCATTAATCCAACAGATATCAGGTAAGTCGAATGGTTTGAAGGGTGCCATGAACTTCTACCATTCAGATCCGAACATAAGGAGGGCATTTCCAGACCTTGCCGTCTATTGCTGATGCTTTTTACTAAGATGTAAGTCAAGCTTGTCAGGATTTGCTTTAGTAGGTTCAGTGTGGATCTGTATCGTAACAGGCACATTCCCTTACCCAGATCAAATATCAGTTTGTGAACATCTCAGCGGCTGAATTGTATTGGGGTTTAAATGTCTGAGGGATCGAAGTATGTCAGGGCAAAATCAGGTTTTGGGCTGAAACGTCTTGGGATTGAAAGGTCTTGGGGTCGAAACATCCGGCATTTCACCCCTTAAACCAGATCTCTATGGATTTCATAAAAATCTGTTACCTAAATTCAAGATAACGATTATTTGCTGGGCCAATAGGCATCTTATACAGATTTTCTGTGGTAATCATAATTTTAAACACATAACTTTAAACTTGCGAAAATTATAAAGACAGTAGGCCTACCTCTTACAGCCGTGTTCTAAATAAATCTGCGTCTTGGAATGACATTGCAGTAATCAGAACTAATTTAATAATAACCTGAACGAGTTGCGAAACCAGCTGATCGGAAATGGTATTATAATGTAACGTTTGTTTTAATTGGTCTTTTTCTGTTTTATTACCCAATAAGAAATGGGAAGACAAAGAAGCAGGTACTCAGCGGGATAAGTTGATGTCAATTATCATATCTTTAATATTATTGTTTCCTTTGGTCATTAAACAAAAAATAACTGAACGTATTGTATTCAAAATTAAAAGCTTATTATACGTGTTGACAACAACTTTCTGTTATGATTAAGCTTCTTCCAAAATTCCTAAAATACTATTGATTAATGGTATCTCCCTGTTAAAAAAATATGTAAACAAAAAATTATTTATCCTAGCGGATAATTGAATCCTAGATGTTGCTTTCTTCAAACATTCATGTTTTCTGATAAATGTAAGTACTTTGTTTGTAAGCTGGTGATATTTGAAGGTAAACCATTCGGACTCACTTAAGTGGTTCTTCAGTATTTTTCCAAACTTGCACAAACTGGCTACGGGCCAGCAGTTCCGGAAACTAGACCAGGTAGACGAGATTGCAGACGCTTAGAAGCGTAATTGCATTTCAATTAGTGGCTCTTAATTTTAAAAAAAATCTTAAAAGCTACTTGCAAAACTTCTATATAATGACCTTTCAGCCTTTATTTTTTCTAAAGCTGTTAGCTACCAAGCTAGATATTAGATAGAAATTTATCAGATTTTGAAAAAGCAGGAAGGACTGAGTCACTGTAGTGGTAAAGGTAAGCCTTTTTGAATGTTAATTATAACACTAAACAATACTAAACACTGTGTCATTTGCATCTCGTTGTTCCAAGTACCTTCCCACCAGATACAAAATCTTCTACTACAATGACAAAAAATTTTCCAATTCCAGGATAAATTTAAAATGGTCTAAACTGACATCAAAGTTTTTTTCATCTACTCAGGCCTGCCAAATTTCCGAATTTTATCAGAAATCTCCGGATTGTAAGGCACTTCACCAGATATCTGGATTGAAAGGCAGAATTGCCAGATTAAAAAAATACTGAATATGATAATTAAATAAAACCAAATAGAATTTTAATTATCTCATGCACAAACTTGGTTTACCCCAAACTACCAAATTTTCTTGTTTATTAAGAGATTAAAAGAATCTCTTAATCATTGTCATGATGCCTCAGGCACACATGTACACAATAGCCAAGTGTCATAAAACTAAACTCGGACCTGAATATCACACTCCTGTTTATTTCTTTTGGTCCATAGTCATTGTGATTTTTAAATAAGTGAATTGAGCAACAAATATAATTAAATGTCATTTTAAAGTTCCAGACTCGGAAAAAGTCCAGTTTCATTATATCTCACTCAATGGTTCCATTTGACCTGGGAGATGACCCTTTGACCCTTAAAATTTCCAGAAAACCTTATTTTGACTCCTAGGATTTTAGCTAAAGGGTCTTTTTTTCTTACATTAGGGGTATTTTTGGCTTAAAATTAAGAAAACCCCTTAAAAATGGACAAAATGACCCTTGAGATTCAGCAGCTCGTGGAACCCTTGTCACTTGTGCACAACAAATACCCAGGGGTTCCATTTGACCCGGAAGCTCAGGTTTTGACCCGGGAGATTTATAAAATACGCCAAATTTTTTCGTCATAAATCTAGAGCATGCGTCATTATGACCCGGGGCGAATTTGACCTGTGCGTCAATCAAATAAAAAATAACATCGAAAGCCCGCCTAACGCAATCACAACTAGCCAATCGTAAACGCTGATTTACCAATAATCAGTCTCGCTTACTGAAACGTAACAACACACCTGTGGTTAGAAAGTTTATTGCTGTGTAAACAAATTATCGATAATTCACGCGCACCTGTATATTATGATCACTGATGATGGGACAATTATAGAAACATGAAAGGTGAATTGGTTTAATCAAATTTGATGGGTAATGAAAGGATTTTCTGCGAATTAAATCATCAAAAGCTTTTGGATAACGGCGTGAACGGTAAATGGATCTTATGTCTTTATAGAAGCTGTGTCACTTTGCAACTGAATTTCGAAGTATGAGGTTTTAATATTCCATGGAAATCTTGATTAATGCATCTCGAAAAATGTTTCCGACCAGCTTATTTCAATTCATGTCTGGCGGTTGGAACTTTTGACTATAAAGACAAAAGATCCATTTCTACGAAAGCGACTTGTCGAGGATTCGGATGTTGATGCAAAATGTTGATTGCCCGGTACTCCTGTAAAAAGAAAAAAAGCAGCTGATTCAACTGAAGGTCTCTCGAGTGCCTTGTAAAAAAGTTATGTGAAAGTTTAAATCAAATTGGCTAACAGAATTTGACTGGCTCGCGCATGAACCAAAAATTGATGGAATCATGGCAATGTTCTATACTTTGTGTAGAAATGCAACGCGAAAAATGGTTCAGACCAGCTTATTTCAATTCATGTCTGGCGGTCGAAAGCGACCCGTTGAGGATTCGAATGTTGACGCAAAATTCGATTTCGAGAGTTTGCCCGGTACTCCCGTAAAAAGACATAAAAATAATAAATAAAACAGATGATTCAACTGAATTTTTCTCGAGTGCTTCTTAAAAAGTTGTGAGAAAGTTTAACTCCAATTGGCCAATAGAATTTGACTGGCTCACGCATGAACCAGTGATGGAATCATGACAATGTTCTGTACATTGTGTAGAAATGGTAAAAAGAAAAACGCGTTTGCAACTAGCGGCAGCACAAACTTTCAACAAAGTGCTCTTGACAGGCATGCTAAAGCTAACCCCGAACCTTTTTTTTATGCTTGTTGTACCAGAGTGATGTGATTCTTGTCAGTTGTCAAACAGTAATGTGTGATGTTATTTATTATTGTCCATTGTTCATTTTGTTATTTGTCATATTGTTCAATAGGGCTGGTAAACATTCTTTGAATAAAATTTGTGTAAAAGTGATTTTAACAATGTTGTTTTTGAGTATGAGATTTACACACCTATTTTAGAAGTCAGTTTCGCACAGTATTGTTTCACGCATACATGACCCCTGAAAATTTGATGATGACCCCTGAATATTTGAAAATGACCCTTGAAAATTTTGGCCCAAGGGTCATTGACCCTTGGGTTTCAGAGCCAAGTGGAACCCCTGATACGGCTGGTGAAATGGTATTCAGTATTATAAATACTTTGATTTAACACAGTACTCTAGATGTTTTCTCATCTTGTATCACTGCAACAACAAAGTATTCACTCCGTTGTTTAGTCCTAATGACTGGTTTAACTCTGTAGTAAACTGTTTTAAGGAAAATGCTGGCCAAAATTTTACAGTAGCTGTTGTGCTAATGGTGTGAAGGTTGTGCATAAGAGCATTAATAGATAGAACTGTTATCAAAAACAGAAACCCTGCACAATTCATCAGTTAATTTTCTATGAATAAAATTAGGTGACAGCTATCTGAAATGAATAGACACCTTAATATATTGTTATTCAATACAGTATATTATTATTAAATAAAAATAAATGTATAATACATATAGTATCACAAACTTAATATCATTTATTTATGTATTTATATAATTATGATTTATGTATAATAACTTTGCAATGGGTATAACATTGTGTTTTGTTGTTTTTGTCTTTCTTCTACTCTGTCAAAAGTGTGGGATCAAAGATCATCATGTTCACAATAATCATTTTGGTTGTTTTTTAATGCTTCTTTTACCTTCCTCCATATATATGCTTTTATGGCATGGGGGAACAGTGTAGATCCAGATCAGCCAGCTAAGGTTGGCAAAATGCTGGCAAATATGAGCATTTTTCATACCAGCGGTACTTAACCACTAAATATTGGCATACAATGTACTGGTACATGTAATTAGCGGTCGATTGAATTTGCCACCCTGGAATTTATACAATATCCCTAAAGACATCATTCATATAGATAATTTCAGAATTTTTTTTATCAATTGACATTATGTTTACACTATAACCAACTAAACAATAAATATTTAATTGAAAAATATAAAATAATTTATTGAAATTAAATATTATAAAATTTAGAACTGGCAATTACTGGTCAGTTGAATTGACCACCCTGGAAGATAAACAAAAATCTAGAGTCAGGATTTAAAGGGGGTTCATTTAAACTGATCAAATGACACATTTTTACTGAAGTTTAACCAAGTACATGTACCTGCACATAGACAAACTGTCCACCTAACATTCATGATCATTTACTGTAACAATTGTTGCCCCTAGGTATTACAGCACCCTTGTATAACTATCTTCTTGAAACTTGTTTCAAACAACCACATGTCCTGCCTTGAAGTTGTTAAGTGTCAATTTCCAGGTAGTGTTAATTTAATAATAAAAGACTAACCTTTCAAACTTTTAATTCATGTAAATGTTTTTAAATTGAAGGCTTGAAGTAAACTCATTTTTTGGCAGTTTCAACTTGCATAAATTCTTTCCAATGTGAATTATTTATAAAAATATCCAAGTAATTTAGTTATTATAACAATTTAAAACAAACTTATTTAAAATTATTTAAGTTTAGATTTCATACACTGTATTCAGGCAAAATATTCAGCTGGCAAGTATTTGCTGGTATTTGCCTCGCAAGGAGTATTTTTCGGGACGGTAAATACCACTGAAAGCACGGATGTGATTGGCTGATCTGGGTCTACACTGGTCACACGTGTAAAAATGTGTATAATTAGAGTAAAAGGTTAAAAAGCATGTGTGAAGGTTTGACTCGTCATATTGGTACATCACAGAATGACATATTTATCACTTGTAACTGACCAGAAGCATCTGCATTGAAATTCACGGTGTTTTTGAATTATTTACCAGTATTTGGTATCCGTCTTTTAAGTCACTTGTTTTTAGGATGCAAACAATTTTGTGTAGGATAGAATTTATTTATGAAAAGTGATTTTTAATTATGTAAAAATTAATTGTAATATACCATGTAGAGTTTATTTTCTTATAGGTAAGTCCATTTTGAAGATTTACTTTTGTAAACTGGCCTATGTTTTTAAAAACATTGGAGAAAAATAATTACATAGTTTTCACATTATTAATCTTAAACACTAACTTATTTAACCCTTTCCTCCGTATATAGGTTGAACCAAGGTAAATCCAATTCCCATAGACCTCAATGTTAAATTCTCAATATTCAATGTACATTTAACATGATTTCTGTCATCTTAATTTCTAGACAACCATATATTGCCGTGAAGATCTACATTTCATCTATTCAAAAACACACAGGAAACAGGGGGTTAACTTACTTGTAAGAAAATTACTGATCTCTTACCGGACAGACCCTATTTTAAACACGGTATCGCAAATACGGTGCCAAAAATATACATCCGCTGGAACTAGTTCGCCTCTACCAAACGAGATATAGGCATGAAATTGCTTTCATTTATTTTCCTGATATGTTATTTCTGCAAACAAGCCACAAACAGGCCGATTTCTAACAGTTAAGACGCCCCCAGATGATGAGAAAAAATAGCATATTATTAAAACGGACTTCATTTGAATGGACCACGTAGGGATACAGCGTGATTTGGTGTAATTCAACCCATACGCATTTTTACTCATGTGCGACTAGTGTAGATCCAGATCAGCTGGACATTCGTGCAGTCCGATAAGGATCTGCACTGGTCGCATTTAGGTCAGAAATAATTTAACAAATCATAAAGCGAACGGTGCAGATCCTGATCAGATGGCACGGATGTGCCAGCTGATCTGGATCTACACTTCGCCCAAGCAATGAAGGTGTGTCTATGGAGGAAAGGGTCAATATGATTTGCGAAGTTAGATAGTTTAGATACACAATTTCAGGTGACTGAATCGTTTTCAGGGGGAGCAAATTTTTAAAAAAATACTTGAAAACAACCTTGTTTCAGTGAGGTCTACAGTTTTGAAGTTTTTATGTACAACAATGACATAATTTTAATATAAATCTGTCCATTTTATATTTAGATCAAATAGATGGGGATGTTCTTTCAAATCAAAATTTAAGTAAATTGTTGCTCAGTCAGTACACCTGTTTGAGGAAGGCAGAGGTTGAGCAAACTAGTATTGACTGAAAACTTTAATTATATATAATTTCCATAAAGTGTAAATTGTCATGTTCCTTCGGCAGTTTTGAAATTAGTTCCAGTTTGCTACACTACAATTATTTTAAATGAATGAACAATTCATGATGTGTAGCAATACTTGTAAGTCCATATTTAGTTTGGTTTTGTTATACACCCAATCATTGGATAAATAATGAAAAGTACCGTCATTGTTCGAATATAAGCCACACTCATGTATAAGCCGCAATGTCCCCAAACCTGATGGAACAGATGAAATGGCTTAACGAAGTGTATAAGCAGTCAAACTTGTGTATTAGCCACACCCCCAACTTTTTACCGCCGAATTCTGGGAAAGAAAGTGCGGCTTATATTCAAACAATTACGGTATGTCTCAAGTAAATTTACCTGAATTATTCATACAGTTTTGTTGAGTAAATAATGATCACTGTAGACCCTGATTAGACTGTACTTATGGAAAATCTGATCTGGGTCTACACTAGTCTCAATAATTCGACTGCAAGCACAGACCCATTATCATACGGACGTTTTCGTTGTCTGTCCTTTACGTCTCAAGCAGTTACGATCAAAACTGTGTTGGAAATCGACCCGATTTAAATTCTTTTTTTTTCACTCCCACATGAAAATTTCAACACTGGTATGTCAAATATCGTTATAAAACATAAATAATGATAAAAATAACAATAAAATGAACGAATAATCCACAAAATAACTTGTTAAACCTACCACAGCATATGCCGTTTACACGGTAAAAATTATCGATACACGCGAGTCAGATAAACTTTATGCAGTGTAATCGACATAGGTGGAGGTTTAAAACAGTTTTGCATAAAAAAACGAAAATGTTACTTATAAAGGATTACATATGTTGATTCTACTTGAATGTGGCTTCTCAGGTTTGTAATTTTTTTTTTAAATAAATATGGTTTAAGAAGCTTTATGAAGCCGGCAAAAGTTGCGATTCATTTTCCGATCGGCTGCATATAGAAATAGAAGGAAAATTTTCCGCATTGATTTGAGTAGTAACTGGGTTGTGCGCGAAGAGCGACCATTGTATATACAGTGGAATCGCGATAACTCGAAACCCGATAACTCGAAATGACGGTTTAATTCGAAGTCGGCCTCAGGTCCCGTCAATGTTCCTTATATATTCAACTAAAAACAGTTGCGATAATTCGAAACGCGATAATTCGAAATTCGCGATTTCTCGAACATATTAATAAGTCCCTTGAATAAGGATTAAGCACAATTTAATCGCGATAACTCGAAGTACATTTATTGACACGGTTTTTCACACCTCCGGCGAGAATATTCGGAGTCTTTTGTTTATCGCCAACTTGTCAGCAAGAGTTGCTAGTGGCACGTCATTGTAATGATATGAGTGTGAAACAAACAATAAGATTGATTTGTCTCAAATTAATGTCAAATATACATTTGGAGTTGTTAATTTTCCTTTCTATAAAAAGTTCTTTAATTTTACGATTTCTGTATTCTATAGCTTGTATCAATCAGCAAATGACAATTCGCATACGGCGTAACGAAAAATAATAAAATTATTAATAACATTTTTTCCGAGTAATCCAGCGAAAGACCCGGGGAACTTGGAGGATACCTTGATCGAAAAACAACTCACATGGTGCTGTAATAATTGCACGTCGTTACTTTCTTAAACTCGCATGGTATTCTGGTAAGTCGCGATAACTCGAAGTTCGCGATAATTCGAAGTAAATCATCGGTCCCTTGGGACTTCGAGTTATCGCAATTGGACTGTATAGAAAAGCTCTTGTTGCGCACAAATAGTTGGGCTAGGTCTACACTGGTTGCAAATGACACTTTTGTGAACACATGCAACTTTATTCATCATCACTGGAACCTGGGGATAATAAGTTAAATCTGTGAAAGGCATATTGCTTACTAATGCATATATAATACAATATACAATGTAATATTATAATGCCATGCAAATGTCAATCGTATTAATGTATGGAATAACTTAATTGGCAATGAAATTACAATTATTTTCTTGATGAAATAAAAAAGCCTATGAATATTGATCATTAACCCTTTTTGATCTTAATCTGCTGGCTGCAAGGTGAAACATCTGATTAATGTGAAATTGTTAAATTTTCCATGAAAAAAAACCCCTGAAAGTTGGGATTTTGCACAGGCAGATTTTCAGGCAATACTTATGTCTTGTATATATCATAGTGTTGAATACTCTTTCGCTCAGACTTCTAATTCACATTTTTGTGTGAGCTAAAGGACAAAAGCTAAAATTGAACTCAACTATATAAAAAAGACAGCTCTTTGTTTCAGTAACATAAGAGAAGTGGAAGAAAAGAGAAGAATTAAAACATGTCGTTTCTGGTGATTGTACAAGTTCCTTATGAACCTATGCCTGAGAAAGTCCCAGAGGAACCAAAGAAAGAAGATGAGACAATCCTGGAGACCAAATCAGAAACTGGTAATTACTGAAATTGTTTTAGTTATAAATGTAATACAGTAGGATTTAATAATAAATGTATAATTTACTGAAAAATTGTCCCATATCATCCTTTTTTATTTAACAATAATTTTACATCCACTGTAATTAATTTACTAACAAAACAACATCAAACACAACACACGAAAAGAAAAATTATTATAAAACTTACTGGTAAAAATGTTATTGGGACTTTAATATTAAGTGAATTTATCACATTTGTCTTCTGTAAAGTATGCCATGTCAAACTGTATGTATTGTCAGGGACAGTACCTTGTACATGTGATTTACTTTTGCTATGCAGTAATAGGTGTAAAAATTAATATCCTAGTGTCCACATTACTGTTGCAGTGTACATGTAAGATATAGAGGATATTTGTTTTTACCAGTGTAAGATAGAAATTTATTTCACCGAGTGAGCTCCAGAATATATATTTTCACAAGTGGCGAAGCAACGAGTGGAAATACATAATTTCTGAGTTCACGAGTGAAATATGTTTCTATCTTTCACTGGTAAAAACAAATTTTCTTTTTATTATATGCTTTTAGTGTAAAATTTGCATGAATTTGACAGAAAAGTTGCAAGAAATGGCGCCAAAACCGCTTGTTTATGACGTGACGTCATGACGTCAAATATACAAATTTGAGCATATTTTCTAAACGTTCTAATTTGGTATGTTATGTGCGTTTGGGTACCAACGTGAAAAAAATTGGTGAAAATAAAAATAATATTCCACTGTTTTGAAAACAGTGAAATACCACTTTTATTTCACCGGGAAAATTCTATAATTCACTGAAAAGCATAAAATAAAGTCTTAAAATGTTAAATGTACCTGATTGCTGCAGGTAAACAAGAGATTATACTTGTTAAAATATACTAATTTAATAAGCCAGTCCAAGTTCATATAATACCCTGTTTAAAGATTATGTCTTACCACAGGAATTTTGAGTTGCTAGTGTTTTGTAATTTCGTTTTGATAAAAACATTTGTTAAAATATAAATATAATTTAAAGCATGAACAAATTGAAAAAAAAAATTAATTTACATATATGTTTGAAAATATGAGGCACGCCACGGTACCTTCGGTCATTTTTTGTGTCATTTTTGTTGTTACTATATTTAGAAAGAACTTTCAAATTTCTATAATTTTCTCATAACAAAACAGTGATTTTGTTACACATTTTGACAATAAAATGGTATATTTACCGCGAATTGCATAATAATTAATGTCGTCTGCTCAACTTTATGACGTCGTTTCAAGGAATGACGTCAACTACCCGAAGGTACCTTTTCCCGTGGCGTGCCTCAAATATTCTTTCTGTATTAAAATGATGGTCTTTATGATGGGGGGAAAAAAAACTTTTGATTAAAACGCAAATCTGAGAGAAAACTAAAATCTTGTTAAAAAGTGTGGCCAATACTTAGTGGTGATGATAATTATGTTTGTATATTCGTCAGACATGAAGTCATTTATGATTGACTCTTGCTAAGGTTTTATTTGTTATTCTGACAAAGTACAAGAGAGCAACACAACACATGTGATGCTATGGTACTTACGATACAGTCAGATCTATGTTTTTGCCTATTTGATGAATAATTTTTTACAATAAAGCAAAAAACATTTCATAAACTGAGTCTTTACCCTTTTCTCCATATACCCTGGTAAACTGCTTTTATGGCATGGATGAACAGTTAAGAGCCAAATCAGCAGGCACATGTATGCCATCTGATCAGGATCTTTACTGTTTGCCTTCTGGTCAAAAATAATCTTATAAATCAAACAGCAAACAACGGAGATCCTGATCAGATGGCACAGATGTGCAAGCTGATCTGAATCTACACTGGTCACACATGCGTCAATGTGTGTATATGGAGTAGTTAAAGAAAAGCAAACCATCACACACGTTAACCAGATTACCCTGGACCCTTTACTCCATGGAAAAGGGCTTATATCCCATTTGTAACCAGTGCAAACCAAGATCAGCTTGCATATCAGTGGAGTCTCTCTGTATCTCAGTGATTCATGGTCAGAAATAATGTAATGAATTGAGAGTGAAGATCCTTATCAGATCCCATTGATGGGCTGGCTGAGCGGTATCTACACTGGTGGCACGTGGGATAAAACAGTTTCCATGAAGAAGAGCTAATACGCTGAGAGTTAACACTTTCCTCCATATATACACCTTTTTAAGCATGTGCGACCAGTGTAGATCCAGATCAGCCGGAACATCTGTGCCTTTTGATCAGGATCTACACTGGTCACATTTTGGTCAGAAAAAAACATAATGATTAAAAAGCGAACAGTTTAGATCCTGATCAGACGGCACAATGTGCCGGCTGATCTGGATCTAAACTGTTTGCCCACGCAATAAAGGTGTGTCTATGGAGGAAAGGTTTAACAAATGTTAAATATTTCAGGAGAAAATACAGACAACGAGAAATCTTACGCAGAAACTGATGATGAAGCTACTAGTTCTGACGAGGTAACAACATCGGATACGTCAGAGAGCACAGAGTTTGAAGCGTGGGATCTGTCCGATACTGAGGACTACAAAACTGCCCAGTCAACTGAGGATGTAAAACCCGCTCAGTCTACTGAGGACTTAAAACATTCCCAGTCTTTGGGTAAAGATAATACCACATATTCTTTTAAGTTATATGAATGTTTTGATATGTTTTGGCTTAAATCAAGCTTGGGGTCAATTACTTTGAAATGAAGTTAATTAAATTACAATTACATTGTAATTTTTTTAATTACAATTATAAATGCACCATTTTCACAAATGTAATCAATTAAATTACTTTTTTTTAACAAAAGTAATTTATTACATTTCAATTAACTTTGGAACTTATATATTTGTGAAAGATAATGAACCACTTTTTTTTCATGTAAACTAATAACACCTCAGCATTTATTCATTTGCATGCATATATCCTGTTTTTATCACTTATATTTCATTGTTGCATTTTCAAAACTGTTTTGTATCAAGCCACAAATAAAATTTAAAGTTGCACACCATTGATTTTCAGAAATTTATAGTAAGAAAATATGTATCTAATTATTATGTATAATTTGAAATGTAATTGTTAATAAATCACTTTTTCATGATGTAATCAATTACATATAATTAAAAAAGCATCAAATTACACTTAACATTTAATTATTTATATTCAAATTGCAATTAGTTACAATTGCAAATTCAATTACCTCAAGTCTGGCTAAGATAGAACTGAGTGATAAAAGTATCCATGAAAAAAGGTTTAAATAAATTTAAATAAATAAATTCGTTATATGTGTTCTTTTCAAGTTATTGGAGGTCTAGAGGTAAAAGAGTCCTCTACAGATCCTTCACAGCCAGCTCTTCCGTCTGCCTCAAGTTCTACACAAGCTGTGGCCAAAAGGAAGAAAACATTTGGTGTCACACGTGTACCGAGCCAAGAACAACATGACAAAGCTCTTGACGAAGAAAGAAAGAAACGAAAAAAGAAGAAGAAACAGAAAAGGCAAGAAAAGATAACTGAAGAAAAGAGGCCAAGTCAAGGTTCCGTAGATGTAAAATCATTAAAATCAGAAACTGGTTCTGCTAAATCAGGTGTGAAGACAGATGAAAGTAAAGTACCCAAAGTCACCTCTGAGGACTCGGTCAAGACTACTGCCTCTAAAAAGCAGAGTGAAGGATCATTGAAAGAAAATAATAAACCACCAGTGAAAGGTTCGCTGGAACATTTATTTGCGAAGCCATCCACAGAGGAGAAGGTGCTGTTGAATGAAAAGCCGAGATCCTCCTCATGCGAGCGGGACCGGCCAGCTGCAGATGTCAGCAAACAGACAACTTCAGGTATTGTACAGTAATGGTATTAATATTTTCTGTTGTTTATGAAAATGTTGTTTCTGGTGAACCAATTCTTTTTGTCCGTAAAACCACAAAGCATTGTTAAACAACTAGTCTATGATAAACATTTCATCTTTGGCTGGCTTGTGACTGTTCTCTTGCTTAATTTGAATATAAGCTGCTCAGCAGACTCTGAGCAGAGTGAAATTTTATCGACGAAGTTAAATGTTAAAGTGGGACCTTGATCATGCATTAAAAATGTTTTTCAGCTCAAGAATACTGCCTTAAATTCATTAAATTTTGTTTAATTCTCATCCATAAAAAGGTAGATTATATACAAGACATTTTACATACTGTAAAACTGGTTTTATTTGTGAAGTTTTATTTTTGCTAATATTCGCGAATCGCTTACCTCGCGAATTCATAAATACCGCGAATATATTATGAGTTTCTGTATAACCAAAAATAAGTTTATCTGAAAATATGCAACTGACTATGTCGTGAAATTATAAATACGTGAATAAAGAAACTAGCTGATTTTATGACAAAATCGTGAAATTTCAACCTCGCGAAATTAATGCGTTTTACAGTAACAGGGTAATCCCTTGTATAACTTCAGATAAAGCTAAAGACAAGCAGCCTGTGAAAGGATCGCTCGATCACTTGTTTTCCCAGCCTCCCCAGCCTGCATTAGAGGAAGAGAAGCTCCTCGGCAGCAAATCCAGATCAACTTCCTGTGACTCGGAGCCAGAGGGCATCAAACAAACAACCTCAGGTACATCATAATTACATGTATACTTTAGATTGTATACAGTACATCATACACAGTAACTATGTAATAATTCTTTACAACTGGCAAAAAAAACCTCAGTAGCTAGTTTTGTGTAAGAGCTTTTTAACCCATGGCATTAACTTCACCCTTCCAAAAGTAGCATAATTGTTTAATCCAAAAATGTTATAAAAATATAGAAAATGTTATGCAATAACCGTCAGGTTTTAAAAGTGAATGATAAGAAACAAAATAGTTAAATTCACCAATTTATGTTCATGTGTAAACATCGTTTTGCTTATTTTACTTTATGAGAAAGTAATAGATAGCTGTAAGTTGTTTCTAACTAAAATATAAAAAATATCACCAACATATCTTTTACCGTCGTGATGTGCCTTCTACCAATTCTTATGATTTGGATATAATGTTCTTATTTGTTATTTTCATCTCATTAATGCAAGAAGTGCTGGACGTTACTTGCTAGTATTATCTCTTACATGTAGCTGCTCTGTTCACATCACTAATGTGATGGTTGTCTTGGTTCCAGACAAAAAGTGTAGTGAGAAATCTCTCACTGACATCAATGATAACTCAAAGACAGAGGTCGTCAAGGACAAAGATAGTGACAATGAGGAAGAGAAGGAGAAGGACAGCACCAAGGACGCTGATGATTATACTCTGGAGCAAGAAGACGAGGAAGAGCATGAACTGAAGGCGACAGATGACACTCCTCTTACCCCTCTGTTTGAAAAAATACCCATACACAAGGTACTGTTATCACATACCTTCCGGTTTGAGAGTGTAATAACACCCGTTATATATTTTCGATATATAACTAGTTATATGTCGTAGCCGAATCACTATTCATCCACGTTATGAGCGATCAAAAAAAATTTATGAAAATGACTTACTTTTGCCACCTGACCACTTCAGGCAAGCAAGCAGCTTCTAGAAGTAACATAAGCATCCCTTTTATTGATAACATCCGGGGAAAATATAATTTTCTGGCATCTTGATTACTCTGTAAGATAGCAATATGCCGAAAGTCTATGATGAAATTCAACAACAGAAACAAAGCCATTTTCATTTCGTTTGAATCGAAAACAAAATGACCCAGACGCTGACACCGTTTCCAGAACATCGTCAGTGTGATCTTACAACATCCCCGAATCAAAATATAAACACAAGAAACACATTTTCAATCCAAATAATGAGTTTAAATCCAGCAAATTTCAATGTGGTCATATGCCGCTATGAAAGTTTACACAAACGACGTCATACAGTAGATCGATTTATATAATTAAACACAACTTCAGAAGCCTATAACTGGTAGATTATTTTATCTAGACTCTGGCGCAGTTAATTTTATTTATTTATTTTTACTTATTTTGGCAAATAGGAAAACAGTAGTATAAATTCTTAGGGGACTAGCTTATGTATCACTCGATACGACCGAATTACACGCGTTTTAATTTCGCTCTACTAGGCGATATAAAGGGACAATTCATGGTTTTTGCTTGTTTTTCAGGGTATGTGATAAATAGAATACATCATTCGTGTTCATTTTATACTGAAATTATTAAACTCGTCATCTAAATCGATATAAAACTCGGCAAAAGCCTCGTTTTATATCGATTTAGACGACACGTTTAATAATTTCAGTATAAAATGATCACTCATGTTGTATCCTTTATTTACTTTATAGTCATATTTAAAACCAGAGCTTTGGAATTAATAATAAAGCAATAAGTTTATAACTTTGTAGCATTTAATATATTAAGATTCCAGACTTGTATGTTTTTTAAAAAGGTTTCATATCATATTCTTTGCCTAAAGGTCAGGTTTAAAAAGCTGGAATAAATGGTGATTTCAAACAATGACCTCTCACCATAAATGTACGTTACAAGATATGTTGCTATAAAGCAGTTAGGATGATATGCAACATGGTTAGAAGATGACATAGAAACAAATAGGAGACAAAACTGGCAAATGAAAAATATTCCCTGATGTATCATGTTCCCTGAGGTATCCTGTTCCCTGAAGTAACCTGTTCCTTGATGTATCTTGTGCCCTGAAGTATCATGTTCCCTGCAGTATTCCCTGATGTATAATGTTCCCTGAAGTATCCTGTTCCTTGATGTATCATGTTCCTTGATTTATCATGTTCCCTGATGTATCATATTCCCTGAGGTATCCTGTTCCCTCAAGTATTCTGTTCCTTGATGTATCTTGTGCCCTGTTGTGTCATGTTTCCAGAGTTATCATGTTCCCTGATGTATCCTGTTCCCTGAAGTATCCAGTGCCCTGAAGTATCCTGTGCCCTGTTGTATACTGTTCCTTGATGTATTCTGTTCCCTGAAGTATCCTGTGCCCTGTTGTATCCTGTTCCTTGATGTATCATGTTCCCTGAAGTATCCTGTACCCTGAAGTATCCTGTTTTCTTTGATGTATCATGTTCCCTGAAGTATCCTGCGCCCTGTTGTATCCTGTTCCTTGATGTATCATGTTCCCTTAAGTATCCTGTTCCTTGATGTATCATGTTCCCTGAAGAATCATGTGCCCTGTTGTATCCTGTTCCTTGATGTATCATGTTCCCTGAAGTATCCTGTGCCCTGAAGTATCCTGTTCCTTGATGTATCATGTTCCCTGAAGTATCCTGTGCCCTGATGTATCATCATGTTCCCTGGAAGTATCATGTTCCCTGATGTATCATGTTCCCTGAAGTATCCTGTTCCTTGAGTTCCTTGATTTATCATGTTCCCTGAAGTATCCTGTGCCCTGTTGTATCATCATGTTCCCTGAAAGTATTATGTTCCCTGATGTATCATGTTCCCTGAAGTATCATGTTCTATGGTGTAACATTTTATGTTTCCAGAGGGTGGAGATAGAACTGGACAAGATGGGAGTTGAAGCAGTGGAAATAGAACTTGTTGGACACGGGGAGTTCTCTAAGGTAGTTATAGTAACTGTTAAAAGTAAAAATATCAATCTGATAAATCAAACTTACCTAAAATATTCAGATATTATTTCAGATATTCAGCACATGAAATACATTACCTTTTAAAAACACTTGGTCTAGAATATGTGTGATGAACCTGGTATTGGTGAATTCACTCTATGACAGTAGAAGGGGATAGTTGTGGGTGCCAAGTTGCTAGTTTATCCTCTCAAAAAGTGCAAATCTATTTTCTGTTTAAGAGATAGCTCTTTGATAGCAGAGAACTGTTATCAGTACTTAGAAAAACCTTGTCTAAATTGCTACTAGACATTGCTTCACAGTCAGTGGTGGAAAGCTATGGGTAGAATTTTGTTTTTTCAGATTTCCTTTATACAAGATGACAGTCACAAGTGTGAGAAGATTTTAAACCGGCTGCGAGGTATCGGTGTAGGTATCACAGCTGGTTCCTCTATCAGGTATGTACTAGGGTATTGTTTAATTAATTAATCTAATGGACCACTGCACATACTCCCAATAACTAACAGATTGCAAGAGACAGGCAGTCAGATATTGCTTTATGAACTATTGGTGCTCTGTTCTGGACAGTCCCAGTGACCGTCACATTCCTACAGTCAAACTGGCAATTTTTATTCCATTTTCATCAAGTACTATAAGGATATTAAATATATACACTCGGTGAACAAACAGCTAGAGTTGAGGTACTCTTTAAATGTTCAGATTTTTCAAGATACTGAAGTCAGCTTTTTAGTGATATCTCTCGGCACTCGTTTGTCTGTTCTGTACTATTTCAGTGTTTTCCCAGCAAGTTTGCATGAGCGTGGTGCCGTCGAGTCAGAGAGTCGCGCCACAAGTGCAGATGATGACACTCCTGTCAGGAAAAAAAGGTAGCTGCTCGTTGCTAGACATAAATCTACTCCTTTGATACATTCACTTTGTCTGTCATATATAGAAAACATTTGGTGCTAATTCACTTTTTCCCCATATATTTTTAAAATATATTACATTTAACACACAAAAGAATGAAATTTTTCTTCTAAAACTCAAAACATTTAAATTCAAATGTTGAAATATGAAACCCCCACCTACTAAAACCCACTTTTCCTAGTGATTTATTTTTCAGTATTTGTATTCTTATAAATCAGTGTTTTAATACAGTAGACTCCGGCAAATCGAATACACAAATTGTCAGCGAAAAATATTCTATTGCCCGGAGTACCCGATTGGCCGGTAATCGTATTCATCATGAAATCTGCATTTATTTGTTGACAAGGGAGGTCAAATAGATCGTGTTCTGGATAAATATGCATTATTTTATATGTTTATTTATTGATTAACCGACCCTTCTGTCATGTTCTGCTACAAAATCGAAGTTTCAAATTATATTATGCTACCGCGACATTTACAACGTGAATGTGAAATAAGTATTAAAACACTAACCAATGCGAACATATTCCATAATTTTATCTCAAGTATTATATTTCAGTATTATTGCATCATCAACCAATTTAACCCAGATAAAAATGTGAAATGTCACGTACACAGTTTTGTAGATCAAACAATTTCAAAGCGGAGCCGACAAAAAACACAGCCTTGATACGAGCCGACAATTTCCTTTGAAGTTGCATTTTTATTGACGGTTGGTATCAATATATATATAGGAAATGGTTTTGTGTTCGAAAATAGTACCCCATTTGCCGATATATTCTTATAGCCGATACCCGATTTCGTGGAGTCTACTGTATAAATGGAAAAAGCTTTTAAATTGTTTTTTTTTAAGAATGAACATTTCATGTAACAGATGAACTTATTTTAAACATCTACCCTCATGGTATTAATAACAGTATAAAGCTCCATAACAGCATAAATGTATACACTGAAACTCCATTATATCACGGACCTCGGGGTCCAAGCCCGCCAACCCCGATATAAACAGATATAAACAGAGCACGATATAAGTAAATAATCGCGCTAAAACAATCGGAATTCTTTTTGTTTTGCATATCACGGTGTTGCGTAATTAATACAAGTGAAATCTACGGGTACATCAGGGAGTAGGTTCCATGCTGGACAAATGTTATTAGACAACTTTTATATAATTTATTGAGATTTATTTTAAATAAAAAGAAATTAATGAATGTTCAAACAAATTATGTCTGGCCGTCATCAATTTCCAAAGGTGTCGGTACTTTCAACTGATCGACAATCTGTTGGTCGGTCAAATTCAGCGATGTTAGATCGTCGTCGTCCGTCGTTAACCAGCTTGATATGTCGATGAGCAGGTAATGTGAAAACAACAAACTGTTTTGATGTTTCCTGCTCAATGTCTATTATGGTTAGCAACTTAGCAGCTTTAATTAATTGTCGCTGATTTGCGGTTTGTCTCGTGAACGAAATTCTGCAGGTACTTTATTAGCTTGGTGTTTTTCGCACCTATTCGTCACAAAGGGGGTTTCATGTGAAATCAAAAACTTTTTTGTATAAAAAAAACTTTCATGTATTTTCATACGTTTGATGTTGTATCTGTTGATGAACTTGTACATCGCCGCTTAAATCCCTGCATACAAAATGTAATAAACAACCTTCGCCGTTAATGATGTAATATGACACGAAAAAAGCGTGCATTTCGTGAATTTGTCACCAAGGTTGATTTGATCATTCAGTCTTTTTTACCACCCACGAAGAATGAACAAACATAAACATTGTAAATGTACAAAAAAATTGGGATCCGAGCGTGATATATTGGATATCACGATATAACGGATCGCGATATAACGGAGATGCAGTGTATGAAAGTATATTTGCAAAAAAATAAAAAATATATAATTCCCTTCCTCCCCTAACAAGTTATTTGTGGATGGTTCTATAATGAAACCATTTTGTTTATGCCACATGGAAATGAGTTTTACCAAGAAAATTGGAGCTGTGAAATTTTCCATTGGTAGCACTATTCCATAGATAAACCTGATCAAAAAGTTTTAACTATTTAAAAACATCTTTTTATTATTACCATCCCATTAGTTTTGTTGATTTTTTTTCTGATTTTTAGCTAGATTGCTGTGGATTTTTGCTACTTAGAAATACCAGTATTTGACATTGTTTTGTTTACAGAACACTGCTAAAACGATTAACAAAAGATGTAAACGTAAGCTTTTACTGCTAAATACTATTTGTCCATTAATCAGTTCCGCTTTGATAACAGAACAATGCAATCAAAGATGTGTTAATTACAGCACCATATCCATCAAACTAATTTAACTAATCAAGAAATAGGTGTGTTAACCCTTTCCTCCGTATATATGCCCTTTTACGCATGAGTGACCATTGTAGATCCAGATCAGCCGCCACATCCATGCCGTCTGAACAGGATCTGCACTGGTTGCATTTTGGTCAGAAATAACCTAATAAATCAAAAAGCTAACAGTGCAGATACTGATCAGACGGCACGGATGTGCCGGCTGATCTGGATCTAAACTGTTCACCCATGCAATAAAGGTGTATCTATGGAGGAGAGGGTTAACTAATCAAGAAATAGATGTGTTAATGTAGGGTTTGGAATTAGGTGTTTCTGTGTCCACGATCATTTTACTGGTTAATTTATATTTATTCTTGTGGCCTTGTATTTCAGAGGGCGTGAGCTGTAAGTTTATGTAACACTAGTTAGACATTTTCTGGGGTTTCTGTTGTATACAGTCTTAACAACACTAGTTAGCAAATCTCTCATTAAAACAAGTTATATTTTAGTGTGCCTTTAGCTATAGCCTGCCATGGGTCTCGTGGGATACAATCTTTGCCCATACCTCACCATTGTTGAATGGTGAAAGGTTAGGACAGATCAACCATGGGTATTCCTCTGAGGCAGGTTTTATACTGTGGTATCATTTAATTTAGCTAAACATTAATTTTTGCATATTTTACCCTCAGGCCAGAATTCAATCCTAAACTTAACTTTGTCCTATAAGACTGTTCTAAGAAGGTATCTGAAAATACATTAATATCCAATTTGTACTCTTGGTACATGTATTTCCGAGTATTTCACCAATTTTGATGTCAGTCAGTAGTTTGAATAGAGAAAAACAAAATTTAAGTGTTGAACATGTTTTAAGCTGAGCTGCAAAATGTTTAAATGAGCATAGAAACATGACTTTATGTTCTTGCATACCAGATCAGGTCATCCGGTGTTTTCACCCATGTAGGAAATTTCGATCCTACACCCCCCCATGTAGAATGAGTCACGTGAGTGACATCACGTCTTCAAATACCTGACGTAATATATTCAAGTTATTGACGTCATTTATAAAAAGATTGCTTTAACTTCAATATTTCAGCATAATGAAAATAAATAAGTTTGTATACTTACACAAAAATGTTATAAATAATAAAAGGTATGCAAGAAAAAGTATCTTGCATGAGACATTCGGTAAAGATGGAAAAATCTGCCACCTCGGGTGAACTGTTTTGGCGGGAACTCGGCAGAGCCTCGTTCCCGCAAAACAGTTAACCCTCGGTGACAGATTTTTCCATCTTCACCTTACACTCATGCATGATACTTATATTTATGATATAATATTATGTGGATTGGGCATTTTAATAAGTTTCATTGGGATCTTATTCAGTTTCAGCATTCACACTGAGAAAAAAAAATTCTTAAACTTTTAACTCTTACTAATTTTATCCCAAATAACTTAAATACATTTGTAATGACACTGGAATGTGTAACTGAGATAAAAGCATTCGTTTATTATATCTGTTAGTTGAAAGTAGAATGAAATTTAACAATGATCCGATAATTCATGAACAAAGGATGTAATTTTTTTTCTTTTTGGAATTGCCAAATTGACAATCCGTTTATTTAATCATAAAAAAATATAGCATAACAATCAATGTGTACAAAATAAGAAGAAAAATATTTTCTTGGCTTATGGGTAATGACTATTATTATGACTTATATGTAAAGTAGTGCTTATACGTTTAACAAAATCGCCAAAAAACAAAATGATATTTTCTTCTTAATGAAGTGAGTTTGATTAGCAATGTGGTCGTAATATAAGTTATATAGAATGTATATCTGTTAGTTGAAAGGCAAGTGAGTAGAATGAAATTTAACAATGATCCGATAATTCATGAACAAAGGATGTAATTTTTTACACTTGGCTAGCTTGCTCAATCAGATAAACTGAAAAAAATTACAGAAGAGACCTACAATGATCGATTGAACAATCGACAGGATTCTTCAAAAATTTGGTTTTGCATGAAATTACCGCAGCACGAAATAGTCATTTCTTGTATTTTTGCGAATATCTGTGTCAGTGAAATTAAATGATACCACAGTGACTTGTAACTATACAGTGCACCTTCTTTTAATAAACATTTCAGGACCATGGGTTACCTTACCTTAGGAAAATAACAACACCATTACATTTTCTGTTTTTCAGCAAGTCTTTCAGGTACATGCATTATTAAACCAGAGCAATTAACACCCCCACTGCATTTTTCCCTGTATTTTTCAGCAATACTTTCAGGTACAAGGTATCCAGAATAAGCTAGAAACCATAGAGGAATGTTAAACGTGTACGATCCAAGATTCTGTTTGTAGCAATGTCAAGTGTTTATGTTCATTTTGTCAACTAATTACCATGTACATTCCGAAATTCATACATTACACCAACAGAAAAAGTATTCTGTTTATTATAGTAATGTTTTTTTTTAATTTTTACAATTCAACTTTAGTATTGCAATTGTTTATCTAGCATAAGTAACTGAAGTTTGTCCAGAATGTTATTGTGGCACTTCCATGGGATATGATTTATCTCCCTTTTTTAACCCTTTACCTCATATGTACAGTTTTTACACACCTTTGCAACTAGTGTAGATCCATTTCAGATGGCACATATGTCCCATTTCATGAGGATCTATACTGGTTGCTTTTTAATCAGAAAAAAAAACTCCCAAATGAATCTGAAAGTGAATAGTGTAGATCCTGATCAGAAGGCCTAGATGCGCTGGCCAATCAGGATCTACCTTGGCATAACAGCTATACCACACGGAGATTAACCAGTGTAGATCCAGGTCAGCCTGCACTGACTGCACAGCTATACCACGTGGAGATTAACTAATGTAGATCCAGGTCAGCCTGCACTGACTGCACAGCTATACCACGTGGAGATTAACTAGTGTAGATCCAGGTCAGCCTACACGGACTGCACAGCTATACCACATGGAGATTAACTAGTGTAGATCCAGGTCAGCCTGCATGGACTGCACAGATGTTCAGACTAATCAGGATTTACACTGTTGCTCCATTTAATAAATGCCATATTCCACTGAGAAAAGGGTTAAGAGTAATCAATTCACAAATATTATGACCACATCTGTAAAACCTTGAGAAATTATCGACAGTAATTGGTTGATATTCTGGTAATTGTGTGATAATTCTGGTAATTGGTTGATAATTCTGGTACTGGTTGTCTTTGTTAATGTAGGGTTGTTGGTTGGTAGAATACTAAGGAAAGGAATTCATTTATAAGGGTTCAAGCTCATTTGGGGATAAACATGTACTTGCTTCTTACTAACAATACAAGCCCCATTTTTCCATGTTTCCAGTTAGAAGTATTGTTTCATTTTAATCAGACTTCTAGCTATCCTTATTCTAGAACAGTGATAAAATAATGAAGCCTGTACATGAAAAAGTCAAGAAATACATAGTTAGTTATAAACTCTTAGTTGATCTTATAACATTTTAATAGAAACATCCACTATCACTTCTGATTTTTGCATTTTAAAACAATCAAATTAGAATTCTGCTAGTTTTGGAACTTGATGTCAGTTTGTTTTTAGAGAAATTATAAAATTTCTCAGAAATTTGCAATAAAAAAATAAAAGTGATATATTTTTGACACTTGCAAATCAATATATGAATTTCAATTAATTTTTGAGAATAAAATGTCATAAAATATGAAAATATTTCTCATGTGGTTCTGATGATAACCTTTTTACATTTTAACCTTATTTTAACCTTGATTGGGTTTCTAAAAAGTAGAAAAAATTTTGCTTATATGTTTTGTTAGTATGGAAAATCTTCTACCTGTGTGTTACATTATAATGGATATAATAAAGTTTCCTCGTTTTCATGGAAGTTCCAAAAAACTGAGAAGGTGTTTGGCAAGAGACTCAGCCATGAAAATAAGACGGTATCAATGTTAATACCTCACACAGAAGTTAGCAGTTCAGTTGATGGTTTAACTAACTCTTACGCACTTAATTCTCTTACCTATCAATACAATATTGTTCCCTATGGGTACTTTACAAGTATTTGATGAGTCTTAAGCATAAGACGTAGCCTCAAGTTTGAGCCATGTTTGAGTCAAGAATGTGGCCAAAGGTCTCAATAGTTATTAATGATTGAGTCCACAAACTGGTTAGTTGGAATCCTGTGAATTCACTGTTTAATTTTGTTAATTTTATCTGGGTTTTCTGTGTCTGTCCTATCATCCGACAACCATGCAGAAGTACCCTTTGTCTAAAATAGTTTACATCAATGTTGCATCATATTACAGCTTTTATATTCCTTTGCTTGCAAGTGCTAAATGGGCAGGTAAAAGCGCCAGTATAGAAATTATAGCAGTGTGTGTAGCAATATCTCTGTTAATAATTATTATAAGTAGGAATAGTCTCCGTTATACCGCAACTGTATAATATGTAGCGGGCACACTATCCTGACCATTATTATCACATGTTGTATTCTATACACTAGTCCAGTGTAACAATTAAAGTGGTGCATGATTCGTCTAAGATCAGCATGGGCGGATTTAAAGCTGTCTTTTCAGCACAGAAACAAATCAGTGCTTGAATATACTGTATGTTTTTCTTTAACCCTATTTGAATCAGGTCATCCAAAACAAAATTCAAAATGCAAAAAAAAAAGAATCTCAAGGGGTGAAAGTGAGAAGGTTTTATCCCTTTACAACATAGACACATGTTTATTGCTTTGGCGAACAGTTTAGATCCAGATCAGCCGGCACATCCATGCCGTCTGATCAGGATCTTAACTGTTCTCCTTTTGATTTATTAGGTTAAATCTGACCAAAATGCAACCAGTGCAGATCCTGATCAGGCGGTATGGATGTGCCGGCTGATCTGAATCTACACTGGTCACACATGCGTAAAAATGCGTATAAATGGAGGAAAGGGTTAACTATATTTGAATCAGGTTATCCAAAACAAAATAAAGAATGCAAAAAAAAAAATCTCAAGGTGTGAAAGCGAGAAGGTACTAAGTGGTATGAAACAGAAAAGCACATAAAACCTTTCGGCTTTCACATCTCTATCTGCTTAAAGTAAAACGGGCTTAGACTGCTTTAAATGTACGTTGTTATGTTGATTAACGTCTGTTACATGTCTGTGTTAGTAACATGTTCTAATGTTCGGACTGCATGAAAAGGAAGAAGCATGCTAAAATAGAATGTCTTGTCACATTTTAGGGGATTTTCCTCTTTGTTGATTATCGTTGCATAATGATTTCAGTTTTTAACAGAAAATTATATTGTGCTTGAAAAATAAATGCAGAGTTAATTAATTACTATGCCCTTCCATTCTTTGATTTGCTGAATTAAACTTGGAGTAAGCAATCCTCTCTTGTTTATCATACTGATAACCTTGGTGTTTTTTTATATATAATTTCTTTGGGTTTAAAACAACAAATACTTAAGCATGACCCTCATAGCTTCACCGCTTTCAATTAATAAACCCTTATTGTGAATTCTTTAATATTCGTGGCATCAATTTTTCATGGATTTTTGGGTTAATATGTATAATGAATCACAACCGTAAAACATTTTATTTTGTTGGAAAATTGAAAAACACAAATTTGAGAACCTACAATGCTGTTAAACCAAAAACCACAAAATTTCATGCTCACGAATATAAGTGCATTCACAGTACATACTCAAACATTAACTGTTTGTGAAGTGTCCTACAGCAAATGTATACTTTGTTTCAGTGAGGCGTTGGCAGAAAAGAAAAGTGAATTTAAGAAGTCTGTGAAGTCGAGACTGTTAGTTGCTCAGGTATGTTTTCACAAAGGCAAAGGTTGATACACAATCTACGGCTTGAGATTGTAAATCAAAATCTGGAGACCTGTCTCCAATCCCACACTGTTTAGTTTAAACTTACTTATATTAGTCACGCTTGATGACTGCTTCCTGGGTTTCCAAGCAGTACTCGCGCCGAATGTGGATTGATGAAACTGCAGACGAACCTCATCCCTGGTGGGACTCGAACCCACAGTCTCTGGATCTGGAGTTGGACGCTCTACCCCTAGGCCATTATTATTATTATTATTATTATTATAGTTAATCCCTATTTTATGAAATAGATTTTTTTATCATTTTGAACATTCCAGAGTTTCTCAGTCTTTTGCATAATGTGTTTTCATTATCCAGCGTCTAAACAAATTATTACCATTTCATACTGATAATATATTTGGTCTTCCCAATATTAGCCTTACTACATGGATATACGTTTTATCCCGTGTTCAAGCAGCGTAGATCCTGATCAGCCCGCACATCCAGGCTGTTTGATCAGGGTCTACACAGTACGCTTTATGATACATTAGATTATGTTTTTGAAAAACACTCTTTGTTTCGGCCCTATGGCCTTTATCAAATTATAAAAATCACATAAGTCCACATCTTTTATACATACATCATAACCAGAAATATTAAATTTGATTATTTAAGAAATAATCAATAGCTTCTGGTGAATTATCGCAGGATAATTCACGGGGCGGAGTTCAGATGCGTAAGGATATATCACAAGGGGCGTAGCCCCGAGTGATATATATCTACGCAGCTGAACGACGCCCCGTGAATTATCCTGCAATAATTCACCGGAAACTATTGATTATTTCAATTCTAACACGACACATCTGACTGAATAAGCGAAATAATCATAACTCAATTTTAGCGCGTCGTAATAAACGGAAATTGGTTTTAAGGTCGGCAGTTAGTGTTTACTCCCCAAACATCTCCATAATTCAAAAACTGATAATAATTAAAAGATTAAATGACAAACTTGAATACATGTCCATCCAACCGCGCATCCAGCACTCTCTAGTCATGGTTCCAACCGTTTTTGTCATTCCAACGGTTTAATACTGCACCAGAAAACAACATGTAAACAACGGAAATGATGTGACGTCGTTAAAATGGCGCGTTAACGTCACCTTAACGTTGCCGCAAAATAGCAGAAAATAATTATGGTATTTTATCTAAGTATATGAAATAAACATTATTCTATAACTGTGGTATCATCATATTATGCCCGGGTAAAAAATTCGCATTTTTTTGCTTTCTTAAATGCGCGAAATTAAATCCCAGCGAAAAATACAAATGTCACGTGATAAGTTTATACCGACAGGTAATTAGTAATAGCCGTGAATTATCGTGTAATAATTTACAGCAAATTCAATGGGAAAAACGTCAAGTCGTGTTAGAATGATAATTGGATTATTTGTGGTTATGATGTATGTGTAAAATATGTAGACTTACGCGATTTATATAATTGATAAAGGCCGTAGGGCCGAAACGTCAAAATAAAGAGTGTTTTTTAAAAAGATAGTTAATGTTTATATATTTGAAAGACATTAGATTATGTTCAGTCAAAAGGCGAAAATTGTAAAATCAAATAATCTACTGGCTGATCTGAATCTAAACTGGTTGTACAATGGGACAAAAACCATATCCATGGAGTAAAGGGCAAGCAGATTGAAAAATACCCTGTACCATTCTGACTAGTTTTGACGAGTTGTAATGTTTCATTATTCAGGTTGTAAAGTCGGTACGAGCCAACGCTGAGTTTACTTTTGACTACCTGTTACTATTGATATTAGCTGGGTAAGAATGTTTCCTTCTTTCTACCAAGCAGTTAAAATTTGTCCTCTAAACTGAGGTTTTGTTGAATTTTAAAACCTGAACACTTTGTGTGAATGTCCCAGCTTATCCTGGCACTGTTTCAGTTTCAAACAAGCTTGCCTTGGTATCAGTATTGTATGTGTATAACTCTAAAAAAAAATGGCTGACAATTCTGGGCTGGATGATAAAATTTTGAACACTAATAATGCTATCGGCTTACCAAGCCAGCTACTTATTAACATCATATTGTTTTTGATAGGTTACAAGAGGATGTAATGCTAGTCACTCAACAGAAACCCTCTACTTGATTAACTAAGCCAGTTGTAATAGAAATAAAACAAATACGAAAAAAAAATCCTTGGATAAAAATTATCATGTTTGATGTATAGCAGAGTATGTGGTTGTTATTTATTTTTGAGGGGTATAAAATGATTCAAAAGTAATGTACAAAAGGAATGGGTGACTGATACATATGAAATGTTTTATAAGGCATTGACATAAATATATACATGTAGTTACAATGCTTGTATTCTTTGTTTTTCAGCTCGTTGAGCTCCTTGGCATGTGCTTTAAGATTATGCAAAGATTTGCAATTGTGCACATTTCCTTTTATTTAAAGAAAAAAGACACATATACCATCCAAGATTATTATATGATTTTGGATATGAATCATAGCAAATATGAACATTAACCTTTTCTTCCATATATATACACTTTTACACATGTGCGACAAGTGTAGATCCAGATCAGCTGTCACATTCGTGCCATCTTATCAAGATCTGCACTGATCACATTTTGGTCAGAAATAACCAAAAGAATAAAAAAGCAAACAGTTTAGATCCTGATCAGATGGCATGGATGTGTCTGCTGATCTGGATCTAAACTGTTTGCCCAAACAATAAAGGTGTATCTATGTAGGAAAGGGTTATAAGATAGTACTACTGTTAAAGCTTTCATAAACACCACCCTGAAATTAAGACCACCCGAAAAATAAAACCACTTTTTTCAATATCATTTTTTAACTGTTTCAATTCATGCACTATTTTCCACACAAGCATTAAGACCATCCTACTTTTAAGACCACTTTTTTCAGTCCCAGGGGTGGACTTGATAGTGGGGTTTTATTGGATATGAAATAGCACACAATACCTGAGCGAATAATTAAGAAATAATCAATAGCTTCCGGTGAATTATCGCAGGATAATTCATGGGGCGGAGTTCAGATGCTTAAGGATATATCACGAGGGGCGTAGCCCCGAGTGATATATATCTACGCAGCTGAACGACGCCCGGTGAATTATCCTGCGATAATTCACCGGAAGCTATTGATTATTTCAATTCTAACACGACACATCTGACTGAATAAGCAAAATAATCATAACTCAATTTTAGCGCGTTGTAATAAACGCAAATGGGTTATATGGTTGGCAGTTAGTGTTTACTCCCTACAGATCTCCATAATTCAAACCTGATAATAATTAAAAGATTAAATAACAAACTTTAATACATGTCCATCCAACCGCGCATCCAGCACTCTCCAGTCGTCGTTCGAACCGTATTTGTCATTCCAACGGTTTAATACTGCACCAGGAAATAACATGTAAACAACGGAAATGACGTGACGTCGTTAAAATGGCGCGTTAACGTCACCTTAACATTGCCACAAAAAAGCGGAAAATTATTATAGTATTTTATATAAATATATAAAATAAAAATTATTCTATTACTGTGGTATCATCGTATTACGCGCGGGTAATAATTTATTATGTGCTTTCTTAAATGCGCGAAATTAAATCCCAGCGAAAAATACAATTGTCACGTGATAAGTTTATACCGACAAGTATTTAGTAATAGCCGTGCCCACGCGCGGTGAATTATCGTGTAATAATTCACGGCAAATTCAATGGGAAAATCGTCAAGTCATGTTAGAATAATAAATAATACATAACAACATTATTCTGTGACATTGTAGACAGTTTTCAGAGATTTGTATATGTGTATACCCGCATACACACTGTAGATATACGCATGCATGGTCTGTTTTACACAGTATTTAGTTGGAGCCTTCAGTGTAACTATTTTATATAAAAATATGATTAAGATTTGCTGTTAATTTAAGACTTTTTACTTTAATTTAAACTGTGCATGTTGAAGACCATAGACAATAAAAGCAAGAAAACAAACTTTAACCTATATCACACTTCAGTCTTCGGACTGTCTGTTTTCATGTTTTGTCAGACAAACTACCTATACAGTTTACACGATATTTGATCTAATGCATGTTACTGATCATTAAGAAGAACTGATCATTAACAAGAACTCAAATTTTAATCAAAATTTGAGCACTGTTTAATGACCAGTAACATGATTAACCCTTTCCTCCATATATACACATTTTTACGCATGTGTGACCAGTGTAGATCCAGATCAGCCGGCACATTCATGCCATCTGATCAGGATCTGTGCTGGTTGCAATTTGATCAGAAATATCCTAAGGAATCAAAAAGCAAACATCCATGCCATCTGATCTGGATCTAAACTGTTCGCCCACACAAAGGTGTATCTATGGAGGAAATGGTTAAATATGGTTGATACACAATTTTCATGTTATTCAAACCAGTAGATTTGGGGTACCGGTAGGTTAGGGTTGAAGAGGTCTGCAAAATCTTGTTCGCTCCCAGCTAGAGACACTATCATTTGAAATTCACAGTAGCGCTATTTGTGCAGTGTGGCGGCCGTAAAAAGTCTCCCCGTACATTTAGTCAGTACTGTTATCAGTAAATTAACCCGTTACCGATGTCATTCAGTGATTGTTACGTATATCAGGGCTATCCGATCAACGTTTTTTGGCGTTGTCCCGGTTAGCTCAGTTGGTTACGTCGCAGGAATTGTATGGCTAGGCGCTGTCGCCGTGACGGTGCGGGTTCGCTCCCAGCTAGAGACACTATCATTTGTTGAGCAAACTTGCTCAAAAGATTCTAGACTAAGAGTGTAGTTTGGAATTAACTATCCATGTCAAGCACAGATGTTTGTAACATAATTTAAAAAAAAATAAAAAGTTGGTTTGGCCTATTTTAAATGAAAGATTTCAAGGGACTGCAAAACTTCAACAGTTATCAGAATATTAGAATGAAGCTATTGTGTGTCAAGTGAATAATTATGTTTGTGAACAATATTTGTATGACACTGCATTTTTATCCCTTTACTGCATGGATACAGTTATTGTCCCAGGTGAAGATCCAACACTATTTGCATTTTGATTTTTTTTTACTATTTCCTTTTCAAAATGCACACAGTGCAGATCCTGGTCAGATTGCACAGATGTGCCAGTCTATCTTGATCTACACTGGTTGCACCCACGTAAAAATGTTTATATAACTATATATGGAGGAAAGTGTTAAGTGAGAGGTTGCATGAGTCTGCAAAATACTGTGGTATATGTACAGTATTTTGAATCTTCACCATTGCCTCCTTGGTCAGAAATAACCTAATGACCCTTACAGTTACTTGATAAGATCCTGATCAAGTTCCACATTCTGGTGGCAAATATGATAAAAGCTGTACCCATGGAGTAAAGAGTTGATTTGCTCCAGTTACAATAATTATTTTATCATTGCCTTTTTAAATAAAGCTTCAGGAATGCTGTACACGCTACAAGCAGACATTTCTAGTGAACTATTATGTTTTTATATTTCAGCCTTATAGCATGTTTAGGCCTTGTAGAGAACAGTTCAGTTGTTCTTGTTGCCAGCATGCTCATATCTCCACTTATGGCAAGTTTATTTCTCTTTTGTTACATGTAATATTTGGTTCAATATGTAAATATTTAGCATTTAAATAAGTTTAGTGAAGTAGGTCACAGTGCATTTTATAAATGAAAAATTCTTTTGTATCAGTTTGATTCAGTTGATCATGTGGATTGGTAAACTATTCCACTCCTCTCCAAGAAAAAGGAGCACAAGAGAAATTTCCTGCACAAGTCATGGGTAGTTAGAACTTTGATATGCATCAGTTTTGGTAAAGACTCAATCCTAGTAAGAATTTAGGTACAGTCCATTTGCTGGTGAGAATATGCTGCACTAATTCTGGGTGAAGTTTGTGTCCAATAATAAAATTTGCTGAACCAGTATTATGGTCATAGAAGGAACTTCTGTCTTAGTAAGAACTTTTCTAAACCAATCCTGGGTACAGCACCTCAATACCTCATTCCTATGGTCCTAGTAAGAACTTAAATGAATCAGTATTTCATGTCCTAGTAAGAACTTTGCTACACCAATCATGGGTACTTTTCCAATTTTAGTACAAATAGTTGCTGCACGTGTCCTAAGTAGTCCTTTATTGTTCTGTTAAGAACATTGTTGCACAAGTCCTGAGTACTGCAGTCTTTAACCTAGTAAGTCCTAGGCACAGTCTGGTTACAGGTAAGAATGGACCGACATCTATTTACGCTGTTCCGAAAAGCTGTCATATTAACTTGGTTTTTCAAGTCCCGAACACTGTCTTTTAACAGTTTCCATAAATTCCCTGCTCAAGTCTTCTCCCAGAAACAAATGGCTTGACCAGTCCTGGTCTGTAACTCAATAGAAGCTTACAATCTTATCTTGCCACTCATGAATCATGGACCAGAAACTGGTGCAAATTACCTACCCAACCAAAACATCAACATTTTTCTTGAATGTGACCTACATTACTAAGAATTATTAATGCTTATTTCATAAACAATATTTTTATATAGACACTTAAATTATTTCCACTATTAAGCATTGCAGCACAGTGAGCTTTTATTGGTAGTAACACAGTTTTTATGTACAAGCACTTTTTGTTGTTGTTTGTCATGTGTAGATCAAAGTATTTCTTAACCTTTAACTCCATATATTTACGGCATGCGCAAACAGCTGGCACATCCATGCCTTTTGATCAGGATCTATACTGTTTGTTTTATATTTATTTGTTGTTGTTTTTTCTGACCAAGAAAGGACAAGTGTAGGTCCTGATTGAAAGGCATGGATGTGCCAGCTGATATGGATCTATACTGGTCACACAATAAAACCTGTATATATGGAGTAAAGGTTAATGTTGTTGATCCAAATTTTACTTATGCATTATTTGTTTTAAGGGCCCTATTCTAGCAGCAACTTTTGGGCAGGTAATAAGAAAGAAAGACCTCCGGGATCTTGGACTTAAGTCTGAAATCAAGGGCTTAGTACTGTGTTTAATTGTAGGTAAGTTTGATCTGTGATGGAGTAATATTTATACATGTTTCATAGATAAAAGTTATACTTTGCAATGAAGTATTTCAGGGTTCCCACTGGATATTCAAAAGTTGGAAAATTTTGTGTTAAGAGCCAATTGAGCCAAATGTTGTAGCTAAACAGCAGTTTGAGGTGGGATAAGGTTTAGGGGTCTGCCTAGCTAGTCTTGAAGTTGAGAGAAATAAGCTGTTAGACTCGTTATTTTATGTATGTGAGGAATAAACATGTCTGTCTGAATGTTTTTACTGTCCAAAATAATATACATGTTCAAGAACAGATCACAAATGATTAATATCTAATTTTTCTTTTAATCTGCCTTGGTAAGGTCATTCCAAGCTATTGTTTATAGCCTGTTGCTGTGATTACTATTTTATCCTATGAATTAATAAGATTTGTTTGTTGTTGAGGTTTTACATTTGGCCTGATTGCTGGTGGAGTGGGTTTACATGGAGCAATCTGGGGAAGTACCGACACCTGGCCGACGTCAGAAATGAAGTCAAGGTGAGTTTTCAACTTCCACAACAAGTACTGACAATATTTTATAGAGTCTTGTAATGTCATCTTAGTGCAAATAAACTCCTTTTCATTTCAATTTTTACTTATACCTCTTTTTCAATAAGGTGACATCTCACACCCTTACTTTTCTCAGTTCTGGGTACAGCGATCTTGGAGTACGTAAATTCTTGATCAAAGTAAAATAGATGAACAAAAAAACATTAATATTTCACTTTATCATGAAAACTTCCTGAAATGGAAATTCATGACTGGTAACCAACCAGGGTGCTGTATTTACATTATATTTTAAGATTATTTTCTTAAGCCATATTCAAAACTAAATCAGTATATAATTTTAACTATATTTTACTTGTTATGGCCAGTTTAGTAAGTATGCTTTTATAAAAATAAAGATCTGACTTAGTTTGATGCAAAAACAGCGCAAATGAGAAACCTAGACATAACTTAGTAAGCTGAATTCCAGAAAAATGCTTTCCAGTAAGTTTTGTTTTTTGGAAAGTTTTGCTGTCAAAATACATTTGTATTATGATCTGAACCAACCACCATTTTATTTCTAACGAGGGTCTTTAAAGATTTCTCTTGTCTTAAAAACAGAGTAAACTGCAGTATTTCACATGAAATTGTGAACATTAGTTGCCTCTAAATATTATATCATCAGAAATTTCTGTCAATTTTAATGTTACCTTCCCTATTCTCTACATTTGTCTGAAAAATACTTGTTATAAGTGTTTTTCTTTCTTTCAGGCACATAGAAATTGTCTGCTTTTAATTGCGAGAAAAGCCATCATTAGTTATGTGAATGAGGTTAATTAACATAAGTGCAAAGACCAACAAAATGACCCATGGTTACTTACATCTTACAGGGCCCAAGATCATAAAACTTAAACTGGAGACCAGTCTGAAATCGGATTCATCTGATTGGCTGAAATGGTCTCCAATCTCTGGTTTATGATATTGGGCCCAGTTCTATTTCATTACAAGTTATTTCCTATTTCAGAGGAATGTTACGTAGTTTATGGGTTGGTGTCCTCATTGCCCTACCTTCTGGAGCGGGAGTGGCTATATCTGTACTGGGCGGCAACTCAGGGTCCTTGGTGGGCGTGGCTATCTCGGCTTCTCTCCTCCCTCCAGCTTGTAATGCGGTAAGGCTTTAATGGCATATTAGATATATACATGTTATGCATTTTTATTGTCAATCAAATTCACTTTTATTGGGGTTGTCCTGGCTAGCTCAGTTGGTTGCGTCGCTGGAATTGCAGGGCTAGGTGTTGTCGCTGTGACGGTTCGGGTTCGCTCCCAGCTAGAGACACTCATTTGAAATTCAAAGTAGCAGTGCAGTGTGGCAGCCGTAAAAAGTCTCCCCGTACATATAGTCAGTACTGTTATCAGTAAAATAACCTGTTAACGATGTCATGCACATGCAATTATGGTTACGTATATCAGGGCTAACCTATCCACCTTTTTTGGGGTTGTCCAGGTTAGCTCAATTGGTTGCGTCGCCGGAATTGCAGGGCTAGGCGCTGTCACGGTGATGGTACTGGTTTGCTCCCAGCTAGAGGCACTCTCATTTAATTTAGAAGATCTACAGATCCCTATGTTGTGATGGAAAGTTATCTCGCCATTTGATACATTCAGAACTCTTCAAACCATTCAGCGAGTTAATAGAACATGTTACCCAAACAAATAAGATTTTGTGATGCCTTTTCCAAGAAAGGTCAATACTTAGGGACTGCTTTGTCCATTTGTCATCCAACCATTTGCAATGAAAACTTTAAGTAACTTGGCTTTAACTTTTTACATTTTGTATATCTTGTACAAGTTGAGAATTTCTTGTATTTCAGGGAATGTTATGGGCATACGCCCTCCTCTCAGCTATAAGGGTCCCACCTGTAGAGTCAGTGTCGTCTGCTTCTTCAAGTGTAAGTTTATTGATACATTGAATTTTTGTATGATGGTTATCAAGCTCTTGTGTGGGGGAATCCATTTATAGAAAAAAAATCACTTCAAATTTCCAATTTTGACACTATTTTGGACTGCAATGTAAAACTTAGTAAGTTACGGAAACACATTTTGAGTTAAATTTTGAAGTTGTTTTCTGAAATACACACATTTCAATCAATTTGGAATGATATTTTTTTAGTTCTTGAAGAGATAATACTGCATTCATTTTTGGATGAAACAGTTGTTTAATAAGAAAATGACCTGAGACCATGAACTTTAGATTTGAGAGCAGTCGAAAACCTCAGGCTTTTTATTGTCCATTCTGAGACTGGTCTCAATTTCAACCAATCAGATTTTGAGATTTTAGGCAGGTCGCCAGTCTCAGTTTAAGGATCTTGGGCCATTGTAAGGCTAATTTCAAATTTGAAAACAGTAATTTGATATTGGAATTTCATTGGCAGAGGAATTGGTGATTTGAACTTGAGTAATTCATTAAATTGAATAATGATTTTACTATGTTTTGATGGCATTTTCTTACCATGATATTGTCACTCAAATAGACCTACATGTATATCAATTGATGTTTTTCAGCTTTCATCAAATATAACAAACACCACAACAACAACAATGCCTCCAACAACTGTGCTACCTCCTCAAATGGGTGACCTTGGTTGTCCACCACTGGTGAACAACAAGTACGAGCCAGAGTATTTCTGTAACATTTCCCATGATGCAGCTCTCCTGGGACTCGTTAGTCTGTTTCTGACAATCGTCAATATCTGTTGCATCATAATCATGGGAGTGCTTGTGCTCAAGGTATTAAACTTTATATATGCTGAGTGTATTAATAGGTCTGCAAGATAAATTGTCATTGAAATGTGATATTTATTTGTCCAACTAAACAACAAAAGAATATGTTCACCAAAAGCTAAAACAGTACTTGTATTTGATTTTTGATTTAACCCTTTCCTGGATATATACGCATTTTTCGCATGTGCTACCAGTGTAGATCCAGATCAGCTGGTAGATCTGATCAGGATCTGCACTGGTCGCATTTTGGTCAGAAATAACCTAATGAATCAAAAAGCTAACAGTTTAGATCCTGATCAGACGGCACGGATGTGCCGGCTGATCTGGATCTAAACTGTTCGCCCTAGCAATAAAGGTGTGCCTATACAGGAAAGGGTTAAACTTATTTATTTAACATCGATTGTGAAACAAGTTCTTCTAACTTATATAAATCATGCTCTATGACTGCTTCCTGTGTGTCCAACCAGTACTCGCGCCGAATGTGGATTGTGGAAATTGCAGATGGTCTCATCCCTGGTGGGATTCGAACCCTCGACGCTCTACCCCTAGACTTGTATTTAATAATGGAACCTCTAGTCATTAAAATGTGTCAGTATTTCAAAGTCTGTAGAGAGGTTTGACACTTTGTAATTTGAATAGTTGCCCAGTCTTAAATAGTAAACAGCAAGAAACCAATGTAGAGATTTATATTGTAAAGAAAATTTGACAATTTTATATAAACCCTTTACCCCATGAAATATGACTGTTATCCACCAGCAAACAGTGTAGATGAAGATTAGCCGGCACACCTGTACCATTAGATCAGGATGTAAACTGATCACTTTTTGATTCATAAGGTTTCTGACCAAGAAGTGAATGGTGTAGATCTTGATGCGATGGCACGGATGTGCTGGCTGATCTGGATCTACATGATGGCACGGATGTGCTGGCTGATCTGGATCTACACGATGGCACGGATGTGCTGGCTGATCTGGATCTACACAATGGCACGGATGTGCTGGCTGATCTGGATCTACACGATGGCACAGATGTGCTGACTGATCAGTATCTACTCTTTTCTCACAGGCGATAAATCCCATATGTATGGAGTGAATGGTTAAACAACTATTTTGCTCTATTTCCAAGCTTAAAGTCTTACTTAATTGATGTTTTTTTTCCAAGCATTAAAGGCAAGATGGTTAGTCATACACATTGGAGAAATACCACTTTCTGTAATATGGCACTGATTTCAGATTAAAGAAGTGGCCCCTAAGACGGCAGGTGTGGATACCTTCTGGAGAGAAGATGTGCAGGTATGTCTCTGTTATTGTTACACCAAGGTCAAACACTTCCTACCTCCCCTTGATTGAAAGCTTCTTCCATCACATTCTCACCAACTTGCAGATAAATTATTACAGCCTTTTTATTACAGTTATATGTTACTTACCTTAACCCTTTCCTGGATATATACGCATTTTTACGCATGTGCGACCAGTGTAGATCCAGATCAGCCAGCACATCCGTGCCGTCTGATCAGGATCTGCACTGGTCGCATTTTGGTCAGAAATAACCTAATGAATCAAAAAGCGAACAGTTTAGATCCTGATCAGACGGCACGGATGTGCCGGCTGATCTGGATCTTAACTGTTCGCCTTAGCAATAAAGGTGTATCTATACAGGAATGGGTTAAGTGAATAGTAGGGATGGGAACTGATACCTAAATCACTATTCGGATAATCGTATCTGGTATCCGGATACTATCTGAATAACCGTATCATTTTATCAACCACAGAAAATTTCTTGCTTGTGTAATATTTTCAAATTTAAAAAAGCTCTAAGTTACACTGTATCGTGATCGTTCGAGTCCTCGACCAACCTACCAGGGTTTCACAGAAACAAAATAGAAGTGAAAATTTGGACCAAACAACTAAACTTTTTAAGTCAATTACGGCGTTGAAAAAATAAATTTATAAGAATATGAGGGTATTCAGATACTTGAATGGTATCCGGATATGATCTTACTATTCGGATATCCCGATAACCATTCCTATCCCTAGTGAATAGTGTAGATCCTGATCAGACTTGCACAAATGATCTACAAGGTTTGAAACAGAGCTAAATATCCGTCAACCTTTCTTAATTAACAGAACTGTGGGTGCTTGCTAATGTAGATAAACTGGGTTATAGTTCTGGTATCTTATAATTTATTTTGTTTACATCTTTGCCTCACAGCAGATGTATATTTAGTCTTTATTTAGTATCTCCCCTATTTATTATAGTGTCACCCCTATATATATATATAGTAGGACCACTATTAAAGAGGCCAACCCTCTAGAGCTTAAAAGACACCTTTATCATGAAGATATAACTTCCCGATTCATTTCCTATGTGCCAGTTGCCCAGCAGGAATCAGGATAACCATTCTTAACTGTAAAACGCACTAATTTTGCAAGGTCAAAATTTCACGATTTTGTCAAAAAATCAGCTAGTTTCTTTATTTCATTATATATGAATTTGCGATGTCATCAGTTCTATTTTAAGTTGCATATTTACGGATGAACTTATTTTCGGATATATGAAAACTAATAATATATTCACGGTATTTATGAATTCGCGACTTAAGCAATTAGCGAATATTAGCGAAAATCAAATAAACACAAATAAAACCAGCTACTGTAAAAAAACCAGTTTTACAGTAGCTGGCAGCTCAACAACAAGCCACAATCATACTAGTCATGGATGTCAGGAGGGATACAAAATAGGTTCAGTGGGGTTGCTCGAACCCCAATTTGGGGCAGCATTTAATTGTCAGGGCAAGTTTGATCAGAAAGTTAGAAAGTGTCATGTAACTACCCTAAGACTGCCCAAAATGATGCCCTTATCTGGCATCCAACCCTGTACATGTTGTGTTATGTATATATTTCAGGTTGCTAGAGGTTACTACAGTACAGCGAAGGGTGCTACATCAAAGAATCTGGGTAAAACATTCCTGGAGGAGTACAAGAAGCTACAGGAGCAGGCTAGGGAGATGCATCCTAAGAAGAAGAGAGACAGAGACGAAAAAGCTGAATCGGAAACTGAATCCAGCGACAGTGAAGAGTTTGAGGATGAGATGGCGGCCATCGAGATGAAAGAATACTTAAAGGTTGGCATTTTGTCTAGCAAATTGTGGAAGCCGATCAGGCATATATACTTAAAGAAATTAGAAACGCAACTTCTTTAAACACTCAATGTGTGTCGTAATGAAAGAAGTTGTGTTTTTAATTTCATTTACTGTATTATATGTGCTTGGAGAAATAAGAAACATAACTTCTTTAATCTTGAAATGTATTTCTTCCTTCAAGAAGTTGCGTCTCTGCTTTCTTTATGTATAGATTGATAAAAATAGTTAAAACGACTATAAAAAAACATCACAATTAAGATCAGAAACATAGATTGTGACATGCGAACCATACAGCACTGTCTAATAAACTACAGACAGAAAAACTTGTATCATTTTCGTAAAAAGGTGGGAATAACGAGGTCTAAATCATTTAACTGAGATTGTCGCATGTCTATACGGTTATTCCGATAATATTTGGATAGGAAATACACTGTACAGATATGTGGATGCTGAATTTTTTATTTGTTGACATCCCTAATTTTTTCTTCACTTTTCATGATTTTATTCTTGTTGTTGTAGGACTTGCAACAATCGACAAGTTTCCAAGATGTATATGCCATGATGCCAATACAAGTGAAAGAGGTCAGTACACTAATATCATAACACACAAACTACTTTCTTGCTCAGGTACAGTTTGTTGGGTAACATTTATATGGTCAGTTTAAGTTTGATGTAGGATTAAAACATGTTAAATTTCGACTTGTTTAGATTTGCTTTGAGATAACTAAATATTTTACGTATAGCAGGATCGAGGTACGGTACTGAGGATGCACTTATTTTCTTGGGAATAGAATTTTGTGGTTTTTTCATAGGACACCATTTTTGTGGTTCTTAAATATGTAGATCTTAATTTTGCCAAACTACATTTATGTTAAATTCTTTATTTGTTGGTAGTTGTGATCTTCCAACAAAATAAACAAAAATTAGTGCCCTGTAAATATTTATGATTTCACAGTATTACTTTTTTTTGTTGTTGAAAAGGTCAGTGGAACCCCTCTATAATGGACACCTAAGGGACTGAGGGAAAGTGTCCTTAATAGTGGGTTGTCCCTAAACCAAGAAGAAGAGAACATGTCTGTTCTTTAAAAAATCAACCATAATACCGGGCTGCCCATAATATCGAGTGTCCGTAATGAGGGTTTTACTGTAAATGACAGATCAAACTGTATTCTGCTTACACACTTCTATTAGTAGGAATTAAATTTTAAGGTTTTTCAATAAAACATTTTTGTGGGTTCTAAATTCATGGTTTGACCCATGAAATCCATGAAATAATAAATCGCTTGTTATTTCTGATGACATACAGACCAAGTAATGTTGTATCTTTTAATTTCGGGTGGATCAAATTTCGCACAAATGAAATAAGTGACATTTTCGCGAGGGCTTAAATTCGTAAACAAGACTACATATTCAATGGTTTGGTTTCGCTAGGATTTGATTTCGCGCATTTACCCTAGCATGAAATGTGCAAAAATTAAACCACCGCATTATATAATGATACCACAGTATACTGTTAGGTGTTTTTAAAATGTTACAGATAAATACATAATGAGTTATCTGTAACATGTTTGTAGAAAGTTATTGGTGCATGTATTACATTCTTATTTTAGTGTTATATCAGGGATTTCAATAGCTTCTGAAAACCAGGGATCATCTGACCCCTGTAACTGTTTGGAATTTTCAAGGGGTCATAATCAGATGGTCACGAGTCATATCTTGTTTTCAGTGAACTTTACTTTTTATACAATTGCTTTAACTTTATTTAAACTTACATGTATTTTCATGGTTCAAATAAACATTTACTTCATATTTAAAATGGAAAAGACACAATATCTATCATTATTCTTGAAAAATTTGACCACTTTTCCTAAATTCTCATGGCAAAAGAAAGAACTGCTTCAAAATGACCCCAAGCTTAGAATTAGGTGGGGTCAAAGTGGAAAAATTCAAATTTGCTTGCATTAAAATGCATGTATCTGCATCAATTGAAATCACTGTTATATGTTTGTAGAATGCTGTGGATGATAAGTTTACTGTTATATGTTTGTAGAATGTTGCTGATGACATACAAGACGACTATGACGATGCCCAGAATCTTATTGCTGCCAAACTTGCCAGGAAACCAGAAGTGTATTTAGCAGAGCCGACATTTAAAGATAAGAACTTCAAAGATAAACAACTAGAGAGAGCCTACATGACCATACATAGTGGCTCTCACTCTGCAATGAGGAGTCCCCTAAAGAAACGAATGAGCGAGGCATTTGATGCGATGAATCTTGACATGTACAATAATGTCAACGAGAAATCACCGACGACCCCAAAAACTCACTTCAGCCCAGGGTCAAATATGTATAGAAGGCGTAAAGAACCTAAGGTTAAGTTTCAAGTTACAAAGATAGATGATGTTGTAACGGAAATTCCTTGAGCATGATCTCTTATAGACCAGGGTATTAATTGCTTCCAAACCTTTCATACTGTGTTTCTCCTAATTAGTGATGCTCTCGTGGATGCTGCTCTAACATTTCTGACCTTAAAACATGTCACTGGATAATTATAAATACATGTTGCCCGCCAAAATGATCGTGTACAACCTGTAACCTGTATATCCTATAATATTCCAAACGACTAAATTTTATCATTAGCTATATGGAAACAACTTTCATCTTTCGAGCATCGGCTGTAAATCCAGATGAGTGAGAACATCTGTATCATAAATGTACCATAGCTATATCTGTCGGAACTAATGATGCTGACTATACGTCTGAAAAAAGTCTCACATAAAACTAAGAGCCTTGGGATTTTTTGTTCACTTTAGTGCAGTTTTTTTTGTATGTATTGAAATTTAAAAAGTTCCAAAGTGACAGTTTATTGGCAATTTGTATAATAGCTGTGCTTGATAATTAGGAGAAACATGGTTATGGTCACCTATCCCATTTGGTTCAAAATCAAAGTGGGTTGTTTTTAACCCTTTCCTCCATATATACGCATTTTTACGTGTGTGAGACCAGTGTAGATCCAGATCAGCCGGCACATCCGTGCCGTTTGATCAGGATCTGCACTGGCTGCATTTTGGTCAGAGATAACCTAACAATAAACTGTTTGCCCTGGCAACTAAGGTGTGTCTAAGGAGGAAAGGGTTAAGGAGGCAAATCTAGTAGTTCTCATTAAGCATGATGTATTTATTGCTGATTTTGTTAAACTATTTTTAGTACCGTAGTTAGTATTTTTCTTAAGAGTTCTCAAATCCATTAAAGTAGCTCAGAAATCCATATTCTTTTAAATGATATTTTTATACATGATACTGTTGACTTTAGTATTAATTCTGTTAGAATTGTGATAAAATGTCTCAACTTGTTGTCATGGAGCATTTTGTTCAGAATTATTACATATTTAACCCTTTCCTGGATATATACGCATCCTTGCCATCTGATCAGGATCTGCACTGGTCACATTTTGGTCAGAAATAACCTAATGAATCAAAAATCGAACAGTTTAGATCCACAGATGTGCCGGCTGATCTGGATCTAAACTGATCGCCCTAGCAATAAAGGTGTATCTATACAGGAAAGGGTTAACTCCTAAAGGGGTAGGTACATTTTTGCAAAATTTTGGCCTAAAAGGTATATTCACTAATAAATAAAGCAGATAATAAAGCTACCTTTACAGAGAACAAAATTGAAAACTTCCATGAATTATCTTGCAAAATAAAGTTTCAGTTTCATTTCAAAGACAATATGTGTCGACCATTATTGTTGTCAATTTTTGAGTAACAAAACAGGCCAATATTTCCTATAAATGTACCCAGCCCTTTTTCCGTTTCTTTTTATGAACATGGCATTACTTCTTCTGTTTCTTTTTATGAACATGGCATTACTTGTATGACTTTTTTAAATGGGAATAATTTTATGGTTACACAACTACATGTATATTGCATTTCAAAGTATACATTTATGCTGTGATACTTTTTATCATAGATTGATACACAATTCAACAAGCAGGCGCTAAGTTTAATGTATCAAATTTCGTTCCTCATTTTTGCTTTATAAATGATATCTGATAATATTAAGACCTTGTATATATTTTTGTATTTTTTAATATATTTTATTGTTTTTGTGACTGTGTCTAAACCGTTTTGATCTGTCATAGAAAAAATGTATAATGGAGATATTTTTACACACATAATTATTAAGGATTGGTGCAAAATTGTTCTTGTATAAACCAATGGAAATCAAAGCAGAAAAGATTGACGCGGAAGTATATTCAAGTAAAAGTTCTTAAAGTTCTCAGGGTTACAAAATTCTTCTTAAAACAAAGTTAGAATAGGTATAACCAGAGATCTTAGGTTGGGGGATGACTTGCAGAGCAAATACCCTGTTACACCTATACATGTATATGTCATGACAAAATTTTTCTGCTGGTTTTTTTTCCACAGGTTTAGAATTATGAAGGAGGCGATACATGCCCTAAGTGCATCAACCCTCATATTATACAGATAGATCTTGTCCATTATCTATGTAATGTCTGAATGTCTGAAAAAAATAGACTCTTTATCTGTGATATTCTAAGAAATCCAGAGTTAACAATATCCTAACATAAACTAACATTCGTGATAATACCTCATTGCTCTACAGAGGTCTGGCCTAACTTTATTTTCATATTTTTTGTCTTTAACCAAACTTTGGTCTCCTGTTGATATGTGCACCCCAGATGGACTGGTCAAATGCTGGTATATGCTATCCCTAGATTGAATCAAATCACCCAAATGAAATCCTAACACTGACTTGAAATATCTGAAATTCACTTCAAAATACTACATTTCTTAAATGAAACATGATAAGTTTAACCCTTTCCTCCATAGAAATACCTTTAATTCGAGGGCGAACAGCGTAGATCCAGATAAGCTGGCACATCTGTGCCGTCTAATCAGGATCTGCACTGTTCGCTTTTTGATTTGTTAGGTTATTTCTGACAAAAATGCGACCAGTGAAGATCCTGATCAGATGGTACTGTGCCACACGCATAAAAATGCGTATATATGGAGGAAAGAGTTAACGAAATCTTGGCACTTAAATGGTTTGAAATACTTAAATTATGTGAAAAAAGGTTTGATAATTACTTAAACCTTTACTATTAATTTATACTTTTTATCTCATGCATGACCAGTGTAGATCCAAATCATCTGGCACATCCATGCCATCTAATTTGGATCTGTCATGAACATAAGGTCTGTACTTAAATATATTTTCTTTAAATTGGAAATAACTTGCTAACTTACTTATGTTTTAATTTTTATACATTGTAGTGGTCAAAGCGTCAAAGTCATGAGTATAGGTTTGTATATGATATTGAATGAAATGAGTGAAACCATGAGAAAATGTGCTTTATCTTTAATATTCTAATAGCCTGTTAACGTACAGTTCTATATTTCTTGGGAGATTTGATATTCTGAATTGATCTGCCCATAAAATCTATGAAAAATCAGTACCAACAAATGTTGATATCTCAGATTAAGACATGTCATCAACCAAGCCTACATTTTCTTGTGGTGTAAGCCAAGAGCTTAACCCTTTCCTCCATAGACAAACCTTTATTGCATGGGCAAACAGTTTAGATCCAGATCAGCTGGCACATCCGTGCCGTCTGATCAGGATCTTAACTGTTCGCTTTTTGATTCATCAGGTTATTTCTGACCAAAATGCGACCAGTGCAGATCCTGATCAGACGGCACGGATGTGCCAGCTGATCTGGATCTACACTGGTTGCACATGCATAAAAATGCATATTTATGGAGGAAAGGGTTAACATGCATGCCCAGGTGTCGGGAGTCACAGAAAGCTTTTGCGATTATTTCAAGTGAAATTTAACCTAAGTTCAGTAAGATTAAATTGTGAAAGAAGTGATTATACCAGTTAAACTATATCTTGACAAGTTAGGCAAAATCTAGCCCAGTTTTAAATAGCCCAATTAAATGAAAAGTTTTAACACTTGGAATTTGAAAGCCACATTTTTGTGTGTATGTTTTTTGTTGTAATACTGTATTTTGCAATTATTTAAGTGTTGAACATGTACAGACTTGGACCATGCATTATTAAGAACAAAAAGAGAAATAGGAACTATGCAATTTTATTTGGCTATTGTAGATGACATATTGTTGAGACCAGTCTTAAGAACTTCATTGTAATTTCTATCACATGCAAGCTTATGATATTTTATCATTTTGCAGAAAAGCAATTCTTTCTTTTGCCATGAGTATTTCGTCTATGAATAAAAATTTATCAGTCAAATAATTGTCAATCATCACATCATAGCAGCTTTTTTATGATGTTTACTCAAGTGTATGGTTAATCAACATATGTGTAGTTTAAAAAAAACAATTAACCCTTTCCTCCATAAATACGCATTTTTACGCATGTGCAACCAGTGTAGATCCAGATCAGCCGGCACATCTGTGCATTTTGGTCAGAAATAACCTAACGAATCAAAATGCAAACAGTGCAGATCCTGATCAGACGGCACGGATGTGCCGGCTGAACTTGATCTACACTGTTCGTCCACGCAATAAAGGTTTATCTGTGGAGGAAATTGTTTAACTTCTCAAGTAATTGAATAACATCAGCTGACTCTCTTTTGTCCATAAATCAACATGACAGTATTCTATTGTTTAATTTTTATGTCAAAGCTGTGCCCCTCTAATACCATTTAAATGGAAACATTTTGCAATGACTCTGAAACTACAATACATGGAACTCAGCAACTTTAAAACTACTGATAGATCCTGGATGTACCACATACCATTCAGTACTCCGTACTCAAGCTGCCATAGTTTTTTTAGCAAGATGATAGTTGTTATTGCTGATAACGGCATTCTCGGCCTCAACTAAACTACTGAGTGATCTTCATAACTGATTACGTCAGCACATCATGATCATATGAGTAAAATGTAACTCTGACATTTTATTTAACCCTTTACTGAATATTTACAACTTTTATGGCGTAGGCAAAGAGAGTAGATCCAGATCAGCTGGTTCATCTGTAATTTATGACAAAGAGCTGTTAGCTTTTAAATTGATAAGGTTATTTCTAACTTAAAAACCAACAGTGTAGATCCAAATCAGACTGCATGGATGTGACATCTGATGTGGATCTACACTGTTCACCCATGGGTTAAAAGTATCTGATGTGGATCTACATGTTCACCCATGGGTTAAAAGTATCTGATGTGGATCTACATGTTCACCCATGGGATAAAAGTTTTATCCTGTGGAGTAACAGGTTAATGTTGTACTTATCTCCCGTTCATACTTGTGATCACATGCATCTGTCATGACTGCCATTTTTCTTTCAAAGTAACGTCTCATTCATTATGAAGCATTTAAAACAAAATTCATATCATTTAACCTTTACTCCATATATACGCATTTTTACGCAGGTGCGACCAGATTTAGATTCAGATCAGCCGGCACATGCATGCCATCTGATCAGGATCTGCACTGGTCGCATTTTGGTCGAAATAACCTAACGAATCATAAAGCGAACAGTGCAGATCCTGATCAAACGGCATGGATGTGCCATCTGATCTGGATCTACACTGTTTGCCCACGAAATAAAGGTGTGTCTATGGAGGAAAGGGTTAAGCAGTTCACTGTGCAGTCTGGCTAGTTGCACCTTTAGGATGCCTCATATACTCACTGGTTATTTTGGATGGCTCAATTTGTTTTACCGGGTAGTTTTGGTTGACTGCTCACGTATTATTTCACATATGTTATAGCTATACAATACTGCATATACTCAAGCTTATTTTATACTAATGGTACCTCATGCAGTTAGTTCTGATGACATTTTACCTGCTTATACTAATGGTACCTCATGCAGTTAGTTCTGATGACATTTTATCTGCTTATACTAATGGTACCTCATGCAGTTAGTTCTGATGACATTTTATCTGCTTATACTAATGGTACCTCATGCAGTTAGTTCTGATGACATTTTACCTGCTTATACTAATGGTACCTCATGCAGTTAGTTCTGATGACATTTTACCTGCTTATACTAATGGTACCTCATGCAGTTAGTTCTGATGACATTTTACCTGCTTATACTAATGGTACCTCATGCAGTTAGTTCTGATGACATTTTATCTGCTTATACTAATGGTACCTCATGCAGTTAGTTCTGATGACATTTTATCTGCTTATACTAATGGTACCTCATGCAGTTAGTTCTGATGACATTTTATCTGCTTATACTAATGGTACCTCATGCAGTTAGTTCTGATGACATTTTACCTGCTTATACTAATGGTACCTCATGCAGTTTGTTCTGATGACATTTTATCTGCTTATACTAATGGTACCTCATGCAGTTAGTTCTGATGACATTTTATCTGCTGTTTTGTTGTTTTTACTGTTAGGACCTTGTAACTTGATTTAATAGGATTGTTTGCCAATTGTTAAATACCTTTCAAATTACTTTTTATATCCAATTCTGGTTCCATTGCTCCTTAAAAGCTATCGTGCATATATTAATTGTGCGTCTTAGAATATATTGCTAGCTTTTCTATAATCTAAGATACATAACTCACTAAATCATGGTGCTTGCATCTAACAACTAGTAATCAAAATTCAATTTTTTATCATTTTAAAATTTAAGCAAAGTAATTGTAATGAAGGATATTATGATGTAATTGTAATGTAATTAATAACATTTTAAAGTAAATGACCTCAAGTCTGCTAACTAGCCGGAACCATAGTTGTAGTGGGAGATTGGTCGAACAAATTCTTTTTGCAAACAATACATGACATTTTAGTTGTAATATGAAAAACTAGGAGAATGGTAGAATAAAAAAAATAGAAGTACAGTAGATTGAAAAGTTAGCAATAAAAAACAGTGGCCTTATGAACAAAATGTTGAAGGAAAATGAGGCAGTTTGTCAAATATAGAGAAAGCGTGGTTTGTTGGGTTTTGGATATTGTCCCAACCACAACAACCTGCATAGATGATTTGTTAAGGATTGATTGTTGCCATACTTGGTTTGGATTGGTTTAACTTCTTACTTTTGCATAAATGAGTCCTTTGATTTAAGATGAAAGTTAACACTTTATGTATATAACAAACTTAAAAAGTCATGGTGTGGGAATGTTCAAAGACAATTTGACATTTGTTACTCTGAAATTTTATTAGAATGCTGTGGTAATAATCTGATGTTAAATATATATTTATAAACATCTGCACTTTTGATGTTACATGCACCATAAATATGATTTTTAATACCTCAAATTAAACAAAAATGGACAATCCATATGTTATGACAGACGGTTTACAGAACACTTTACCTTCAAATTAGCTCTGACAAATCCCTTTTAGGGATTTCACTGTATTTTCAAGTTGTAACCTTTTACACTTATACTTTAATCACATCGGCAACTACTGTAGATGCCAATTAGCCTGCACTTTTGTGCAGTCTGATCTGGATCTAAAGTGTTCATTTTCTGGTCAGACATGTTCTAATCTAAAAGTGAACACTGTAGATCTTGATCAGCTAGCACAGATAGCCGATAATGAATCTACACATTTTGCCCATGGGAAAACATTCATATCCAATGGAGAAAATGGTAAACTACAGAAATGTTATGGACAGTGTAATCTAACATATTTATTAATATAGACTTTGAAAACCTTTGCCCAAGATCATGAAACTAAATCCGGAGACCAGTCTAAGATCTCAGGCATCTGATTGGCTGAAATGGCGACTGGTCTCCAATCTTAGTTTTATGTACTTGGGCCCTGATCTACATTGGTTAGCTCTCAGACTTGCTGACAAATAGTTTACCTTTATTTTTTACTGGTATGTAAGTTGTACTGGCTCAAGTTCCTGGTTCCATCATTAGGAAGTAAAAGCTAGTTAGCTTTCATGGAAATAATAAGAATTGTTGAAATAAATAGACAATCATTGACATAGTGTCAGTTCTCACTGTAATCAAAAGTTTAATGATGATCTCTCAGCTAACATTAATAACATAAACCAGCTAAAGAAAGATGTATAACATGTTGAATATACCGTGGAGCAGCTTATTTCTGCAGCCATAAATTTCTGTGTTTTGACCACAAAAATGTATGCAAAAATTTCTGCGTTCTTTATTTCTGCGTTTTCTGTTCCATGAAGGATAAATTTTTTCAGTTCATATTGGGTAAGGTGTATAGTAAATACTTAGTACATACTGCATATAATTCAATATTTTTATTCATGGGTCAATAACTGTTACTCAATTTATTTTAGCAAAAAAAATACAAAAATATTTTTAATCAATGAATAACAACTGTCAAACAACTTTTTAATTGAATTAAATATTTGACAAATGTTTGAACAAATGTCGCATTTATACGATAAGGATTAACGGTAATTGTTTGTACTTATTTTACCCTGTCTGTATTGTGAATCATTCATATGTAAAAGAAAAGTAAATAGAATATTTTGCTGTGATTATTCACTTTGGTCATTAAGTAATGTAATGGCCTGACATATTAGGCTGTCATGTTTTCAGTTTCATCAGTGCTTTTTATAAACAATGACAAATGATGCCTTGCCTTGTGGGTAATATTTGTGACAGTAGTTTCGGATGCACATATTGTGTTGTTCTCTCAATGTATGTTTTATGATACCTGTTTTCTTTGAACTATTTGCCACAGTGTTTTCTTTATGTATTCACAAATCTTGTGTTAATATATATAGTATTTATTTAATTACTTGACGAAAGGCACCATAACATCATAGCACCTGTTTGCCACAGTGTTTTCTTTATGTATTCACAAATCTTGTGTTAATATATGCAGTATTTATTTAATAACTTGATGAATGAAAGACATAATTACATCATATTTGTATATACATAGTATAGTAATCGGATAAAGATCGTGAATTTCGGATACGAAAAGTTACGAAAGAAGATGATTCGACTATGTCGGCAAAACAAAAAATTTTTTAAACGGCGCAAAGTCAAAAGAATCAAACATATACACAGCACATTTACATAGTATTGGTTATCTTCAAACCGGATTTTATTGAACATGATGATACAGATATATTTCTGAGCGCATTACCCCAACCACCACTGACGAAACTGTGAAATTGTAAGCTCCGTTTTTTATGATACTCTGCTTAATTGAATCGAGGATCCTGACAAATAGACTATTCAAATAAGCGGATTCTACTGTATAACTCTTTACTACATGAGATATGGCTTATATGCCATGGGTGACCAGTGTAGATCCAGATCAATCATATGTGCAGGCTGATCTGGATCTACACGAGTTGCTTTTAGATTCATTAGGTTGTTTTACCATATACTTCCTGTACTTCCTGTATTTATTACAATGAACAAAGAGCATCGACCTGTGAAAAAATGCTCATTTTTTATTTTAACACTTTTATTAGAGCGTAAAACTTGGCACATCTGTATGTCATTGAACAAAGAGCATTGACCTATGATAAGAAATTTAATCATATTTTATTATTACCGGTATATCATTTTTTTAAACCCTTTCCTCCATAGATACACCTTTATTTCATGGGCGAACAATTTAGATAAGATCAGCCGGCACATCTATGCCGCCTGATCAGGATCTAAACTGTTGGCTTTTTGATTCATTGGGTTATTTCTGACCAAAATGCAACCAGTGCAGATCCTAATCAGACGGCATGGATGTGCCAGCTGATCTGGATCTACACTGGTTGCACATGCGAAAAAATGCGTATATATGGAGGAAAGGGTTAAGACTCTAGCAGTCAAACACATTTAGTCATTAACAAACAAAATTACTTCAGTTTTGCAAAATTACCAACATGCTATTGTTATTGTCAAACTTACACTTTACTGGATGGAAATGTCTGTGCATTTAATCCGGATCTACAGTGTTTGCTTTCAGATTCATTTCTTTTATTTCTGATCACAAGGAGACCAGGCAACACGGATTTTACTTGAGATATGGGGCGCGTCACGGGAAAAGGTACCTTCAGACAGTTGACGACAATCTTTGAAATGACGTCATAAATTTGAGCAGACGACATCATTTATTATGTATTTCGCGGTAAAATACCATTTTATTGTCAAAATGTGTAATAAAAATCACATTTTTGTAATAAGAAATTGATTTATTTTGGTAAATTCTTTCTAAATTTAGTAAAAACTAAAATATCACTGAAAATGACCGGAGGTAAATTTTCCCGTGACGTGCCCCATATAATCAGTATCATATGGAGTAAAGGGTTAACCCTTTCCTGTATAGATACACCTTTATTGCTAGGGCGAACAGTTTAGATCCAGATCAGCCGGCACATCCATGCCGTCTGATCAGGATCTAAACTGATCGCTTTTTGATTCATTAGGTTATTTCTAACCAAAATGCACGGATGTACCAGTCGCACATGCGTAAAAATGCGTATATATCAAGGAAAGGGATAATGAATTACCTGTAACTATGGTGTGTTAGCTGTGAACCTCTGGCTTATTTATTCCCATCTGTTTGTTCTGATCTCAAAAAGAGATTATCATTCTTTACATGCTCAGCTCTGTTTGCCAGTATTTTGATATTAATGTTTTATAATTGTTTGAACATTGTTAAAATTCTGCATCTTGATAGTTGTTTGCTGGTTTGGTTTTTTTAGCCAGGCAACAGTAAATTCAGGCAATTTGATCAGCAAGGTTTTTACCATTTTGAAATCCACAAGCCCAGTTTATGAAATTTAGACCTTGCATGTACAATAGGTGCCGCCATGGTTTCCAACATGGTGGTGCCCATAGAATTTGAATTTGCAGACTATGTGCCTCACTATTATCAAGCATGTTTGTGAAAATATCATTATATTATCTGTCAAATTTATTTATTAGTTTCTTTAGAAATTGTTCACACTTACAGAGAAAAGCCATCTTAATAATAACATCTTGTATCTTCTTGCGTGCTTATTGTTTCACTGTATAGAAGTGTAGAAAGTGGTCTACAGTTTTGAGATTGTGTAGCATCCAAATCAAGTCCAGGACCCAAGATCGTCAAACTGAGATTGGAGACAGGTCTCAAATCTCAAGTATCTGATTGGCTGAAATGGCGACTGGTCGCCATTTCAGCCAATCAGATGCTTGAGATTTGAGAATAGTCTCCTGATTTAGTTTTTGATCTTGGGGGCCCTGACAGAGATGGCGGAAGTTTGCTAATTGGTTTTACTTTTAGCTGGCAAAGATCCCCTGGTTACCGGCAGACCTTAAACCTGGTTTTGCTGGTGCCTGGCCTATATTTATTCCACTGAGTGCATTGTTTGGCAGATACTGCATGTATTTATTTCAGTGTAAACAGTTTGATGGCAGTATATTGTTATTTTCTATATGTGCTATTTCATTGTACACATGACTCACAATCACATGTCACATGTTTCTTCACATTAAACAATGTTTCTTACATACATATGCATGATATTATCTGCATCAGTCTTGTTTTCTTTTTTTTTACTTTTACATTAAGTTTGATTTTTTTTTCAGATAGATATCTATTATATTTTTTTCTTAAGTTTTGGCTCAATGTAATTTGCACTGATTTATTAAGTATGTTAGGTTACTTTTGTTTGATATTGTAACTGTTCTTTCGTGAATTTGTTTACCAAAATTTCCTGTATTTGTCAATTTACATTTAAATTATTATTATGCATTTTTTACTTGTCTTACATTGTTTTAATTGAAACAGCAACGAAAATGTATGAGTGAGTGTAATGTTTTGTATCAGGCTTAAGTTAAAGAAAAGTTATAAGGACGGAGTTTTTCTTTAAAATTAAACTTTTCCAACAAATCTTTGTTAACCTTTCCTCCATATATACGCATTTTTATGCATGTGCGACCATTGTGGATCCAGATCAGCCTGCACATCCGTGCCGTCTGATCAGGATCTGCACTGGTCACATTTTGGTCAGAAATAAGCTAACAAATCAAGAAGCGAACATTTTAGATCCTGGTCAGATGGCAGGGATGTGCTGGCTGATCTGGATGTAAACTGTTCAAACATGCAATAAAGAAGTACCTATGGAGGAAAGCGTTAAAGATACATGTACTTCTATTCTGCTAATTTCTCCACTTTTTAACAAAAAGTAATTATTGGATTTAGCTTATACTTAAATTAAATATTTTTGCTCCAAAACTTATGTATCTGCAGCTTTTTCTTGCCTTATATGCTCTTAAATGCAATAAATTTTCAAAGCAACAAGAGAATTGCTTCAGAATATTTGTTTTGCCTTTTTTTAGAATGTCTTCCATGTCATAAAATTTGAATTCTGTTTGTGACAGAAATGTTACGTTTTCTTTAATGGTGCAGTGCCATTTTGTTTAACACATGTTTATTCAATGTAAAGTTATATAAGATTTTAAATATTTTATAACAGAACTTTCCAAAAAAAATTGTGGTTTACTGGATAAATAATACAAAAATATATTGTATTAAACCTGAAATTTTCATTAACCCATAACAATAATGTTAAATTACATCCTATTAGGGATGAAAGTAAATAACACAACATTGTTTTTACACTCTATTTTCGACGTTTCGGCATAAAGCCTTTTTCAAGATCATTTATAGAAAATTTCTACATTTTTTGTCATTGTTTTACAGCTCAGACAGGAAATACTCAAAGATCTTGAAAAAGGCTTTATGCCGAAACGTAGAAAATAGAGTGTAAAAACAATGTTGCATAACAATAACGGTATATGCCTTTTATAACGTTGGCGACCTGCATAGATCCATATCAGCTGGCACATCTGTTCTGTCTGATGTGGATCTAAACTGTTTGCTTCTTGGTACTAAAAAACTAATTACTTGAAAAACTAATTTAATCTAAAAGCGAATAGTGTTGGTCCTGATCTGATGGCAAAGATGTGCTAGCTGATCTGGATCTACGCAGTTCATTCATGAGATATCAGGCATATACATAGGGTTAAAAATTCAAATTTTATTTAAAACAAGAAGCATAAAAGTAAACCAAGTTGTTATTCGAAACAAAATAAATTTTGGATGAAAGTCAAATGATTTAAGATATGAAAAAGATTGAAATAAATTACTTAAGAAACTTCAGGAAAGCCAGTCCTGGTTTTGTTTCCACTTAAATATTTCATGAACCTGTAATAAGAAAACTTAGTTTCCAACACTTTTATTATAGCAACCTTGATTTACGGGTAAATATATGTTATACCTCTTAGATAAGACTGATTCATTCCAACTTTTCTAGAATTTTCTAGTGTAACAATTATTTCCACATTAGTTTTAATAAATTCCAGTGGCATTAAAACCAAGCAGCCTATATTGTGTGCTTTTCTAATGCACTCTTTTTTAAACAAACAAAACAAACAAATATACTTCTTAACCCTTTCCTCCATATATACACATTTTTTATGCATGTGTGACCAGTGTAGATCCAGGTCAGCCGGCACATCCGTGCCTTCCTATAAGGATCTGCACTGGTCGCATTTTGGTAAGAAATAACCTAACGAATCATGAAGCGAACAGTGCAGATCCTGATCAGATGGCACAGATGTGCCAGCTGATCTGTATCTACACTGTTCACTCAGGCAATAATGGTGTGTATATGGAGGAAAGGGTTAATCTAAAGTTATTTTTATCACCACTGGTATCCCCCACTGTGGAGGTGGGATGCACTTACTCCCATTTAGATAAACTAGTTATACTTAAAAGAAAACTAAGTAGCAGGTGCAGTTTATTAAATGAGTCAGTGGTACTTGCATTCCTAGAGGATCAAATACTTACAAAATTAGCACTTCTTCACTTTTGATTCATTCTGTACATTTCAACATCATTTGAAAAAAAACAACACTTCTGGTAATAACTATTCTATAAAAGAGTAGAACTTTTGTTTGTGTTTTTTTATCATGTTTGACTTACTCCTGGATTGTTTGTTGTTGATAACTGATGGATTGTTTCTTTGTTACAAGGACTTATTATTGATTTTAATATTTATAATATATAGGTATACTTGAAATGGTAAAATGATTCATACCTGTATTAAACATTCTTAACTATTTGTGTTTTTGTTGTATATCAGTTTAGCTGGTTGAGACACCAGTGCAGAAGGTTATAAAACTGAGCATAGAAACCAGTCTCAAATCTAAAGCTTCTGATTGGCTGAAATGGCGACCAGTTATTTCAGCCAATCAGATGCTTGATATTTGAGACTGGTTTCCAGTCTCAGCTTTATAACCTTCAGCCCTGGTCAACTGAGTGAACATCTCAAACTCAGATTGGAGATCAATCTCAAATCTAATCAATCTGATTGGTTGAAATTCAGCACAGAGTGAGAACATACCAATGGGAGATTAGAGATCTGAGAATGGTTTTCGTTCTCAATTTTGTAACCGACAAAATCCCTTGTTGACGAAATCCATTTCAATCTATTTTCATCTGGAGGACAAAGACTTCATGAATTTTATCTATTAGTCCGGATTTCATCAGTAAACGTATATTATTTCAATAGAATGTTGCAATTGCTGAACATTTTTTTAAAGAGAGTTTGTCAAACATAACTGCATTCAGTCAAAGGCATTTTGATCCGGTAACAGAGTAGCTAGTATTTGTGAATCAATGATTGTGAAATAGTAGTAAAAAAACAACGCTTATGATAAAATCATATGATTAATAAATAAGTTGAACGACCATGTGATCAAAGCTGTTCTAAGAGTTGAATCTTCGAGTGAAAAAAAAACCTGTGTTCATATCCAAGTGGTCAATGACCGTAAGGCTAATTGAACGAATATCAAAATCAAGTCATTGACTCTCTGGTTGTAAATGTTAATGATAATGATTAAATGATGTCTGTGCTTATTAATGAAATAATTCATGTTAATTTATTATAGAAAATGTCGGAATAAGATTACGATGCTGATGACGACGGCGGTTACAGTGCTGCTGCTGCTGCTGCTGCTGCTGCTGATGATGATGATGATGATGATGATGATGATGTATAAGTATTCGCAATGTATTAGCAAAAGTCGTGTGATTCATAAGAACTGCATCACAACTATAATAATACAATGATTGTGCAAATGTTAACTTTTCTTTTAATGACACGAATTTGTAATTAGCCACACCAAAGGCAGATCCGACACCAAATGTGCATTGTATACAATAGTAAAACAATCCGAGTGCTTCGCACAATAACGCTCTAACACATAAAGAATTAAACATGACATAGTCCAGTTTTGCGCCAAAACCCTCAATACATTGTTTAAGGAATGTTTTGCTTAAAGTCACATTTCAGCATTAATAAACCGACAACTGGCTGCCGGCGACAGGCGCCGGGACTGTTTGCCAAGTAGTGTTGTTAACTGCCAAGGATCATTATTCAAACTAATATTGTAACGAGGTAACCCTTGCCAGGTGTGGGAGGACGGCTTGCTCTTGATCTTCAAATACACTAAGTAACGTTTTGTCAAACAAGTGAGAAATGTTAACTTCCGATGAGGATAAGCAATAAGATGTATAAAACAGTTCAGCTACGGAAATATACTGTGAAATTGTCTGAATCGAAACCCGTTGCCTCTGTTGCGGTGTTGTCTGGACGTAAACTGTTTCAAAAAAGTATGTCCACATTGATTGTAAGAATGCGATCATTTCTAAATGAGATTCACTTATTTTTAGTGAATTACAAGCTATTATATTATATATTCGTGGACAAAAGTCTTGTCCGGTATGGTTTTCTATATTATCTTTTGAAAGCGTGAAATCTAAATTCCACATTGCTCTACAGACATGAATTTGGTATCAATAGGAAAAGAGGACATTTTTATGCATTAATGAAAAAAGAATTTAAGAATTTGAGCCACTACTGCCGGTAGAGTAATGTGTTGAAAATTGGCATGCAAAAAGTTTCAAACTTCCTACCGGACAAGACTTTTGTCCATTAGCATACATTACTGGCTGAACCAAGGAGCACACATCACCAAAGACGTCATTGATTAAAGCATCACGATGAACTTACTAGAACCATTGTTTTTTTTTCATGTTTTCATTTTTTGCGTCAACGCCGACGCTTCAGACCGTCGGAATCCGTCCTAGTTTTAGTTTTTGTTATGCGTCCTTTATGTGTAGGCAATTCGGGAAGATGACCAAACAAAACCGTTGAAATCCATCCCAGTTTTTGTCATGCGTCCTTTACATGCAATTTGAGGGCATGAGCGAACAAAACCTCGGATTCATCCCAGTTTTTTTTTAGTTTTTGTTATGCATATGTTGATAATGAACATTTGTGGAAAATTTGAGATCATGAGCAAAAAACGCAGCTCTCGTTTTAGGATGGATATGATGTAACACGAACAGATCTTTCTTGAACAGACAATTTAAGTAGAATGTATGAATGGAAACTTGTAGAATTCCACGCAGACTTCTCGCCTATCTATAAATCCGATAATGAACTAACATCACGTAAGGCGTAAAGGCTGTTCTAGAATATCACTTTATGGGATTTGTCCGCCATCCAGATCCGTGATTTGTACTGAACAACATTTCTAAGAGTTTATATAATTATTTTTAAGTATAACCTCACTAATCTTTTTAAATATCTCAAAGCCATTTGAACTGCTTCATTGTTTTTCCAGTAACAAATTTTACTGCTTCGTCTTTTCTATTGCGTGTAAGGTGTTTTAAAATTGTTGTTGTTGTTGTTTGACATTTTGAAAGTTATCGCCGGGTATATCTTTTTTTAGTTGAAATAGAGTATAAACTTTTATGGTTTACGTACGTTTTGCTTGTTTCACTATAGGCCTATAATTAGCTAGTAAAGTTAGTTTTAACTGTCGGATTTACTAACTGCATGCGTAAACTTTAGCATGCCGTCATCCGCAGCAGCAACAGGGTTCATCGGCGATACAACAATTATATTGTTTACTTTAAAGAACATAATTATTAATATATGCATTATGAAGAAATTACTAGAACAACTGCCAGCTCAATTTTTTGGAATCCGTACAAGTTACGAATGGAATTGTCAGTTGTCGACATCATACATTAAATAATAAATTATCTGTTCACAGCAGCAGAATATAGAAAGATTGAGAAGGGAATTGAGCACTCGATCTAGAAGTTGTATGAGTAAACACCAATAATTAAAAACAGGTAGATCTTTATTCAACAGAATATTCCACTGGCATTTATCATTTGAAAGTTGGAAGTTTCCAGACCAAATTCTCACCTTCCGATAATAAATTAACATTATATAACACAAATATGTTATTCTGTAATAATTTTCCCGCCGTACAGATCATTGTGTTAACTGATGAAAGTGTAACTGTCCTTTTGCTATGCTCTTGTGAGCTGACAATGTAACGTCCGCGTGCGATGCTCTTGTGAGCTGGCATTGTGTCTGTCTATGTGCTCTGATCTTATGAGCTAAAAGTGTAAGTATCCGTGTGCCTGCTCTTGTGAACTGGAATTGTGTCTGTCTATGTGCTCTGATCTTATAAGCTGACAGTGTATGTGTCCGTGTGCCTGCTCTTGTGAGCTTGCATTGTGTCTGTCTATGTGCTCTGATCTTATGAGCTGACAGTGTATGTGTCCGTGTGCCTGCTCTTGTGAGCTGGCATTGTGTCTGTCTATGTGCTCTGATCTTATTAGCTGACAGTGTATGTGTCCGTGTGCCTGCTCTTGTGAGCTGGCACTGTGTCTAACCGTGTGCTCTGATCTTATGAGCTGACAGTGGATGTGTCCGTGTGCCTACTCTAGTGAGCTGGCATTGTGTATATCTATGTGCTCTGATCTTATGAGCTAAAAGTGTAAGTATCCGTGTGCCTGCTCTTCTGAACTGGAATTGTGTCTGTCTATGTGCTCTGATCTTATAAGCTGACAGTGTATGTGTCCGTGTGCCTGCTCTTGTGAGCTTGCATTGTGTCTGTCTATGTGCTCTGATCTTATGAGCTGAAAGTGTATGTGTCCGTGTGCCTGCTCTTGTGAGCTGGCATTGTGTCTGTCCGTGTGCTCTGCTCTGGTGAGCTGACAGTGTACATGTACTTGTGCTTTGCTCTTGTGAGCTGTCTAGTGTTCTTTCTGTGTGCCTTGCTCTTGTGAGCTAACAGTGTGTTTGTCCGTGCACTCTGTTCTTGTGAGCTGACAGTGTGTTTGTCCGTGCACTTTGCTCTTGTGAGCAGACAGTGTGGTTGTCCGTGCTCTTTGCTCTTGTGAGCTGACAGTTTGTCTGTCCGTGCTCTTTGCTCTTGTGAGCTGTCAGTTTGTCTGTCCGTGCACTTTGCTCTTGTGAGCAGACAGTGTGGTTGTCCGTGCTCTTTGCTCTTGTGAGCTGACAGTTTGTCTGTCCGTGCTCTTTGCTCTTGTGAGCTGTCAGTTTGTCTGTCCGTGCACTTTGCTCTTGTGAGCTGACAGTTTGTCTGTCCGTGCACTGCTCCTGTGAGCTGACAGTGTGTTTGTCCGTTCACTTTGCTCTTGTGAGCTGACAGTGTGCCAGTGTCTCTCCATGTTGCCTGCTCTTGTGAACTGGAATTGTGTCTGTCTATGTGCTCTGATCTTATAAGCTGACAGTGTATGTGTCCGTGTGCCTGCTCTTGTGAGCTTGCATTGTGTCTGTCCATGTGCTCTGATCTTATGAGCTGAAAGTGTATGTGTCCGTGTGCCTGCTCTTGTGAGCTGGCATTGTGTCTGTCCGTGTGCTCTGCTCTTGTGAGCTGACAGTGTACATGTACTTGTGCTTTGCTCTTGTGAGCTGTCTAGTGTTCTTTCTGTGTGCCTTGCTCTTGTGAGCTAACAGTGTGTTTGTCCGTGCACTCTGTTCTTGTGAGCTGACAGTGTGTTTGTCCGTGCACTTTGCTCTTGTGAGCAGACAGTGTGGTTGTCCGTGCTCTTTGCTCTTGTGAGCTGACAGTTTGTCTGTCCGTGCTCTTTGCTCTTGTGAGCTGTCAGTTTGTCTGTCCGTGCACTTTGCCCTTGTGAGCTGACAGTTTGTCTGTCCGTACACTGCTCCTGTGAGCTGACAATGTGTTTGTCCGTTCACTTTGCTCTTGTGAGCTGACAGTGTGCCAGTGTCTCTCCGTGTTGCCTGCTCTTGTGAGCTGACAGTTTGTCTGTCCGTGCTCTTTGCTCTTGTGAGCTGACAGTTTGTCTGTCCGTGCACTTTGCTCTTGTGAGCTGACAGTTTGTCTGTCCGTGACATTGCTCTTGTGAGCTGACAGTGTGTTTGCACGTGCTCTTTGCTCTTGTGAGCTGACAGTGTGTTTGTCTTATGAGCTGACAGCGTACCTGCCTATGTGCGCTCCTCTTGTGAGCGGACTGTTGCCTGTCCGTTAGCGTTAGCCTGACAAGGCATACTGCTCTTGTAAGCGGAAAGTGCGCCTGCCCACAGGCGTTGCTTTCTTGGGAGATGACTTTATGTACTGACGGCTTGCCTTCGTTGTCATAAGTGTCGACTTTTTACCAGGCCATTCCAAGCTTACATTGTATGCTGTCCGTGTATGAACATCGAACATTGCATGTATGAGGTGACAGTGTGCTGATGGCGTCCCAAACTTCTTGCAAACTTATAGCAAACTATACCCTTTCGCCCCAATGAACCATCGTTTCCGTGACGGCGGTCTGCCTTGACGGTGGTCCGCAAACTTACGTGTGATTGAACACTTGTGAGCTGATACTGTCCCAAGCCATTCTAGCATGCCCCTTGCTCTTTTCAGCAGTTCATGCATTTATGAACCGACAATGTGCCTGAATTTATATACCGTTATTGCGGTGCCCATCTATTTTTTGTTGTTCCGGTCTTTCTTTCATAGAGCTTATAGAAAATTTGTTTATTTCATCCTAGAAGCAAATATGACGCTTTAGTGGAAACTCGTTCTCACGATCGATTTGTTTTAGAGAAATGAGTCACTCTCTATTTCATACCTGTACATCAATCAACCCGCCTATACCAATACACGAACTGATATGCCCGTCAGGCTTTTGCTACCTGTATGAACTCAAATTAGATACGGATTGACGTAAACTGTCGTTGTTGGCTTACATGTGATGAATCAGCGACTAATAATATAGATTTTCGTACAATTTAACAACCACCCACCCCACAGTATAGCTATAAATATGTTGTTTTCTAGCGTTTAGTCTTCAACATTTTCCTTCATAACATTATTTGGACGATATATATAGGGCAACATATGTATGACTTTGTAGTCTTAGAAAAACGTCTATAAACAAAATGGCTAGTTGTATGCATTTTGTTACTAATCAGCACCTCGGATCCCACGAACTCCCAGCAATAATATAATGTACTTAAACAAGTGAATTCATATTGGCCTTGTTACTGGGCCGATGGTAATATACTAGCCCTAGGCCGAAGGGCTGAGAGCTAATGTGACTGCCCGAGGCCCAATTCCATGGCCAATATGAATTCACTTGTATAATGACAATTTTATTAATTATCACAATAAAAACATCAAATGTGTATGAAGACTAAACTGGGGCAATATGAGAATTCCTGGACCAATACGAGATAAGCCGGGCCAATATGAGATAGTTAATTAATATCCAATATAGTCAACTTCCAGGAGCAGTGTTGACTTCCATAATGAAGGGCCCAAAATGGCAGTTCCTCCACTATTTTAAGCCAAAACAGACTGACTATGGTACGTATATTCCAAGATAATAGTATAACTATCTCGCAGCATGAATTGACTAAAATGGTATTTAAAATAAATAGTTGCTAGACAAAACTAAAACAAAACAATTTTAAAGCAAGTATACATTTCCAGTTTTCAAGATTTGTCCGCCTTTTGCTTATTTACCGTTTGTATCGGTACAGTTTTAGTCTCTCACTGGTCTCTACCCGATGTGATATCGAGGCCGTCACTTCCGAGTGGTCCATGGCGGAGTGAAATGTGACAGGTGTGAAAGGCATCCTTGTTCGCGTGTCACCGTCCAGAAAATGTTAGAAACACGTGGTTCACAAAAATTGTTTTACCATAAAATTATTTACGCGTTTTCCAACTTCCCACGATTGTTCGATGAAAAGGTGACAGGTGTTTCCTAATAGTTAAGTGTTTTGTGCATCTAACATGTGTGCTGAGATTTATTTACCTGTTGATACGCATAACCATGCACTTGCAATCTGGCGACTTACCAAAGAAGTTAGGTACTCCAAATAACGTCGCCGAATTCCATGTTAATGTTTATGAACAAACAACCGCAACACCAGTATCACATTGCAGTAAATTTAGGGTGAATCAGATATGTTCATATTAATTTTGTGAGATGTATTCATAAGCATCGCTTTCTTTTAAACATTCAGTTCGCACAATTAATAAGTCTTCTTAAATATGCCCCCCCCCCCATTTTTTCCCGGATTTACATCGATCTCAAAATTGGTCCGGCCGACCCCAAATCCGCGGATTTCCGCGAATCCGCGGAAAATTGGCAGCACTGATTTTAACTTTTGATCTAGCCTGAATGGTTTCACTTTTCAAGCCGGCTAAATCTCCGGACTTTATCGGAAATCTCCGGATTGTTAGGTTACTTCTCCGGATTTACTTTGAACTTTGTTGGACATACTGCGCCCCATCGAAATTTAACGAGAACCATTTAAATGTTGTTACAAGCATGCTATATTACGTATGAACTAATCAACTTAATAGACTTGCTTTGTAATTTATATACGTGTATCTTTTACGACCTGGTTTAGCCTAAAATTGGAGTCCCAGTTGAAACATCATCCAGTAGTGTTCAGAGCATTATGGTTTGTTACTAATCTCGGGGTAGATTCTGACAATGTGTAGAGAAGATTGGATGAGTATTACTCACGTTTGAGAGCATACTAAGGGCCATAACTCCATAGTGTCTAGCCGAGATATTATTATGACCATAAACATATGGTAAAGATTTTTAAGTTAAACTCATGTTCGAATGTGGGCATTTTTAACGATCAATCGAGGCATTGATAGAAAGACATTGTCCGAATTTTGGTAATATGCGTGATTATTATTGCAGTATTCCATTTAATCAATTCGAAGTTTTGGCACAAAACTGGGTTTACTCATACTGAATATGGAGATAGTCCTTGATTTCACTGTAAAATGTCAAAACAGATTCAGCTGTATTTGGTACTTTCAAGACAATTAAATGGACCAACCCATCATTATTCAACATAACCCGTTACCAATGAAGCGGGGTATATTGCTATGCACCGTCCGTCAGTCCGTAAGCAATCTCCTCCGATCGACAACTCGACAACGATTTGACAGTTCTCAGATGGGTAAGGATGGTAGTCATCACAAGCAGTTGACCCCTATTGATTTTGAGGTAAGGTCAAAGGTCAAGGTCACAGTGACATTTAATAAAATAACGGCAGATTTAATACTATCCAATTGTCATTTTTGGTGAAAATGTGTTTTACAAACATCTCTTGTTAAGAATTGAATCAATATTTTATCACGTTTATGGAAAACATTGGAATCTTTAATGTGTGATAACCAAAGGACACCACTTACTTCAAACAACAGAAGTTTTTTTTCATATCCTGACAAACGCAATAAAATATTGATGAAATTATTAACTTTATCAATTCCGTTTTCTCCCCCAAAATATTGAGGACTGGAAAATGTTATATCACAGCCTTTTTGAATGGCTATTTAACCCTTTCCTGGATATATACGCATTTTTACGCATGTGCGACCAGTGTAGAATAACCTAATGAATCAAGAAGCGAACAGTTTAGATCCTGATCAGACGGCACGGATGTGCCGGCTGATCTGGATCTAAACTGTTCGCCCTAGCAATAAAGGTGTATCTGTACAGGAAAGGGTTAAACAGCCATATTGCAAACAATGAAAACGAGGGCATGCTCTCTCAGCAACTCTCGTTCAGTGTGCTACTGGACAACACAAGACAAAACATTGTACATATTATAGAGTTTGTCAAATAGTTTGTGAGCCACTTTTGTTGATTTGTTTGTTTGGGGTTTAACGCATGGTTTCAACACTTTCTGGTTATATCCCGGCGGTGAGTCCACCTAACCGGTGTTCCTGGGTCTCTAACCAGTACTAACCAATTTCTCCGCAAGCGACTGACTGCTTCCTCACTTGAATCAGAGGTGAGGGACAAATGACTCAGACGCAATGTCCGAGAAATTTTTCCCGCCTCGGCTGGGGATCGAACTCACGACCCCTGGATTGACAGTCCGATGCTCTATCCACTGAGCTAGCCGGGCGGGCTCACTTTTGTTGAAGCCACTTCCCTGACCAAATGTTTTCCTCTGCAAAATGAATGCAAGATTCATCAGTGAAGTGCAAGATGAGTGTAAACATTGTTGGCATGAATTACTCAACCATTGCTGGCATTTTGCCTACCTTGCTTCATATTATTATTGTGCAAAGGCACAAACATAATAACACCAATTTATATGAAAATCACCGGCTGAACAAAATAAGGACCTATATCAATGCATATCAAAGTATGAAGATATGAAAGATTCTTCCTTTTCAAATTTATTTTAATATTCTCTCACGTTTTAATAAATGAACCAGCATTTACCCAAACATAAAGTAGGCCTACATTGTATAGTTAACAGTACAAGTAAAAGATTTCATTCTTAAATGAAAAATAATCTGGATGTGTAATTCAGAAGCCAATATCAGAAAATAAAAACTCACACACAACAAATGCTGGACACAGTACATAGTATTACCCAAAAAACTTCAGCATGTAACTGGTAACTAAATAGTCTGATTAAACAAGTCTTAAATGCAATTTTGTTCTGATATTTCAGTTTCACTTCCATTTCTCACTGAATTACCAAATTACTATATTTGTTCTAACTTTAGAGCTTCACTTTGCTGTAAAATGTTATTGGTGACTGTCTATTAGCCCATTCACCACTGCATGTATAGCATTCCAAAGTTTGGTCAACTGGATGAGTTGAATATAAAGGCGTTTTCAGGTATGTTCACCCAGTGCAGATCCATATCATGATCAGGATCTACATTTTGCTTCTTGGACAAAAATAACCCAATGAATCAAATGCAAACAGCAGATCCTGATCAGATAGCACAATATGTGCCAGTTGATCAGGATTTACGCTGTTTGTCCGTGCAATGAAACCCATATATATGGAGAACAGGGTTATCTTAATTAATGAACAGTACCAAATAATGCAATCTGTACTTACCAGTGATCAAATTTAAAACCCATTTATTATTAAGTAATTAACAAATAACCAACATACTAGTGATAAAGGATCAAGATATCCACTGACAGACAGGTTAATTTAAAATGTTATTTTCCTTAATAAACTGGCACAAAAAAACAGTAAAAGATGACTGGAAGAATAGCTTGGGATTTCACATGGAGAATTTTATGTGCACTGTTTGGACGTTGTTCCTGGCATGAGTTGATTTACAAGTTCTATTTACCAAAAGCAGAAGATTACACCATTAACAGTTCATTAGTGATTAAAACACACGATCTTTACTGTTTCTTTTACCTTAACTGCGCAACTGGTAGGTTGTGAAATCAGATGTTTGAAAGACCCTTAATATAAGAGTAACTTCAATCATGTCCAAGCACACAGAAGTCTTTGAATTGGATTCAGTAGCTATCTTGTTCCTTAAACACCGGTCTACAACGTAGACCAACAGATAAACTGAGATCTCGCGTATTATCAAATATATTTTTATCACATCCTCTGACATAAAAACAGTCTATATAGCTTTAATGGTATAATCGCAAATTTAATGCTTTGAATACACAACAAAAAGCTTGAAATCTGACATTAGTCTATTTGACGTCTCACAGTTCTATTCTGCTATTAATACACTGTTTCAGAGACATGTTTAAATTATGTAACTATCATTATACCCTATTTTACACTATAAACATATGTACAGTTGAGCTATTTACAATAAAATTATGGTCTTTTTAGCACTTTGTAAAAGTTTGCTTAGTTTCACGAGTCTGGTAAGCAGTCTGATAGAATTTCTTTGGCACTAGAAGACAGTTTGCTTGGAAATTTAATGTCAAATTCTACTATCAAGTCCCCTCTCTTTGCCGACTGTTTTGGCTGTGGAAGTCCTTCACCCTGGATTCGTTTCACTGTGTTTTGCTTGATAATTTCATTGAGACGTAGTGGTATTTTACGACCATCAATAGTTGGCACCTGAAGAGTCGTACCACAAAGTGCCTGAAAATATAAAATAGGTAAATGTTAAGTATATTTAAAATAAAACATTTGTTTACCAGTTTTTATATATATATTCAATTTACACAAAATGGGCAATACTTTAACTTTATCTAAGTAACTGAAAATATAAAATTAGTAGCAAGTACATTTAAAATAAAAGTAATATATTTTTACCAGTTTTTATATTTTGATTCAAATGACACAAAATGCAGACAACTTAACCGAGAAGTCTATAGATCTGCATTTTGTACACCGTTTTCGCTCAAAATTTGCAGTTAACAAGTATTCGTGTTACATATTTTGAAATAGTGTAAACAAACCTACTGACAAAACATTAAAAAGTGTGGTAGAAGCAGTTTAACTTTTAAATGCATTAATCAACAAACTTGCTCTACACCTACCTGTTTTAAGGAAATTGTTGCTTTGTATTTGATGTCATTACCATCCCTGGTGAACATTGGATGAGGTTTGTCTCTTATCACAAAAACAATATCTGCTGGCACATTGTTAGGAGTCTGATCCCCTTCTTTTGGGAAAGTAATCTTAGTTCCAGCTTTCCAACCAGGTTTAATGTCTATTGTTAAGATTTTTTCTTCCATTCTTGTTTGACCATCTGAATTTAATACTTTCCTAGTGATTTTAAGTTTTTTAGTAGTGCCTTTGTAAATATCCTCTAATGACACTTGCAAGTCTTTAACAACAGCTGAGTCTTGAGCTTTTCTTCTGTTCATGCCACTAGGCATACCACCATAACCAAATGAACGGAAAGGGTCATCATCTGTTTCCATCTGTTCCATTCCTGGGGGTCCGAAACGATTTGTTCTGAAATGAGTGGTACCTGGTCCTCCACCACCAAAATTACCAAAGAAGTTTGCAAATGGATCTTCATCTCCGAAGAACATTCTGAAAGTTTCTCTGGGATCACCCTGGTACTGGTAATGGAATCCACTGGGGGCACCTTGGCTCCCGCCACCACCACCCCCTGAACCTGCCTTTAGACCTTCCTCTCCGTACTTGTCATAAATTTCCTTTTTCTGCTTGTCACTTAACACGTCATATGCTTCAGATATTTCCTTGAATTTATCCTCAGCATTTGGAGATTTGTTTTTATCAGGGTGATATTTTAGAGCCATTTTCCTGTATCCCTTTTTAATTTCTGCTTCATTGGCAGTCCTAGGAACACCTAGAATCTTGTAGTAATCCTTTCCCATTTTCTTGAAAAAAATCTGCTACCTTCACAAGTTCACTCAATAGTGATGAACTGACAATTGAATTTTCTCTGCATAGAAGTTGCTATTTACGGTTGAACGGAAACCGCTGGCGTTTACAACAACATTCCAGAACCAGCTAGAAAACGACGTCATTTCCGTGAAAGATATTTTCGTGAACCAATTGGAAATTAGGACACAAACAGTGATAATGATCTTGACCTTTCCGGGACTAAAAAATATTGTTAGGTTTTAAAATAAAAAGGAAACAAATTTTTTGCATAAGTTAAATTGCCAAATACTCAGTTTTTATTTAAAAAATAATTAAGTAAGGTAGAGATGACTGTCACTTATTTTCGAAGAATAACATGTAACGAATGTAGCAATAAACATTTATGATAATAACTTCTCCAGACAAGATGGCGTCAACATCAAAAGACACGATGGATTCTGAATCTTGCCTGCCCAAGCCTAATATATCGCAGATAAAGAACAAACAGATACGTCAAGAAATGTATCGTAAGATGAAGCAAGAGAAACGAAAGGTTGAAAAAATATTTATCTTCTTTAATTTCGGATTTATCCATGAACTCTAAATAGCATAGTATTCGGATAGGACATCCATTAATTTCGACCCCCAAAACAGTTGGATCCAAGACATTTCGTCCCAAAAAACGTTTCGGCCCAGACATTTCAACCCCGAAGACATTTCTACCCCAAGACATTTCGACCTCAGGACATTTCAACCCCTAAGACATTTCAACTCCAGATGTTTGATAATAAATTGTAATTGAATTAGGCTATGCCTAGTTTTGGTAAAAACCCTTTAAACTTTTATGCACGTTTTACAGGTCGGGTATAAAACACAGCCAGAAAACGCAGCCAATATAAACATATAGGGAAAACGCAGCTCAGAACGCAGCCTTATATAAACATATGGGCGGAAGGTGTGAACCATTGTCTGGTGAAGATGTTAGGTATTTGAATTTTTTTAACAACATAAATATGACAAATAAAGATAATTATGGTAAATATTTAATAATCATGATACAAATCTTAACAATATGTCAGTATTAATATATACCAAACAGTTGAAAATATTTAATAATCATGTAACAAAACTTAACAATACTACAGTATTAAAATATACATAACAGTTGAAAACACTTTTTGAAATTTGCATGCAAACACACAAAGATAAATAAATGCAACAAATATACTTGAAATTAGAAACGTACCTTCTTCGGACAAGAAATACATTTCATATTTAAAGAAGTTGCGTTTCTAATTTCTTCAAGTACAAATGATATAGTAAAAGAAAGTAAAAACGCAACATCTTTAATGACTTGTAATTTCTTTAAGTATATTAACAAATGTAGAAAAACAAACAACAATTGCAATTATATATTTCCCGATGACGTGGCGCAATTACGGTAATGTTCATACAGTCAATTAATCAGTTTCGGCATTCAGTCACTTTCGGCAATTCGATAAAACTTGAGTTAAGAAAACATTTTATTAAATGCAGAATATGCACCTAAATTTGTCGAAACAAATAACAAAAGTTTTTACATAATACACAGTAAACAAGATGGGTATATCGAAGAAGATACTTATAATGATTTAATGTATATGTAATCACTAGTTTTGTAATCACTGTTTTTGTGACAGATATAATTTAACACATACCGCAAGTGTAGACTAATGAAGAAATATCAGGTGGAACCGACATGCAAAATTTATGGAACCATTTGTTGCATTTATCACATTGGACCATGTTATCATAACAGTCAGGTAAATAGCATATGCAGTAGTTTTGAATATTAATAGTGCTTCCTTTTTTTTCTACGTAGACTTATTGTTTTATTTGTAACAGGAAATTCAGTAATCTTTTCTTTTTCAAAACAATCCAACAAATGATTTCGTAAGCGGTTTGTATCAAATATTAAAGATTTATTTAAATGAACAGAATAATATTATACGCAATAAATTATTTAAATAAATATGTTTTGCATTATTCGATGTTGTGTTTATAAAAAAAATAACACGTTACTTAATTGCAATAAACTAAAAGTTGAAAAGGTCTTTTAATTTTGATGCCATAACTCAGCTGCAGACCGATATTATTTTATACCACGATTTAAACCTGATTAAATAATGTTGAATATAAATCTTCTTTCAATTTTTTTGACACCGCGTCCTTTGTTAGGCACTAATCAGTACACGTGTACATCTAATAATTTAATTAGTCAAAACGAATCTAAGTGCAAATGTGTAAATTATTTGCCTTGCAGCATTTGACCAATGAACGAGTTAGCTCCACCCAATTTACTTATCACTGGATATCAATACAATGATAAATAAATTGGGCGGAGCTAACTCGTCCCTTGGTTTACGCTGTTAGGCAATTGGGTATTAGGTGGTGACACAATAGTTTTTGTATATTTGAACTTGTAATTACATTTAATTATTAATTATTCTTAATTTTGTAAAACATACTTATACAACTTTAGAGCTGCTGATAAAAATATCAATATATATATTTAATATACCATTTAACAGTTAGATATGAACTTTCGCTGACAAGGTTACTTTTTAAAAATTGCGCTGTGATAACCAATAATGAAACATGTACTTTTAAGAATGTATAACAATGTTGTTATATCTTTTTTGTGCCTATATAATACAGGTTGATTCTTTAAACATGAGTATTACAATGACAATCAAAATATTACACATTAAATTACATATATAGTTCCGACTAAATTATAAGTTCTTTAATGTTGCACGACAGAAAAATGGATACTTACAGACATCGATGCAATTATATCAAAGACTGAATCTAAATCCATGAAGTCCAGTATCCGGTATCCCGGGAAGCATAATGTCACAATACTGTCACTTTCCACATACTCGTGTAAAAACTTAACTTGGCTATGTCCAAACACAAGAGCCATGATTATATAGTATTAACACGGAAAATATATTAAGCAAAGGTTATATGATAACAATCCTTAAAGTTATATGCAATTAATCCTTTTAAGCAAAATTTACTAATTTACTACAACAGTAGGCAGATTGTTTTAACACAGATATGAGAAGCACAAGTTGCAGCTCGGCTGCGTTTTCTAGCTATCTACCATACTTTAACATAAGCTGCAGAGCTGCGTTTTATACCCACAAAACGCAGTCTGCGTTACCGCAGTCTGCGTTGAATAGCTGCGTTTTATACCTGACCCGTTTTACATCTCTTCTAAGTTGTATATGTTTCATAGACCAGCCCTTGGAACAAGTCAAATTAGTGGTACATTTGGCATAAATACTGGTAATTTCTTAAATTGATTATACAATATTAACCCTTTCCTCCATATATACACATTTGTAAAACGTGTGTGACCAGTGTAGATCCAGATCAGCTGGCACATCTGTGCCATCTGATCAGGATCTGAACTGGTCGCATTTTGGTCAGAAATAACCTTAGGCATCAAAAAGTGAAGGATTACATTCAAATTGCCCACAAGTCATATAGGCCACAAGTCAAATAGACCACAAAATAAGTCGAATGGGCCACACTTAAGTTTGAAAAAAAGTCAAATAGGCCACATTTTTATTTTATATAAAAAGACTTTATTATCATTGTGTTAATATGTTCAGTGTCAGTTTATGATGTTTTGTAAAATATTTTTTAACAAGTTAGTTGCTTTAATCAGTGATCAAAATTAGCGCTAGCCCGACAGCAAAAAACTAGTAGATTTTCTCTAGGGCTTGTAAAAATTCCCAATTTACTAGCCCGACAGGCTTGTAAGATTCAGATCGTTGAAAAATCATTGTACTTTCATTTTCAGGTTTGTAAACAAACTTTTGAGCCACTTATTTCATTCAGAAATCTGTCGCTTGTATCAATGTGTAATTCGCGCTAAATTGATAATGAATATGTTTACTAAGTTCTATAAGAAAAATTAATTAACCGTTGAAAATATAAGAGACCAATAGCTACATGTATAAATTCCGTCTCCAGCTTTTTTCCAATCCCTTCCTAAAACATCTTTATAATTTATTTAAGAGCGATCAACACCTGTTTGAATACCTGTGTAATCAGCGTTGTATATTTCATGGTCATTGCAGTTTATTCACATCAACAAACAACACCAACGAGTAGTATTGATTTTTTCGAGATCAAAGGTGCCGGGCTGAGTAATGAAAAATGTGATCATACGGCGGTGTTTTTGATTTATAAGAGATTGACTCATTTGTCAACACTCAGCCAAAATTGAAGATCGCACGAAAAAAGTAGGGCTGTATAAGCAAAACATGCTGGAAATTTATAGCATTTGCCTGCCACAATTTTTTTTTATATAAACGAGCATTACAATCAAAATGCTCATAGAAGAGTTGATTTGTCGTTAAGTAGCGTGTCATATTTGTTAGGCAATCAACAAAGCTGTTGATAATTGGTGTTTAATTTGGATTAATATGCCCCAGACAATGGATTAATTAGGCCCAGAAAGGTAAGCACTGTCAATTAAGCTATAGATTAATTCATGTCAGTTTGAAGAAATCGGCATGTGGCTAATAAAATCATGCTCCACATTGAAAAGTAGTTATAAATATTAAGACACTCGCTAATTTCACAGAAGTTTCGCAAACAAAGAGAAACAGTATACTTAATTTATTTTTTTTTAAATGCAGACAAATCACGACTAAACTTTTTCCATATATTATTTTGATGCCATGTAGCGTTCCAATTGGATAAAGAAAGAACATTTACTTTAATAAAATACATTTTAATTGGAAAATAACATTCCTCTCTCAAAAGATTTTTCACCAAGATCCCCCGCAATTAAATGAAAAAGCTAAACTGTTGACGATGAACGCGAGAAGAGCGACAATGGCTGCAGAATTATCGCCGCAAATCAGGGCAAAACACTGGGGGGAAATCCCTGGATAGAATGGACATAATCGCGGCGAATTTCCACCCGAACTAATTTTGAACGCGGTCGGCGGGTGAAAATTGTAAAAGACAACCGACCTGTTCTATACCAAATGGAAATCAGCAGGGCTACAGAACAAACTGGGGCAAAACAAGAAGAAACCTCCTGAAATTGCTGGGCGAGCAGCAAACCAAACACAAATATGAGGATGTTTATCGTGACAGAAGTTTGCTTCTTTCCTGGAAATATAACAGGCTTTGGTTGCGATTTAAGATTGAGACACCATGATTTGCGCCTGGTGCTGAAATTTTGCCTCTTTTTTATTTTTTCTTGAGAATGAATTTTTTTCTACTTCCTGGCCTATACCCTATAATTTGGGCGAAAATAGCCTGATTTTTTCTCTTAAGGGGATGTTGAATGACATTTATATGTTTTATCTCAGCAGTTTTTAGACTAAAATGTATATTTAAACATAATTTTCTTTCGGGCTAGTGAATTTTCTTTCGGGCTAGTGAAAATTGCTAAGTTACCAGCCCGACTTGCTTGGAAATTTCAGTCCTAATTTCTGTGACTGTTTAATGATTGAGCATTTTGTAGAAAGCAACATACATGTGCTTTATTTACAGATTTTTTACCAAAACCATCATGAACAAACAAGTGGGAAAATAATTGACAAAATATTGCTACAAAAGAATAGAACATGATTATTTCTTTTTTTGTGTTAGCAATTTAAACAAAAACAAACCATTAACATTGAGAAATCACAATGTAAAAATGTTTCATATGAACAAAATTAGTTGTAAACCCTTCCATTGTCATTTATCAGAACTACAATTAACTTCATTTATGGGTCAATATCCTCTTTTGATCAATGTCCTTAGTCTACACAAGTCACTTGGTCTACACTAGCAGATAATCTAAAATTGATGCAATTGCAACATGGAAATTGGTTTAGCAATAAGTTTAATTATTTATCTTTTATATGACACCTTTGATTGCATTAGCACCTCTGACTGTTACTGCAAGTGTTTTAAATTGTTATCTTATATAACAATGTGACACCCTGACAAAACTGATTAAATCAACACCTTGGGTAATGACAGTGTAGGGAACAGATTAAGACTATTACACAAATTAATTTACTTTTTGATGACAGTCAAGTTTTTAAAGCAAAAATGACAATGATGTTTTTTTTTATTTGTTTTTGAGTTTCAAGCACAATTCCAATTTAAATATCAATTTCAAAATGATACGTTTTGAAAAGCTTTATGTAAATTTAAAAACAAAACTGTTCAGTAAATTGACATATATACTCTAGACTTACAAGTACTACCTGAAAGTGAAGACTGTTAAAATAGTGACAGCCAAATTTGTATTGAATGTCAATTGATATGATATTAATATTTTTATAACTCGTTTTTAAAATAATATCTAGTTAACATTATGCATCTTTTGCAAAATCACAATATCACACAAGTTTTGCAAGGCGTTGAAGAAACAGATACGATGAGCTTTTATGTATTTTAATAAATTAAAGAATATCTTAGGTGAGCTTTGCAAAAGTACATGACAAATGAAACCCCTTCTTATATTGATCTGTACTAAGTGTAAGTGTACTCCCAGATCCTCCTGTAGTTTTACCAATTACTCTTTCCATGGTAGCTGTCATTTACCTTCTCAGCATCAGGTCTAGATGGACATTGCTGGCATCACTACCAATTTAACCCTTTCCTCCATATACACGCATTTTTATGCCTGTGAGACCTGTGTATATCCAGATCAGCTGGCACATCCATCTGATCAGGATATGCACTGGTGGCATTTTGGTCAGAATAACCTAACATATCAAAAAGCGAAAAGTGGAGATCCACATCAGACGGCACGAATGTGCCGGCTGATCTGGATCTAAACTGTTCGCCCATGCAAAAAATGTGTATCTGTGGAGGAAAGGGTTAAGTAATCAACCAGCATAGGACACCAGATGCGAAATCTACAGACTTCTGGTGCCAAGACTGCTGGCGCCAAGCTGCAAACCAACTGCTCCACTGACTCCCTAAACACTGGACAGGCTGGCTCAGAGTAATGGAAAGTTAAATCCATTAACCCTTCACTTCATAGATACACCTCATCACAAGGGCGAACTGTGAAGATCCAGATCAGCTGGCACATGTGCCATCTGCTCAGGATCAAAACTGTTCACGTTTTTACTCATTTGGTTTCTTCTGACCATAATGTCACCAGTGAAGCTCCAGATCAGATGGCACAGACGTGCAGCTTAGATGGCACAGATGTGCAGCTTAGATGGCACAGACGTGCAGCTTAGATGGCGCAGACTTGCAGCTTAGATGGCACAGACGTGCAGCTTAGATGGCACAGACATGCAGCTTAGATGGCACAGACGTGCAGCTTAGATGGCACAGATGTGTTGGCTGATCTTGATCTACACAAGTTTAAAAAATGTGTACAATTTCTATGGAGTAAAACTAGATTAAATAAAGTCGGTGCTTAAATTGTATCATACTCTGTATTAGGAACTAAGTACATGTATAGGATTTTTATGAACTGTTTGTTTTTTTTGTTTCAGTTGAAAATTAAAGAAAAGAAAAAGAAGATGAAGGAAGCAGAAGCTGCGGGTGTTGAGGTAACTTGCTTTATGATATTTTTTCTACAGTACTTACAAATAGCACTATGACAGGGGATTGCCATTTCTTGATAGGGATGAAAATCCAGGCATAATATGGTGCGATTATTTCTCTCTGTATCTATGTGTGTCCACAACTACCTGGACCAGAGCATAATTGTGAGCTATTATATTTGTGGTTTCATTTTCTAAAAATTTTTATTGAACAATTTTTTGCGTAAGGGTTGAACATTCATGGACTGGTCTGCTCACGAAATCCATGGTAGTACAAAATCTGTTGTGGACAAAATCCCTTCTTAATAAATTATTTATTATAAATTAAAAGATTCAGAGGCTATTTGTTCTGAATACCCTGGAATTGTTAAATAATAGGTAATTTCAGTAAAAGTTTTGGAAGGGATTTCGTCCACCTATGCAAACTGCAGTGAAAGAAATTTTTCCTAGAAGGGATTTTGTTCATAAAAGCCAACTAAATACCTAGTAGCCCACAAATATTAGTGAATTAGTGAATTCACATTATTGCAGTACTGAAACTTTGATAGAAAGCGATATTGAGAATGTAATCCATAAAGAACATTTACCTTTGAGAAGAATTGCAGTTTTCCAACTGAAAGAACATGTGATGAATAATTGATTCTATTTCACCATTTCAAGATGCGCCTTAATAAAAATAATTTGAGATACATTAACATTTCTCTGAAAGGTTTCCTTTAAATTTGTTAAGGATGTTGAAAATGTTTGCTTGCAGGTTCCAAAACAGGTTCCTAAGACGATTGAGAGCATGAGAGTGGCTGATGAAACAATGGTGAACCCTGATGATGAAGAGGTGTGTATACATCTACTGCTTGATTATAGTTTTTGTGAACCCTGCTAAACTGAATCTAGCAACATTGCATTAAACATTGTTATGCTGTTCTTAATTTGGGGTTAACAGAAACAGGTAATGTTTAGCTAATCTGAAAGCAGACTGGTCACAGGTAAGATTTTCATCTTTTGCCTGTTGTGAGTCACTTGTCTTCAAACAAAGACTTCTTCAAAACACTAAGTTTTGTAAAATTCTGAAATGATTCCATTGTGTTGCAATGATAGTTGGGCGTCCCTTAAAAACAAGATGATCCTTTGTTGCCATAGCTACCTAAAAAAAAAAGTTTTACCCTTCTCTCCATAGATACACGTTTATTGCATAAGCGAACAGTTTAGGTCCAGAACTCCCGGCACATCCATGCCGTCTGATCGGGATCTAAACAGTTCGCTTTTTGATTTGTTGGGTTCTTCCTGACCAAGATGCGACCAGTGCTGATCTTGATCAGATGACACGGATGTGCTGGCTGATTTGAATCTATACTGATCGCACATGCGTAAAAATGCGTATATATGGAGGAAAGGGTTAAAATTGTCTCGTTAGCATTGGATGGGCCTATTTCTAAATAAATTTTGCAGGAATGTAACCCTCATACTCATCTTCTTTTTGAATGGTTTGAGAATTATTGTTCCTAGTAAATTATATGTTTATGTTACACTGTTCCTTTATAAATGCAGGTTATTGAAGACAAGAATCAAACATTGTAGATTCTGATCGGTCTGCTAGGGTGTGCATTCAGATCTGGATCTACGCAGGTTGCACATGGTCAATAATTCCTATATATGGCTACGAGTTAACCCTTTCCTGGATATATACGCATTTTTACGCATGTGCGACCAGTGTAGATCCAGATCAGCCGGCACATATGTGCCGTCAGATCAGGATCTTCACTGGTCGCATTTTGGTCAGAAATAACCTAATGAATAAAAAAGTGAACAGTTTAGATCCTGATCAGACGGCACGGATGTGCCGGCTGATCTGGATCTAAACTGTTCGCCCTAGCAATAAAGGTGTATCTATACAGGAAAGGGTTAAGGGACATGTCATACAAGAATGTTAACAGCAAGATTATTGTTTTAGGTGAAGTTAGATCTAGCTCAGGACGAGATGTCTTCATACTTCAACAGACAAACCACGCCCAAGATCCTGCTTACAACCTGTGATAGGCCAGGCCCGGTAAGCTGTCACCTTATATTGTGTGACATACAAAACTATGTTCAGAGCTCCAAATAAAACTTTGATGCAAAAGGTATTAAACCCTGATATGTAGGTGTAGAGTATTTTAATAAAGTGAAAGGGTACTTGATTAACTTACAACTGTTCCTTAACCTTTTCCTTCATATACACACCTTTATGGAATGGGCGAACAGTGTAGATCCGGATCAGCCAGCACATCAATGCCATCTGATGAGGTTCTGCACTGTTCGCTATTTGATTTAGGTTATTTCTGACCAAAAAGCGACCAGTGCAGATCCTGATTAGACGGCACTGATGTGCCAGCTGATTTAGGTCTACACTGGTGGTTCATGCGTAAAAATGCGTATATATGGAGGAACAGGTTAATTATAAATGTTCAGAACAAAAAACTACAACTATTACTCTACTATAGAATACAAAGCATGATTTTCTTCTTAATATCCATTTTCCTCAGTATGTGGAGAAAATAAATGAGCACATTGAGTAAACGATTAATAAAAGAACTTCACAGAAACAGCAAAAGCTGATTTAACATTTAAAAGTTATTTGTGTAGGTTGTCTTAAGTATTTTTTTGTTTAAGTGAGAGAAATTATTACCTTTTTAAAAATGGTATTGAAACATTTTATATATAGTGAGATGAAACATGTTGATCTTAATTGAAGCTTTTTTAGAGGAAGGATAAAATCATTTCTAGCTGTTCTTTCCTCATAATTATAGTTCATTAGAAACTTCTCGTGTATTGTAACAGTAGAAATTTCTCATTATTTGTGATAGACAGTTTGTGTGAGAATGTTCCAGTCTTTATCTTGTTAATGAATGTTAACTGGTTAGGTGCAACATGTAGGTTGGGTTTTATTATTCTGATATTAGTGCTGATATTTGCACTATTCAACTTCATATTCTAGAATATTGGATTTGGAATTTTCTATAATGACTTGCAATTTAATGGGAATTTTTCCCTCGTTCTATATGGTTGTATTGGTAACAATCATTATAGAAAATTCCAAATCCAATATGCACGCAGCAGGCTTCTATGTAAAATGATGTAAGTGCAAAATATTAATAAAGGGAATGAGATTTTTAATGTCAGAGGTAGGTAGAATTGAAGTACATATACAATCTAGATTGTTCACTTGTGGTTTCAGAGAACGAACAAGTTTTGCAAGGAGTTGAAGAAGTTGATACCTAACACAGAGCTGCTGTACCGACGTGGCTTAGACTTAAAGAAGATCATACCACAGGCAATGTCCAGAAACTTCACGGACCTAATGGTCATCAACGAGGACAGAAAAATACCCAGTATCCTTACTGCTGTTGTATGTGACACACCATGATCAAATGGGTCTATGTGACCTTTGTAGATCCAGATCTACCTGCATATCCATGTCTGATTAGGGTCTACAGTGTTTGGCATTCAGTCAGACAAGCAATTTGAGAAAAGAGAAAACTGTTTAGATCATTTGGCACTATTGTTAATAGAAAATATAAATATATTTTTTGTTTGCTTATGCAAAAAGTGAAGATCCAGATCTGCTTGTGTATTCATGCTGTCTGATCATGTCACAGTTTGCCAGTTAGGCAGACAAGCATTGTTTATGCATGGAAAGAACAGTTTAGATCCTTATAAGGCTGTATAAGTCCCTAGTTTGAGCAGGGTCTACAGTATGAGTCTCTATGTTTGTAGGAAATAAAAGTACCCATAATACCTGTTTTAATGCATGTGGGACCATTGTAGATCTGTGATATCTGATCTGGATATACATTTGTGCAGGCTGGTTGCATCTTAACTGGTCTTATATGGGATATAAGCTTTCTTCATGGAGTAAAATGTTAACCTGCTGAAGTGGTGTAAATTGAAATGGACTATCTAATTTTAAAGTGCTGTCCATTATACGGAATTATGGGCTGCCCTTTGAACAGTCCATATATTTTCAGATGCATGTTTTGCAGTCCATTGACTAAAATGCTAACGGTGTAGACATAGATTAATTAGAGAAAATAAAGGACTTTGTGATCATGGGTTTAAGGTAGAAAACCTTAAGCTGCTGTTTCAAAAAGTGTTGGAATCCTGTGGTTGCTTAGTATTTTGTTTTTATAACTATATGAATTTGATTTATTAGATTCCTTGACATAGTATTTCAGATGGCCTGGTCTTATCACATCTGCCAGATGGTCCAACTGCTCATTTCAAAATATCCAACGTGAAGCTGACCACAGAAATCAAGGTATGACCAGAAACAGTAGGAAAATAGCCAGCATCAGGGGCCAGTTCATTCTTTGATTAATTAAAGCATACTTTGCGATAGATCTTTATGAATTTAGGCCAGAATGTTTATCTAAATTTATATAAGCTAAGCATGCTAATGGACAAAAGTCTTGTCCGGTCTACAAAAACAACAATATTTTTATTGTTTTTAACGCACACTCAAAGATTTGGTATCGATGGAAAGAGGACATTTATTTTCATTCAGACAACAATCAAAATTCAAAAATTGGTTTTAAAAACAAGCGATATAAAGGAGTCAAAATTTCACGGTTGTAACTTCATGCGTTCAAAAAATGTTATGGAAAACTATACCGTACAAGACTTTTGTCTATGACTATACAAAACTAGGTCATTTGGCTTTATAAGGTGACCTGTAAGGCCACAAGCTTTAGTTCGTTCAGAGTGTAGGATGGGTTAGAGTAATCTGTTAATTGGAAAGTAGAAGTGTGAGCATAAACTAGCAATGTCATGTTCTGTTAATAACAAGTTTGTGGAGTGGGCATAAACTAGAAACATCTCTTGAACAACAATAGTGTGATTGGAGTTTTTCCGTTGAACCAATCCTTGGTACAAAGGTGCAGTCTGAGTTTTTACAGTAGTACCAATCCTTGGTGTCAGTGACTGCCTTGAGTCATCAATGGTACCATTATACAGTTATTTCATATGTGATTTGGGAACAGTCAAACTGTTGGCCCGAGGTGGAGGGGATAGTGTTTTGAACTGTTGCCCGAGGCCAATGGCTGAGGGCAACAGTTCGAAACACTATCCCCGACACCGAGGGACAACTGTTGACTGTTCCCAAATCAAATATGAAATAACTGTTTTATTACCTGATCAATTACTGTTTTAACAGTACTTACAGATGAAAAAAGGAACAAGAAAAAAATTATGCAAATATGTTTTAATAAAACTTTTTAAATTTAACAATCTTGTAACTATGTCACATCGCCAACATTTTTTATATCAGTAGGTTTTCATATTGTTTTTCTCTGTTATTTCATCAAAAAACTTAAGGAAACTGTCATTTTGCTCACAAAGTTTTAATTTGTTTAAATACTTCACCACATTTTATTTATGGAGAAATAATCATTGAAGTCTGCTGTTCCACATGACGTCATGACGTCAGAGCACACAAGGGAAACAGTCGAAACTATTGACCGGTCAACAGTTCGCAAACATGGATTTTTTAAGAATTTCAGAAAACAGTCAAAACTACCAAATTACATTTATATAAGGTATCAGGTAATAAAGGTTATTGAAAAATTCTTAACAATTACCGGTAGTAGATTGCCAATGCAACTTACTAATTCACTTGATTAGTCATTAGGAATGGGTCTTGTATGATCCATTACTTCATCTGTGAAAGCTTCAATAACTTCACTGACTGACAAACATGATCTTTATTTGACAAGTTTTGCTTTTGCCATGGCTCATGTCTGAAAAAAGGAATGGCAGCCAATGGGCATTGCCACTGATAAACATTGTCACCAATATCACAGGTAATAGCAACTATAGCCTGTATAGACAGCATCAGTGTTTTGAAGGCTTCTTCGTTAACCCTTGCCTCCATAGACATGCCTTTATTGTGAGGACGAACAGTGACGTCTGATCAGGATCTAAAGTGTTCACTTTTTAGCTCACCTGTCACGAAGTGACAAGGTGAGCTTTTGTGACCGCCTGATGTCCGTCGTGCGTCGTCCGTCGTGTGTCATCAACAATTGCTTCAATCGACTTCTTCTCTGAAACGGCTTGGCCAATTTTGATGAAACTTCACAGGAATAATGCTTAGATGATGCCCTTTCAAAATTGTTCAAAAATGGAATTCCAAGCAGAACTCTGGTTGCCATGGCAACCTAAAGGAATAACTTTAAAAATCTTCTTCTCTGAAACCACAAGGCCTAGAGCTTAGATATTTGGCATTTAGCACCCTCTAGTGGAACTCTACAAAGATTGTTCAAATTATTTCCCTGGGGTCAAAATTTGCCCCGCCCCAGGGGTCACTTCATTTTACATAGACTTATATAGGAAAAACTTTAAAAATCTTCGTCTGAAACCACAAGGCCTAGAGCTTAGATATTTGGCATTTAGCACCCTCTAGTGGAACTCTACAAAGATTGTTCAAATTATTTCCCTGGGGTCAAAATTGGCCCCGCCCCAGGGGTCACTTCATTTTACATAGACTTATATAGGAAAAACTTTGAAAATCTTCTTGTCTGAAACCACAAGGCCTAGAGCTTAGATATTTGGCATTTAGCACCCTCTAGTGGAACTCTATAAAGTTTGTTCAAATTATTTCCCTGGGGTCAAAATTGGCCCTGGCCCAGGGTCACTTCATTTTACATAGACATATATAGGAAATCTTTCAAAATCTTCTTCTCACAAACCACAATGTGTACAGCTTAGATATTTGGTAAGTAGCATTGTCTAATGGATGTCTACTAAATTTGTTCAAATTATGTCCCCTGGGCCCAAATCAGCCACGCCCTAGGGTCTTCTTGGTTTACATATAGTTATGTAGGAAAAGCATGAAAATCTTCTTCTTTAAAACCACAAGGCCTAGAGCCTTAATATTTGATATAAAGCATCATCTAGTGGTCCTCTACCAAAATTGTTCAAACTATCCCCCTGGGGTCAAAAATGGCCCTGCCCCAGGGGTCACTTGTTTTACATAGACCTATATAGGGAAAACTTAAAAAAACCTTCTTCTCTAAAACCACAAGGCCTAGAACCTTGGTATTTGGTATGTGTCATCATGTAGTGGTCCTCTACAAAAATTGTTCAAATTATTCTCCTGGGGTCGAAAATGGCTCTGCCTGGGGGTCACTAGTTTTATTACATAGTGTTATATAGTAAATCTTTAAAAATCTTCTTCTCTGAAACCGTAAGGCCTAGAGCTTAGATATTTGGTATAGAGCATCATCTAGTTACATTTTCTCCACAATAGCAGCTTAATTTTTTTTTTAATTTTTGACTTGATTTTACCAAACATGCACACAACTCTTGAAACCATTGAGCAGTTGTTGACAGGTGAGCGACCCAGGGTCCTATGGACCCTCTTGTTGATTTATCTCTAACCAGATGTGCCAGCTGATCTGGATCTACACTGGTCGCACATGCATAAAAATGCGTATATTTGGAGGAAAGGCTTAAAACTTCCTTGTTTGGGAAAAGTTTTAAAATATTTGTTGACTGGAGAACAAAAGTGACAGTATTCTTAAATTATGAACACAATACTGATATTAATATTTGTATATTCATCATCATGTACAAGATGACATTTGTTCAAAGAGGGAAGCTCCATTATTATATAACTCATAATAACTTTGTCTTTCACTTTGTCTTATGCAAGAAACTGTTTTCTTGTTGTAAAGTGTCCAAGAGTGACTCAATCAGCACATCTTGTCGGCAATTTTTTCAGAACTAGATTGCACTGTGTAGAAACCCAGAAAACTGTTTCCCCAGAAATACTGATCATATGACCTGATCCCAAGGTTATAAAACTGAGATTGGAAACCAGTCTCAAATCTCAAGCATCTGATTGGCTGAAATGGCGACTGGTCGCCATTTCAGCCAATCAGATGCTTGAGATTTGAGACTGGTTTCCATGCTCAGTTTTATAACCTTGGACACTGGCTATTTCTAGTGAAAGAGCTGCCATTTTGTTCTTTTTAGCCCAGAATCTCCTGTTTTCATTAAACCCCACTCTTCTTAATAGAAAGATAGTAAAAATTGTTTTTATGAATGCATGTGTTGTAGGTTTAAATCTATATATTTAAGAATGCAGGAAGTTTGTCAGACCATCACCCAGAGATCATTCTCAATAACTTCAACACTCGTCTAGGTCACACTGTTGGTAGATTGCTAGCTTCCATATTCCCACATGATCCAAACTTCCGCGGCAGACGGGCCGTCACCTTCCACAATCAGAGAGACTTCATCTTTGTACGACATCACAGGTCAGTTAGCTTTCTAAAGGTTTTGATTATGTTTTGCAAGTATGTACATACAATCACTGTCTAGTTATGTAGTGTTGGAGGAATTATCTGATGTGACAATATGGCCCTGACAGCAGGGATCACAATAGCTTTTGAAAACCAGGGGTTGTTTGACCCCTGTTGAGATTTTTTAAGGGTTCAAAATCAGATAGTTGCAAGTCATATCTTGTGTTCATTGAACTTAACTACTTATAAACTAACTTTTACTTCATTTTGATATATGTTCAGAGGTCAAATAAGTATTAACTTCATAATTAAAATGCAATAGACACAATATTTATCTTTATTTTTTATTGCAAAAAATAACCATGTTTCCTAAATTCTCTTGCATCAAAATGATCCCGAGCTCAGAATCAGGTGGGGTCAAATGTGGAAAAAATCTAATTTGCTTGAATCAAAATGCAAGAATTGTATCTATTGAAATTTCTGCCTGACCTGTCCTGGTGTATATTGTTGATGCAATTACAAATTTTAGTTAGATCTAAACTGTTCGCACGTGCAATAAAGGTGTATCTATGGAGGAAAATGTTAATTATTTGTGAAAGCTTAACCTTTAAAAGTACTCATTACTGTTCCATGGTATTTCATAAAACCTTACAAGGATAACTGTTTACTGTCAGGTATGTGTTCCGTAATGCAAAGCGAGTGGGACTGCAGGAGCTGGGTCCAAGGTTCACATTGAAGTTGAGAACACTACAGAAAGGAAGCTTTGACTCGAAGTTCGGAGAGTACGAGTTTATTCATAAGGTAAATACCGGGTATATTAAAAAATAAACTGTAATATTCTGAATGTTTGGCATGCACCTTTTGACAAGGGAGATAGCCATTACTGCAGTTTGCTTGGTCAGTCTGTCTGTCAGTCTGTCCATTCATCCATCTAACATGGTCTGGGGCTTGTCAGTGCCCAAGGTTATAAAACTGAGCATAGAAACCAGTCTCAAATCTCAAGCATCTGATTGGCTGAAATGGTGTCTGGTCGCCATTTCAGCCAATCTGATGCTTGAGATTTGAGACTGGTATCCAATCTCAGTTTTATAACCTTCAGCCTAGCTTAGGCTGGAGACAAATTTCAGATCAAAGAAACCTAGGAAACCGAAACTGGTGACATAGAAACCGAAACTAGAGATATAGAAACTGAGACTGGAGACCAATTTTCAGATCATAGAAACACAGACTAGAGACTAGTTTCAGATATTAGAAACTGAGACTGAAGATCAGTTTCAGATCATAGAAACGCAGACTGGTGACCCTAAAAAACTAAGACTGGAGACCAGTTTTAGACCTTAGAAGCCCAGACTTAGAGACCAGTTACAGATGTTAAAATGGTGTTACCATGCTGAAATGGCCAAGTATTCATCACAAACGCAGACATTTCAATTTGGGACAAATACAGCTGGGTGTATCCCGTATTTCTATCTGTGGGACAGTGAATAGTAGCACTTAACTCCATGTACAGGATTTATTGCCTGTGATAAGTGTAGATCCAGATCAGCATGCACATCTGTGATGTCTGATCGGGATTTACAGTAATATCTACTTGGAAAAAATCTAACAAAAAAACTAACAGTGTAGATCCTGATCATATGGCATGCTGATCTGGATCTACACTGTTCACCCATAGCCATATCCCTAGAGTAAAAGGTTTAAATAAAAGTTGATATACATATCCTTGTAAGTTATGTTTATATCGGTCAGCTGTTCTTATATAATGGTCAAGTTGATATTGGTGAACAAAGAGACAAGTTATTTGTTTATAATGTATCCTGAACTAATTACAGTAAGATTGTTTTGTTTTTTTCTTTCAGCGCCATGAAATGGATACAAGCAGAAGAAAATTTTTTTTGTAATATCTGTTTTGGAATTAAATTGTGTTAAATACAACAATGTTCTATTATTCTATAAAGTAGTGGTGTATGACCATTTATTGAGGCAGGATATTAAGAAAGCAAGTGTCTTTATTAAAAGTTTCTATTAGGAGACTCAAAGACAAGTGTCTGCTTGATAATATGCTTATGCCATCTTTTTAACAAAGTTGGTGGGGGGGGGGGGGGGGGTCAGTCTTTCATAAGTCAATAATTAGTCGACACTCCAAAATGGAAGCTGCATTGGCAATGACAAGTAGATGATCACTACTTATTTTGTGGTTAACCAGTTAAAAGTAATGGTGATCTGTGCAGTATACATGTAGTGTTCCAGATTTTCGAATCATGAACAGAAAGAAATAATGGGGGCGGGGAGGCTAGGCATAACATTAGTGGATGTGCAACCAACAATAAATTTTAGAAGTATGAACTTTTCTGCTATTTTATTCGTTGACAGGTATATTTTAACCCTTTATTACATGTGTTACTATAAATAGTAACAAATTTACGTTACGACCGGAAGCGTTATTCAAGGTCGCAGGGCATTAACTTATGAGAGGCAGGGCCATTATCGATTTTATTTTTAGGTTTTCAATTGTTCTCATTGGTTTAATCACATTTCATCATTAAAATAAGAATAAATTGTACATACCCGTAAAATATTCCCAATTTAAAATCACTTCTTTCCTTTTTCTTTTCCATTCATAATATTTTCATAGCTAGCCTAAAAGCCTGGTGTAAAAGAAGCTCGCAGCAGAGGTATAAGAATGAAACACTCTAAAATCATTGCATTTACAGACTCATACCGCGATTATCACTTCTAGCTTTCAAAGTTGAGCAAATCCCTATCCTTTCCCTTGAGTTAAAACAAAATACATTGTAAACAAATGATACTGAATGAAATAGTAAACATTTGTTAAATGATGTCTCATATAAACTCAAATGACATAGTCACTGACATCATGGTGTAATAATTGTATCAATGAAAGTGCCCAATCAAGTACAAAGTGAATGGAGATTAACGTACACATGTAATAAATAGGTAAATAAATGGGCAAGCAGTGCCACTGGTCGATAATGGCCCTGCCATATAATAATGTCCCTTGGGCTAAAGCCCTTGGGCCATTATTCATAATGGCAGGGCCATTATCGACCAGTGGCACTGCTTGCCTATTCATTAACCTATACTTACTCCATACATATGCCTTTTTACACATGTGTGATCAGTGTAGATAAAAATTAGCTGGCTTATCCATGCCGTCAGGGCTGGAGGTTATAAAGCTGAGATTGGAAACCCATCTCAAATCTCAAGCATCTGATTGGCTGAAATGGCGACTGGTCTCCATTTCAGCCAATCAGATGCTTGCGATTTGAGAATGGTTTCCATGCTCAGTTTTATAACCTTGACTGATCTGGATCTGCACTGGTAACTCTTTGGTCAGAAATAATGAATTAAAAAGCAAACAGTGCAGATCCTGATCAGACAGCACTGAAGTGGCAGCTGATCTGGATTTACACTGTTCACTGTCATAAAGGTGGGTATATGGAGGAAAGGGTAAACATAAAATTGAGTGGAGGCAAAGTTTGGTTAACTCGAAGTAGTTAAAGAATTTCTACTAGTGAGCCACATTTTAAAAGAATCGGAAAGTGAAGCAAAAACTGAAGGTTAAGCGAGACTTGATTCCAAGAGTGAAAATAAGAGGAATTGTGGAAACTAGACATCTGTTGTATTGTATTCTGCGAGGGTTGTAGAACAAGTATATATAACAATAAGTAGATTATCTCCACATAAATTAATCAAAAACCCCTGGAAATTGCTAAAAACCAGGTACACTGGAGATAGTGGCAGGTTGGTTGGCCATAACAGGTTGGGAAGTTCCCTAATAATTTGGAGGTCAACAAGTCAAGGTCACACTCCATATATACACATAAATACAGTGCAACCAGTGTAATTCCAGATCAGCCAGCACATTTGTTCTGTCTGATCAGGATCTAGATGTACATTGCAAGCTTTCTGGTCAGAAATAACCTATAAATCAAAAAGCTAAGTGTTGATCCTGGTCAGACAGCACAGATCTGGATCTACACTGTTTGCCCATGCAATGAAGGTGTATCTATGGTGTAAAGGATTAATGCTAAATACTTATTATGACTAGAAAACACTAGGGGTGAAGTGTCCCAAAACTTGCAGATGACTCGGGTAAAAGATCACGATGACCTTTACCTTAATGCAAACATTTTTGTATGATAACTACAGAATGGTGCCTAGTTTCCTCGAAACTTTGAAAAAGTGTTACTGTTTGATCAGATTATGCTTACAGACATTTTAATTCTTCTTAAATAGTACAATGCTTTTATCAAGACTGCATGTGTTAACCCTTTCCTCCATAAATACACATTTTTACGCATGTGCAACCAGTGTAGATTCTAATCAGCCAGCACATCCATGCCATCTGATCAGGATCTGCATTGGTCGCATTTAGGTCAGAGATAACCTAACAAATCAAAAAGCAAACTGTTTAGATCCTGATAAGACGGCAAGGATGTACCGGCTGATCCGGATGTAAACTGTTCACTCTCACAATAAAGGTGTTTCTATGGAGAAAAGGGTTTAGTAGTTGATCACAAATTTCAAGGCTTTAGGAATTAAAAGTATTCGTACTAATCAAGTAGATAGATATTCCAGCATGCTTGTCACAAGTGGCAACAACAGCCAAGATTTATAACAACATTGTAAATTTAACCCTTTCCTCCATAGACACACCTTTATTGCATGGGCGAACAGTGTAGATCCAGATCAGATGGCACATCCATGCCGTCTGACCAGAATATGCCCTGTTCGCTATTTGATTTATTAGGTTATTTCTGACCAAAATACGTCCAGTGCAGATCATGATCAGACGGCATGGATGTGCCGGCTAATCTGGATCTACACTGGTCACACAAGCGTAAAAATGCGTATATATGGAGAAAAGGGTTAACTAGAAGCACTTGGATAAAAAAACACAACACTAAAGTTTTTTGATCATTTATTTCTTTAACAAAATGGAATTATCATAAATCATACTGGCTGTTAAGAGATACACATAATATACCATGAAATGATGATCTAGGATATTTCTGTCCCTTATTCTAGCCTGGATAATCTTTAAGCAGAAATAACTACACAATTTGACATACTAAACAAGGCAACAACAAAAAAATGAGTGTCATTTGATTTAAATATAAAGCATGATTGCACGTAAAAATGTAATGGATAAAACATATAAAATAACTTACTTTGAAATATAAAATCATACGATAGTTTTGGTGATTATTTAGGTATCTGGTTATTTTAATTTGTCAACAAAAACATGCTGGAATATTCATAGTTTTTTAAAATTGTTTAAGATAAAAAGTTTAACTCGGTGTAAAGATTTGTAACAGTTGTTGCAATAAAACATCCTTACAAAAAAGGAAAATGATTAAACTTCACAACAAAAATACTCCAACAAAATACCTCACAAAACAAATGATAATGTGGACACCAACATCAAAATTGCCTGCAAGAATACACATGTAGACCCTTTAAGATCTAATCCCAACACACCCTTGTTAGCATGCTCTAACACTGCAACAAGAAATGAAATAACAAAAACTTCCACGTTTCAAAAACACTTAGGTAAAAATATCATAAACCATCAAGTTTTCCATTAAAACATGGACAACTAATTTCACTTTATCAAATGCAACCTTTATGAACACCAAATTATGCAAAAGGCAGTGAGGGGAAAGCCTTTCTCGCTTCCCTTCTTTTTTTAAAATCTTGACTAAAAGCAAAATTGAATTGGTTTTAATGTTATTGAATCCTTGTCCTTAAAATTAAATCTGAAATTAGTCTAGATAATCTTTAACATGATTGATACACATTCAGTATTAATAGATATAGCCCGTTAAGCCCTCTGGCTGAAACTATGGATTCCACCATAAGTTCTCATAAAATGGCTAATGGGTCCTAAAATAGGTTGTCTGAAATGCATGTATATGTTTTTGTACACTTATGCCTTGCATATTCAAATTAAGGCTACGACCAAGTCCAAAAGCGCCTAATACTATCAAAAAGTATTTGGCACAGTCTAGCACTGGCACACAACTTCATAAGTGCTTTGTATTGCATTGCCACTAATTTCTGTTTTGTGCACAGAAAACAAAAACACTTCACAAGAAAATGTGTGCAACCTTTTGAAGCCTTAAAACTCTACTATATTCACAGAAAGCACTATCATCTTATTTTGGAGAGTTTGAATATTGAACTGTCTTTGTCTTTAAGTGCTGTTTTCTGTGCATTTTTCTTTTGAGTGTCTACTTCAAAGCACTTCCAGAGTCTGAGAGTCTCGTCTGCCCCGGCAGAGACAACTGTTGAACCATCTGGTGACATGGCCATATGAAGAACTCGCGATGTGTGACCTAAAATTGAACATATCAGTTTACATTTGATTTCTGGTTTCTTGCTAAAACATTCAATGAAAACAGATCTCATTATGTTATTAAAATTGTCTTCATTTCTTCGCTTGGCCTTTTTTTCAGGAACATTGACAATTGCTTAACGTGGAAAAATATAAAAACTTCACAAATCTATTACAATGAAAATTTCTGACATTGACTGCCATGATAAATTATCTTATAAGTTAACAGTTCATTTACATAGCAAAAAGATTCTCATGTTAAATATGGATAATCATTCCTTCTCACAGATATAGCTAAAATGGTATAAATATATTGCAATCAATGATGTGCAACCAAATTATCCATTTTTTTACTACAACACAAAATACTTCTACTTTAAAGCTGTTTTGGAGGTTCTAGAAGAAAGTATTAGACATTAGCAGCATGGCTATGCACACAATACATGTTGCACACCATTACAACAGTACAAACCTGTGAGTTCCGCCACTTTGGTCATGGCAGGATATTTCCAGATAGTCAGCTGATTCAAGGCAAATCCATGACTTGTTATAATTTCCTTGTACTCCTTGGACCACAGGATAGCACAAACCTGAAACATATTATAAACGTATGTAATGTAAGACTGAAAACTGAAAAGTTTCATAACTCCAGAATAACTCCTGGGTCCAAGATCATAAAACTAAATATTGAGATCAGTCTCAAAACTCAATCATGGTGACTGGTCGCCATTTCAGCCAATCAGATGCTTGAGATTTGAGACCGATCTCCAGATTTAGTTTTGTGATCTTCGGCACAGGTTTTCTAGGTAAACGTTCTACAAGTTTGAATGTTTTAAGTTTTGATTCAATGCATCACCAGTTTCTTCAATGTCCTAGGTAAGGTAACAGATAGACCGGTAACAGCTGCTCCTTTCTTTCCAAGAAACCTTGTAACTATACATTATCGGAAAAAACACAAAGATGTCCTGTAGCCAATCTGATTAACCCTTTCCTGTACAGACTCGCCTTAATTGCTAAGGCGAACAGTTTAGATCCAGATCAGCTGGCACATCCGTGCCGTCTGATCAGGATCTAAACTGTTCGCTTTTTGATTCATTAGGTTATTTCTGACCAAAATGCGACCAGTGCAGATCCTGATCAGACGGCACGGATGTGCCGGCTGATCTGGATCTACACTGGTCGCACATGTGTAAAAATGTGTATCTATACAGGAAAGGGTTAAAATCATCTCCTGAAAACCGCTACACTATTAGGATCAGGATTTGAAGACGAATTAACTAAAACATGCTTACTACACTAACCCTTTGAACCAATCAGATTTTTGCCTACAAAATCGTAAAAGTGAAAGTAAAAAAAGTATTTTAAACCATGGAAAGTGTTGACAGCCTTCCTAAGACATATTTTACTGGAGATATATGTGTAAATGTAGTATTGCATTCAGTTTTAATGTAATGACATCTTCAGATCATTTTGCGAGTGTTATAAATCATTAGGGATGGGAAAGGATACTCAAATCACTATTTGGAAAACAGTATCTGGTATCCGGATACTATCCGAATAACCGTATCATTTTATCTACCACAGAAAATTTTGCAGATTTAATATTTTTATATTTAAAAAGCACTAAAGTTACACTGTATCGCGATCATCTGAATCCCCGACCAACCTACCAGGGTATCACGGAAACAAAATATAAGTGAAAATTTGGACCGAACGACTTCACTTTTTAAGTCAATTACGGCGTTGAAGAAATTTAGCTACCGCGAAAAAGTACAAGAAAAGGGCAGTAGTTTTTTTTATTTAATTACTTGTTTTCGATAAAATATAAAGTTTCATTTCACTTGGACACTTGCAAGCGCATACATAATATTTTTAAACAAACTAGACTGTGTCCTCAGGACACTGATGCCCCCACTGCTGCAACAACATTTGTTACAAAATTTTGTACCAGGTATTAACAACATGTGGTGATCATGATTAGTAAATGAGGAGTAAGTGCCACAAAATTGTAAGGGCCATAACTTTGGTAAAAATGTTGCAAGACAATGTCCTTTACAACAATCTTCACATCATGTCCAATAATCTGTGCAAGTTTGAAAGAAATCAGCTAAATAGAAAATGTGGAGTTGATGCCACAAAATTTTTTAAGTGAAATAAACAAAGGGCCATAACTGTGGTAAAAATGGCAGCAGGAAAAATCTTTTCTTTATGATCATCTACCCATCCAGCTTGATAATGTGTGCAAGTTAGAAAGAAATCTGTCCAAAGGTAAATGAGGAGTTGATGCCACAAGATATTATTACTGAAAAAAACAAAGGGCCATAACTCTAATTAAAATGGTCGCAGGAAAAAATCCTTTCTTTACGATCATCTACACATCCTGCTTCAACATCTGTGCAAGTTTGCAAGAAATCCGCCTTGTAGTTTAGGAGGAGTTGACGCCACAAGATTTAATTACTGAAATTAACAAAGGGCCATAACTCTGGTAAAAATAGTTGCAAGAAAAAATCCTTTCTTCACGATCATCTACACATCCTGCTTGATCATCTGTGCAAGTTTGAAAGAAATCCGCAGAGTAAAACCTCAGAGTTTACAAAACTACATGAACAAATGCTGTGTAACCAATTTATCGATAAATCACGTATCGAGTTAAAAATACATGTAAAAATTATGGTAATAGTTAATTGCATCATCTAACATTTTTGGATATTGGCGACTTATGTTAAAATTTTTTTCCTTTCAATTTTTTAATGCAGTAATTTCAAAATAACAAACTGTAAAGATTATATTTGCTCAAAATTCTACTGCAATAAATTGTCAATAATCTGAGGTTTTTTCTTGTTTATAACGAAAATAATCTAGTTGTTTGCATCTTGAAAGGTGTCAAACACGCTACATGTATATTCAAGGTACACCAATCAACAAAACAAAAGATCACGGTCTGGAATACAGATCTTCCTGTCTCCCAATTAACCACTATACAAACAATTAACACCTCTTTCCTGCTGAGACTGTCTGGTTGAGTTTAGCCTTGGGAAAACCTTATCACTATCGAGATTAGTGCAAGCAGTGTAGCGTGTTTTAGAAAGATTTACCAGTTTAAGTTATATTTTCAAAGCTTGAACAAAATATTGAAATTAAATTCTTACGAATATGAGGGTATTGGGATACGAGAATGGTATCAGGATACGATCTTACTATTCGAATATCCGGATAACCGTTCCCATCCCTATAAATCATGCTTCCTGTGTTCACATTTTCTAAAAACAGTAATTAATCGGGAAAACCACTATTACTTATGTACAGTGTCTGCGGTCATCAGATCTAACATTTTGTTAGATCTGACTTTAGTGAGATTGTCCTGTAGATTACCTGAGATTTAGTGTCTACAGCATTCAGACAGGTGCCGTTGCTAACATTCCAGAACCTGATGTGTCTGTCGGCAGTACCTCCTCCACTGGCAATTACATTGTGTTGCCATGGGCACCAAGAAACTGCCTAAAAAGAACAATAGGCCAGAGTAAAACATAATACTTTCACTGATAAGAATCATGAAGTGACTCCAATTAGCTAGTTAACCCTTTCCTCTAAAGACACTTTGTCTGATCAGGGTCTAAACTGTTAGCTTTTTGATTTATTAGGTTATCTCTGACCAAATTGCGACCAGTGCAGATCCTGATCAGACGGCATGGATGTGCTTGCTGATCTGGATCTACATTGGTGGCACATATGTAAAAAGGCCTATATATGGAGGAAAGGGACACTGAATGTATTGGATTTGTAAATATGTTGCCTAACAAATCTTCCCTGCCAATCCAGTTAGACAGTCGTCTGCAGATAAACTGGTTGCTTCTTGTTTATGTATTGTCAAACATAATCTGTAATCATTTAAAGTTCTTGTATAAAATTTCATCACACAAGAAGAATGTATAAATATATAAATGGAACCTAAAGGACCGAAATCTGATTTTCCTAGACAGAAGGCAATATAATATCAATGATAATTGAAATACCTTAACAGCAGCCAGATGCTGTGAGAATGTGTGCACTGGTTGTATGGATGTCTGGGTAGATATCTGAGGGGACCATATATTGAGCAGGTTATCATTTCCTCCACTGGCTATGTACTTGCCGTCTGGAGACCACTTGAGACCGCACACTTCCTGCGTGTGGCCCATCAATGTGCCAACATGGTGCTCGGCTACTCTCACGTCATGATGATGAATGTTGCCACTACGGGAACCACTGAATCAAACGTTGTACACACAGTGAAACAGTTGCCTTTAACATTCAGTTAGACATCACTTTATACATAAAACCGGTGATTGCAATAATTTCTATAAGTCAGCTAGTACTTCAAATATTCTTCACCTTTTATCTTTTAAAACTAGTAACTACTCAACTCAACCATATAGCCAAGTGTAAGCATTCTTTTTGTTTGTCAAGGTTATGAAAAAATGCAAATATGTTTTGTTTACTTCTCAAGATCAACTTGACAATATGAGTAATATTTTCTGTAATAATAAACATTTCATTTGATAATAATTATATCCAATTATTAATTACCATCTTTTCACCCGTAGGATGATAATACAAGATGTGTGTACAAATTTTAATGGACATTTCAAATTTTTACAAAGAGTGATTTCATAAAACAATTATTTCCACAAAAAATGTGTATGATGTGTTTAAAATGCTTTCACTGCCAATATCAAATTGTTGCATATTACATTTATACATTATATGCTATTTTCTTCCACTCTTTCATAAAAAGGTTCAGATCCAAAAGGCCAACTAACAGTGACCGTATTTTTGTCATAATGATATGTGTCTTGTGCATCACATTTCTTGTATTTATTTAAAAAAAATCAGGTCTGCTTGCAACGATAATGATGACACTTCAAAGATACTGTTGATGTGATGATGTTTAAACATCTGAAACTAGGATTTTGTCCAACACATATTCATATAGAAGGAAATTTGCCAGGGCATTAGAAAATGGCCGCTTAAAGAAGTGACAGCCAATGGCCGCTTAAAAGAGGTGACTGCCAATCAGATGATGTTGATGAATTTTAGACTTTAAAACAAAGTATAGTTAATGTGGTCATCTCAGCATCTGACATTTCTTTGATCTGCATATAGGAAGCCATCAGATTGTAAATCTGATTTTCAAATAACATTGGTGCTTTGTGATGGACAAAAGGATGGTTAGATTAATGATAAGAGCATTAGTCTAGCAATTGTGAATGATGATGATTTTAATGTTGAGAAAATGTCATTACCAGAACAGTGACAGCAGTAATGGGTGTATTCAAAATCAATACATAATCTCGTTGTCTTTCATGAAAATGTACACAATTTCGGTAAATTTGTCTCTTTCCGGCAATACACTTCTTCCAAGAACTCTGGACACACTTCATACATAATGATTGTACATAAATTTATTATACAAATGAAAACATGTTTATTTTTAAAAGCCCAATTTTATAATTCACTGAAAAGTAAATTTTCAAGTCTTGGGCAAGCAGAATAGACACTAGAACACAGTCAGATGAACAAATTATCTAAAGGTTTTTCTACTACCCTTTACCCTTGTAATACAGGTTACAGTTTTTATACCATGTTTGACCAATGTAGTTTGAGATACATCCATATCCTGAAGTCTGAACACTATTCACACTGATCATTTTGTTTATTTCCAAAATGCAAACAGTGTTGATTCTGATCAGTACAAGGTTAAGAAGTTGGGAAGATTCAAAGCAAGAAACAATGGGTACCTGCTGAGGATAAATGAGTTCCAGGATAGCGAGCCAACACGAGCACTGTGTCCTCCCATACAGCGTAACCTCTTCTGCTGGGAGACATCCCACAACTGTTATAATACAAGCACCATTTTAACACTGAATTACTTTCAAAGATATAAAAGTGAAATAACATATACATTTTAATTCATATTAGATGTGGCTACAACAAAATTGTCGCCCGATCTGCTCAATTTTTTTTTTCCATGAGCTGCTGCAAAAAAGCATGCCATCATTCCTGTGCCCTCAATGTAGTTACTCCAAGAGCCACCCAAAATGCCATGATATCACTAATTCTCAATATTTTGGTAAAAATGGAGCGATAATATAAGAATCTGATAAATGTTTTATCACTTCATCAGGATATGAACAACATTTGGGCTTCGCACACAGTAAACAACACAATGTTAAACAACCCAAATGTTTTCTATACCACTAAGAAGCTCAAACTTAAGACAGTATATAAATATTACATGTCTGACACAGTGACAGTAAAATTGTCAACTTACGGAAAAACTGTCAACAGAGACGAAGCCGAGGTTGATAGTATTTTTGAAAGTAACATTTATTTTATTATACCGAAAAACTATTCAAAACATGAACATCTTTATTCAATGTTATTTGACCGAAGAAATTGGCTAAACAAATTAACCCCACACTTCACAACACGCTTCGTGTTTCTTGAGTCTTTCTCTTGATCCAGAGTCTATAAATCTGCCTCGTTTAAGGTAGAAAAACATTTTTTGCTTGACATTATTGTCGTCAGTTTACAACGGAAATGTAAAAATGCGCGATTGGTACAGTATAGTTTTTGAACATTCCGTACCTATGGTAGCGGGTGACATTATTTTTCCGACAGTAAATTTTTTTGACAGTACTTATATGTCACAGTGGCCTATGGAAGATTAACATTGTAAATGAAATTGAGGTATAATAATATTAAATGTTAATGCACGGTCACCAACCATACTACCAAGTCATTCTCAGTTTGGCATCAGACACATCAAACACAACACAATTTACAACTGACTCTCAAACTTGTTAACATTTTATACGGTTTTACAAGAGAAAAGAAGATCTTACCTGCACTTCTCCACCACTGGTGCCTACACCAAGGATATTGCCTTCTGACACCCAGGCCACCGCTCCTACATATTCTTCTGGGTTGTCTAGCTGTAACAACTGAGTGATGTCCCCTGATGAGGCATTCCAGAGGTACACGTTACTACCGAGGGCAACAGCAAGGTGGTTGTTTATTGACCAGTCCAACAAGTTCAAGTCTAGACGTGAAAGAGGTAATATTCTGGCATTACAATGACATAAAGTACTGATAATCTACAAATATTTACTTAAGGCTCTTTTTCATAAAATGCTTTGAATTCAAGAACATTGAACTTAATGTGAGACAAAAATGTTGTGCAACTTTATGCATACACCTGTAACAAGTGCAGGTTAGGCAATAGAAAAAAATATTTTAGATCCTCATCCCCGCCCGCCCCTGTCCAAATCCACCCGCCCATAAAGAATTTATTGGTAAAAATATTGAAACATATTCTGATCCGGACAGAACGGGTTTTATACCATCTCGAAATACCTTCTTAAGGTATTTCGATAATTAACAAGAGTCAGTCGGAAACGACTGCAAGCTCGACTATTCGAAGTCAGGCATATTTAAGCACATTTTAAACTGGGCTTCTTTTAAACTGGAGAGTGATTCAGGAGTTTATGACACCCAACACACACATGAACAAAAGTTTCATAATCCAAGTTATGAAATCAATAAATTTTACGTGGTGGTGGTGGTGGGTGGTGGATGAGGTGGGTGGTGGTCTGTGGTGGGTGGTGGTGGTGGGTGGTGATGGGTGGTGGTGGTGGTGGGTGGTGGTAGTGGGTGGTGGTGGTGGGTGGTGGTGGTGGTTGGTGGTGGTGGGTGGTGGTGGTAGTGGGTGGTGGTAGTGGGTGGTGGTGGGTGGTGGTAGTGGTGGTGGGTGGTAATGGTGGGTGGTGGTTGGTGGTGGTGGTGGGTGGTGGCGGTGGGTGGTGGTGGTAGTGGGTGGTGGTGGTGGGTGGTGGTGATGGGTGGTGGTGGTGGGTGGTGGTGGTAGTGGGTGGTGGTGGTACCACGGTGGGTGGTGGTGGTGGATGGTAGTGGTGGGTGGTAGTGGTGGGCGGTGGTGGTGGTGGTTGGTGGTGGTGGGTGGTGATGGTTGGTGGTGGTGGTGGGTGGTAGTGGTGATGGGTGGGTGGGTGGGTGGGGGTGGTGGGTGGGTGGGGGTGGTGGGTGGGTGGGGGTGGTGGTGGTGGGTGGTGATAGTTGGTGGTGGTAGTGGGTGGTAGTGGTGGTGGGTGGGTGGGTGGGTGGTGGTGGGCGGTGGTGGTGGGTGGGTGGTGGTGGTGATGGTTGGTGGTGATGGTTGGTGGTGGTGGTGGTGGTGGGTGGGTGGTGGTGATGGTTGGTGGCGGTGAGTGGGTGGTAGTGGTTAGTGGTGGTGGGTGGTGGTGGTGGTAGGGTGGTTGGATGGGTGGGCGGGGCTGGTGGTGGTGGTGGAATGAAAGTTATGGAATGAAAATGCACCAGCTTGCATGCAAACTTTAACCCTAATTTCTAAGTCTAAAAAGGGCAATAATTTGATAAAAATCAAAGGAAGAGTTATGGTTCTTGGCATACATAGTCGGGGTCATGATAGTGAACAACTTTCAAAAGCTATAGTACAAGAAGTATGAAAGTAACTAGCTTGCACGCACACTTTATCCTGAAATTCTAAGTAAAAAAGGGCAATAATTTGATAAAAATCAAAGAAAGAGTTACAGTTCTTGGCATACATAGTCAGGGTCATGATGGTGAACAAGTGTCTTTAGTTTCAAAGCTATAGTACAAGAGGTATGAAAGTAACTAGCTTGCACGCAAACTTTAACCAGAAATTCTTAGTTGAAAAAGGGCCATAATTTGATAAAAAAATGAAAGAAAGAGTTATGGTTCTTGGCATACATAGTCAGGGTCATGATGGTAGACAAGTGTTGAAAGTTTCAAAGCTATAGTACAAGAAGTATTAAAGAAACTAGCTTGCACACAAACTTTAACCTAAAATTCTTAGTCGAAAAAGGGCCATAATTTGAGCAAATTGGAAGTTGGAGTTATGGTTCTTGGCATACCCACTCGGGATATGATAATGAACAAGTGTTGAAAGTTTCAAAGCTGTAGTATAAGTAGTATGGGAGTTATGTGTTTGTACAGTACCTTGCAAGCAAACTTTAACCTGAAATTCTAAGTCGAAAAAGGGCCATAATTTGAGCAAAATGAAAGTTAGAGTTATGGTTCTTGGCATACACACTCGGGACATGATGATGAACAAGTGTGTCAAGTTTCAAAGCTGTAGTATAAGTAGTACTGAAGTTATGTGTTTGTACAGTAGCTTGCACGCAAACTTTAACCTGAAATTCTAAGTCGAAAAAGGGCTATTATTTGAGCAAAATGAAGTTAGAGTTATGGTTCTTGGCATACACACTCGGGACATGATGATGAACAAGTGTGTCAAGTTTCAAAGCTGTAGTATAAGTAGTATTGAAGTTATGTGTTTGTACAGTAGCTTGTACGCAAACTTTAACCTGAAATTCTAAGTCGAAAATGGGCCATAATTTGAGCAAAATGAAAGTTAGAGTTATGGTTCTTGGCATACACACTCGGGACATGATGATGAACAAGTGTGTCAAGTTTCAAAGCTGTAGTATAAGTAGTATTGAAGTTATGTGTTTGTACAGTAGCTTGCACGCAAACTTTAACCTTAAATTCTAAGTCGAAAAAGGGCCATAATTTGATCAAAATGAAAGTTAGAGTTATGGTTCTTGGCATACACACTCGGGACATGATGATGAACAAGTGTGTCAAGTTTCAAAGCTGTAGTATAGGTAGTATTGAAGTTATGTGTTTGTACAGTAGCTTGCACACAAACTTTAACCTGAAATTCTAAGTCGAAAAAGGGCCATAATTTGATCAAAATGAAAGTTAGAGTTATGGTTCTTGGCATACACACTCGGGACATGATGATGAACAAGTGTGCCAAGTTTCAAAGCTGTAGCTATATTAGTTTTTAAGATATAAGTAGGTCGCACGCAAACTTTAACCAAAGCGGGACGCCGACGCCCAAGTGAGTACAATAGCTCGACATATTCTTCGAATAGTCGAGCTAAAAATTAAAATTAAAATGTGCCCACCCGCCCCTTTTCTCAGAAATCCGGATTGAGCATCTAATAATTTTTTTTCTCTGGCCTTAAAACAAAACAGGATTGGTGCTCTTTGTTTGTCTTGATAGGAATACTAGTGTTGCCTAGACATCATGCAATTTTCCTCGCACAGACTTCTTTTGTCCGATTTAAGATGGGAAGGAATCCGACACGTGTTTTCATGAAATACAAAAAAATTCATGTATGCAGAGAAAATATCAAAACAATTCTGATTAACAAATTTGCAATGTTTTGTCTTTAATATTTAAACCAAATTATTCCGACTTGCTTGATTACAATTTTCATGAACTTGTTTGGTAATATTGTTTGTTTGACATGACAGCTCTTGTCAGATCCTACATGTGCACTTTAGAACTTACAATAATCATCAATGATTTCAGGAGCGTCTAGGATCCTCTCTGGTACTTGTGGAATGTTGCGTAACGTCTTTTTGGCTGTACTGGCCGGCGTCTTACATGTACTGTACAACACCTGCAAGTTGTTGAAGCTCCCTGAAAGTACAAGAAATCCAGGGTCCATTTTTAATTTGACCAAAGATCTCAAATTTTATACCAATACTTTGTGCAGCATGTGTATAAAACAGTGAACTTGTTTTCATTATTCAAATAAAAAAAGTGCAAATTTCTTTAAGTTTCACTTAAATATAACTTTTCAAATTATGTTTCATAACAATACCAACATTAAGAAGTTACCAATATAACGGAGAGAATACATGTAGCAAGGTGTTTCATTTCCGATACATTCTCTGAGTCATTTACTATGAATATTGTATATATACGTGTAATGTAGTTTGTAGATTAAACAGGTTTCTTTCATGAAAGAGCTTTAGTATTAAAATTACACATACAGTAAAACCCCTCATTACGGACACTCAATATTACTGGCACCCCTGTATTACAGGCGATTTTTAAAGAGCAGACATTGTCTCTACTTTTATATTCAAAGCCACAATTAAGGACAATCCGTTATTAAGGACACTTTCCCCCAGTCCCTGGGGTTTCACTGTACTTCTTTAAATGAAAATGACACAGTAACTCAAGAAAGTAAACCTTACATTGATTTTGACAACTCTTTTTTTTATCTTTTAAATACAATATCAAAATTGGTAATCTGTTTCTGTCTCCCAATGTTAAATGTCTAAATCAACATGCTTCAGTACCCAGTTAATAATCATTAATGCCCTGAAAACAGCTGCTTATTTAATGGGACAGGAATTCTAAACCTCCTTCTACTTATCATTATCTGATTCCACTATTTGCGAGATCCAGGTGTATCTGTGAAAAAACTCATTCAAATTGTGAAGACAACAGCCAGCAGTCTAATTTGGGGCGCGTCACGGGGAAAAGGTACATTCGGTCATATTTTGTTACATTTTAGTTGTTACTATATTTGGAAAGAAACTACAAATATCTTTTAGTTTCTCATAACTAAGAAGTGATTTTCTTACTCATTTTGACAATCAATTGAATTTTTACTGTGAAAGGCATAATAAAAAACATCGTCTGCTCAACTTTACAGGGCTTTTTCAGGGGTATTTGGGAAAAAGGCCCCTGCTCAAATTGGGAATTTTTTACACAGTATCTAGTGGATTTAAACAGGTTGCATACATAGATTCAAGGAATGTAGGTTTAACAGATCACTGATCAAAAGTAAACAAACTCATTTTGTAATTTGAAAAGCCCCTCGATTACATATATTCTCTTGTTTGTTTCTATTTTGTAGGCAGTTATTTCTGTTGAAATGGGAATTTTTTTTTAATTGGGAATTTTTTTCTTGAAATTGGGAAAAAGGTCTCCTATTTGGCATTGGGAATGGGGCATATTTTCGGCCCCGCGAGACTAGATGAAAAAGCGCTGCTTTATGACGTCATTTCAAGGATAAATGTTAACTATCCGAAGAATAAATTTTCCTGTGACACGCCCCATTTGAAGTAATGATCATGGTACCTACCTTCTGGCGCAGTGGGTGCCTTTGTTTTATAGGAGATGATTTTCTTGTTGTTGAGGTCACCGTTGAGATTCTCGCTCATCACCTTCTGGTATTCCAGCTTGCTTGGACTCATCATGTCAACATCCTCTGATGCTGGCTGGTTGTTAGTCTCATGCATTATCTTGTAATGGCCAAGCTCAAATTGGGATGTATTCCGGTTTGGGATGAACCTGTCTCCGCCATTTGGAGTTTTTGCTCCCTTGCCTGGGGTCTTTTTGCCTGCACATAAAAAAGACTTAACAGTTTATCAGTGTTTTTTTTATGCCAAATATTTGGAGAAATTCCCCCCTCAAAATAGTATATATTTTTCCCCCACATCCAATAAAAAATTCCCCCTTTGCTGGAGTCTGTTATGGACGGTTCAATTTGTTCTGCTAATGTGTAAAATGGTGATAGTGAAAATGATAGTGAAGATGATAAATTTTAATTTTTTTCTGATGCAAGAAAATTCAACTCTGGGAAGTACGAGGCAAAAATTTACTTGGTTGTACTACAGCACAAGATCAGTGAAACTTTGTTTTGTTGTGTTTGACAGCTGCAAGTATCTTCCAAATATTCCCCCCCCCATCCTTTGTTCGTGTCGCAATTTTCCCCCTCCAAAGGGCTGCGACCCCCTTCCCCCCAAAAGTGAAAAAAACAGAGCAAGTTGTTATCATTACTTCATGGTTACAACCCAGGGGTTCCACTAGCAGCTGAATCTCAATGGTAATTTTTTGTCCATTTTCAAGGGATTCACTCAATTTGAAGCCTGAAATACCCCTAATTAAAGGAAAAAATTACCCTTCAGCTAAAATCCTGAGGGTCAAAATAAGGCATTTTGGAAATTTCAAGGTTCCTCTCCAGCGTCAAATGGAACCCCTGCAACCTTTGGTGCAAGGGAAAACATAGCAGATCAAGATGGGTTTGCACATCTGTACCATCTTATCTGTACTCAACTGTTTGATTATGGAATATCAGCAATATACCATGAAGCAGAGTTAAGCTGATATTTAACATTTGGAATTTCCATTGAATTGTAAACCTAAAAGAAATCATTACATGTTACAAAAGCCCAGTATAAATAGAAATTCTGTATGAAAGGATATCAATGACAATCAAACATAACCTATACTGAACTGGAGAAACTATAAATTATTATAATCTATGGGTAGAAAGTCAAACTACTGATCGAAAACATGTGGGTTCAAATCATCAGGATTACCTTATTACCTGTAGGCACCAAGCACAGAATTTGTCAAAATGGCAACCAGTGTAGACCCAGATCAGCCTGATTATCAATGCAGTCAATCTGGGTCTGCACTGTTAGCTATTCAGAGAGTGCATAAATTTTTTGCTGAACACCTAATTAACAATTAATGTTCTGGTCTAAACCAAAAGAAAGGAATGTCTGTTTTATTTATTCAGTGCTTAACCCTTAATGACTTTTATCACATTTCCTAATCCATGTAAGTCTTCGACGTAAGCGGGATGCCCGAAGCCCGGGACAAGTAAATTACGGTCCGGACAACCGTAGTGTGCCTGGTTGGTTGCCCGAACGGGCAAGTCCGTCCGGGACAGTTTTTATGCTAACAAACGGTCAGGATCGTGACAGACGGACTTTATCACTTGTAAACCATGACAGGTAGACTGGTACCACAATCGTCTATATACATATATTGGTAGACGAACTCCTTCGCGTGACAAGTCGCTCGGGGACCAGTCTACATGACAGGTTATTTTCAAACTAATCACGTACACTAAACGCTTATTGCAAATAACGTAATAATTATCTGTAAGACACTTGTAAAATTGATAACCGATCTAATTCAATTTGTCATTAGTTATGGCGATGCAATTAAAATTTTACGAAGGTGCACAGCCGGGTAAGCGTGTGAAAAAAGAGATCGGTGATTCGACTTTACATCATCTTGCATTTTCGGACAAATAAAGTCTGGGTCGGGCAAGTAAAAATCCTATCCTACTTGCCCGAACGGACAAGTAGTTTTGAAACCTAAAGGCGAAGACTGCCATGTAGATCCATTTCAGATCATTTCATATATCTTTGCCATCTGACCTGATTCAACAATGGTTTAAGATTCATCTGGTATATGTGACCAGAAAGTGAACAGTGTGATGTGTAGATCCTATCAGACTTGGCTGTGAGGGCTGATATTCATCAAAGCTGGTTGCTTGTGTGATAAAGTCCAGACATTCCGAAAGTTGCCAGACCGAAGGACCTGTCTGGTAAAATTTGGGCCGGTCAGACATGATTTCGGGACACCTGCAGTTTACCGGTACGTAACATTTGTTATTGTCGTCCCATAACCCCGCTGCCATTTTAATTCATTTATTCATTGAACAGTTAGTTCAGAATATAGTGGTTAATGGGGGCTGCCGCCCCTACGCCCCCACTTGCATTAAATTATATTATTGCCTGAGCTCTATGTAAACCGTACCGATAAACTGCATTCTAGCCATGATTTCTTATGTTATCAGACCGAATGTCAGACAAAAATTTGAACTCCTAATACTTGTTTATTCTTTTTAACATGTTTCGGTTTGCCAGAATTTGTTTTAGCCAGACAGATTTTAAAATCTTGTCTGACCAAATGTCTGACACTTTTTTTCAACTTTCGGGAAGTCTGAAAGTCTTCTCCATATTTATGGTTAATCCATAGCATATATTTACCATGATAAAATATACATTCTTTTACCTCCAGACTTGGGAGTTTTATGACCACCCGAGCCCCCTGTAGATGGCGTTTTGGCCATTGATCTGTTAGCACTTGAACTCTTCATTGGAGTCTTGGAGGCTGCACAACTTGCATTCAGACTAGCATTCACCGACTGATTACAGTCTGTCATGTCTTGTTTTCTCTGCCACCTCATGGCCGGCCCTTTCAAAATTGGTCCATCCATTCTCAAAGCATTGGACAACTCCTTCTCCAATGTGAATTGTGACATCAGATTGTTCTATGCAAAATCTCTGATCAAAAGTTGGGTTTTTCTCTGTGAAATAAAACAAAACTGCACATTATCAGCGATCTCAATAGCTTTTCGGGAGATCAGTGGTCTAGGGGTAGAGCGGCGGACTCCAGATCCTGAGACTGCGGGTTCGAGTCCCACCAGGGATGGGGTTCGTCTGCAGTTTCCTCAATCCACACTGGGCGCGAGTACTGGTTGGATACCCAGGAAGCAGTCTTCAAGCGTGATTAATATAAGTTGGAATAACTTGTTTCACAATCGATGTAAAATAAATAAGTTTAAAATTTTGAATACCAGGGGTCATTCTGCATCAAAATGAACCCCAGCTCAGAATTGGGTGGTGTCAAAAATTTAAATTTGCTTGAATCAAAATTCTGGAGTCTGCATCTATTGAAATCCCAGATTATAAAAGGCGTGATGATAGAGTTAATAGTTAATGGTTAAATGTGTACTTGAATAGCAAACAAAATTGCTTTTGGAAAAGGAGCAAAACTTTTTGACCCCAACTTGGCCCAAGATAATTCAGACCAACCGTTCCATCCAATTTCTTGTGGTATTGATCATATATGGCTAAAGATTTTCGTCCTATAAACTACCGACAGATCCCAAAAAGGGCCTCTAAACAGTAGTGGGCGATTTAAATACGAAACTTGCTTGCAACGACAAAAATGTAAACATCGCGAAAACGTATAACTTTTCGATTTTCAATAGTAATATAGCGAATTAACTGATGCAAGCGACAATTTACCATGAATTTATTTGTTTTTAATGTTTTAATATTGGGTATCTTATTATACCTGATTTTCATTAACACTTTTAAAGCAGATATTTATCTGGATCGTCAAGCTTCGGCATGTAGCCGTTGTTATTTAAAATTGAACGAACACGATTGGTCGATGAAATTCAAAACAGAAATCTGATTGGATAACTAATCACAAGATGAGTTTGACTGGTTTGTTAATTCTCCTTTTTTGTAGCTTCAAATAACAGTTACGACAGGAATCCAGTCTTCCAAAAATTCAACATGGCAGCCCCCAAGCATTCAAAAATTCTTTTTTGTTTATTATGTGCCTGGGTAGTTGATTTGGGATGCAGTGATAATGACTTAAGCCAAAAAATTTCTGAAACATCATTTTACTCGTTTTCAGTCCTAGATGCAGAAGCAAACGTCATTGAACTGAACAAATTCTTTGGAAAAGTATGTCCTATTTTTAGTCTATCATGCAACTAATCTAACTTTCTAAGGGAATCTAGACATTATAACCCTGAGACGTTTCGACCCCAAGATAATTTATGGGACATTTTCGACCCCAAGACATTGCAACCCAAGAACCGAGACATTTCATCCCTACACCATTGGGACACTTCGCCCCAAGAAGTTTACAAGGACGACTAACAAGTTTTCGCGGTATACTGGTCATCTGTTGGTTCGCGTTACTTAACAGTTATCACAATGAAGTAAAGACGAAAAGAAACTAACCTGTTAAATTTTGATTTATTTCTCCTATTCCAACCTTTTCCTGTTATTTAATTCTTAAAATGACCATGGAATATCCAAAAACAATCGAATGCATCCATATGATTGTCATTGGTGTCTGCCATGTTGTCTTGATGACGTCATCATTAGTTTCGCGGTATGTGAAAATTCTTGGAATAAATCGAACACTCATAGGTTTAGAACACTAAATGTTTAATCAGATAACAAGTCATTTAAAGTGTGATAAGTGAACATGTCAAAACTTTAACTGTTAACTTAATTTTAACAAATAACAACTGTTAATCACACTGACTGTAAAAAATTACTCCTCTGGACAGTGCTTGCAATTGAAAGAACTTTCATTCCATATTTAATATTTAGTGGTCGGTTACCTATCCAATTTAAAATTTAGTGGTCGGTTACCTAACTACATATAAACACTTCCGGGGCTATGGGAGGTGCAGACGAACTTGTAAACAAAGCAAAATAGGACAAAAATAAGGGCTGAAGGTGAGTTTTTTTGCTTCATTTCTAACAAAAACACTATATTTGATGTATAGGATCGAATACTCACCAAGAAACTGCTCATAACTGTTGAAAAAACGTTTTTTCGTCAAACCACAAATATAGGTCAGCAACGTGACATCGTAAACAATCGGTAGAGGGCGCAACGCAAATACCGCGAGACAAATGATGACGCGACACCAATGATGACCAGTATATAAACTGTTTTTGTGGTATTTTACATTTACATTTAATCACAATGGATTTTGATTCGTAATTTTGACAGTTTGACAGATGAAACTTTTTTACAAAATATGCAGTTGAAACATGTGAACAGCTGCCCATATAATAAATACAAGTGTAAAATTATTTTCAAAATCCAAATAACAATGTTTTACTTTATAATAAACTTCATTCTCGAAATCTCTTCTGAAATGAGCTCCCGGAACACTTAAATTACTTTTATGCTAGATGTAAGCGATCATCACATGTTAGGGGCTTCTCAAAGTAATAAAAAATTGCTAAATTACTGTCGGGCTGATTAACTAGTCTACTTGTATCATTGTTTTGAAACGACCCCCGAAAACTTGTTAGTGACGTCATGGATAACATGGCTAGTAGTTGGGTTAACAAAAACGCTGGAAATACAATTAAGAAAGTCTTTGTTGAATGAACTTAACTGAAGTGAATAGGTTAGTACCAGTTTAACAAAACTTGGTTTCATTTCCCAACCGACATGATAAATGATTATAGCAGTAAGCAGTTAAACTGTTAAGTACCATGAAAACTTGTTGGACCAACATAATATCTAGACATATAAAGTGTAGGATACTTGATCAAAAATGTTTTGTATGAACGTCTGGACTGAATCATTCATTGCTGCATAACAACTATGTGTTGCATTTTGCAGGTGTGCTTCTTCTAAGTAACTGTTACCGTTACTAAAATCAGCAAAATACAGAGATATGTAAAAGTACACCGAGAACCAGAAATTTTGGGCATTTAATGCGCCCAGTTATCATACAAATTATAAAGTGATATTAACTTATTGAATAGCTATATGGTAATAATTAAATTTTTAGAATCAGTGACTTTCTTAATATTAAAATTATCATAAAATTTGGTTCCGAGTTTTAAAAAGATTAATGTGGAATTTAAATTTTGTAAGTAACTCTTATGGTTATGACTATAAAACCTGAGCATAATAGAGAAAAAAAAATCTAAATTTTGGTCATTGAAATATCATACAATTTCAAAGATGCAGTCTGATTACCCCCGCTGAAATATCATACACTTTCAAAGATGCCGTCTGATTAAGATCTGCACTGGTCACATTTTGGTCAGAAATAACCTAATGAATCAAAAAGCGAACAGTTTAGATCCTGATCAGACAGCATGGATGTGCCGGCTGATCTGGATCTAAACTGTTCGCCTACGCAATAAAGGTGTATCTATGGAGGAAAGGGTTAAGTCATAAGTAAAATTGTTGTGTTCTAGGTAACTCTGGTAGTTAACGTGGCCTCTGAGTGTGGCTATACAGATGGACATTACAAAGGACTGATACGACTGAAGAATGTCCTTCTTCCCTCAGACAAGTTTGAAATCCTGGCATTTCCATGCAACCAGTTTGGTCAACAAGAACCCAAGGTGAGTAGGTTTGAATTTAACTATTTATTATATATTCTACAAATTTCGATTTCAATTAGATATTGACCCAGTGAGTGACCTCTGTAAACATCTGTTACCCTGCAACACTTCACAAGACCCTGTTCATTTTTTTTTGTCATGCGACGACTGTTCGAAATGCCACTCCCATCAGAAGACGCAGCGTCCTACTTCCAGTCCAGGTGTTGCTGTCAATCAAATTTTTTTTGTCTCTGTGGGTTCATTCTCCTAATGGATGTTGAACTGAAAATTTCCTTTCAGATTTATACGGTACATGTAGCACTTAAGCAATAACAAATGGTGTGGCTTAAAGTAAAGCAACCTGAAGGTGTGATTAAATGTGAACAGCGTTCTGTCAATTAAACATTCCCGCTAACAGCGTTCTGTCAATTAAACATTCCCGCTAACAGCGTTCTGTCAATTAAACATTCCCGCTACTTCTCTACCAGTCGCCACTTCAAGCTTTGATGTTTTAGTTGCAAGCCAAATTCTAACTGAAATGGAAATTTGTAGTAATGTTTTCTATATATTTACATCATTACATGTTATCAGAAAGTTTTGTGTCACTTATGACCAAGCCACTATAAGACTTTTTCCCAATGCATAACACATTTAAGTGTTGACAGAAATTTGGATTGTTCATTAGTAAATGTTCAAAATTCTCATATATGCATTTCCATTACTGCCCATGAACAGGCTCAATCAAACCGAGCCTACAATATTTTCATATTTGTCGTGTTCGTCGTCTTTCAAAGTTCCCTTTTCATCTATTTCATATATATTTGGACATACATGTAAACATGTTTCTGATGCCCAAGAGGTTTATTTACCTTGAAAAGGGGAAGGTTTGGAAATATATTAAGATAAAGTTTCAAATAACTATTTTACATCTTATTTTAACATCCCACCATTGTAAGGAAATGTTTCTAAAAATGCAAGAGCTTATGTTTGTCAACCTATTCATGATGTATTATGTGGTTACAGAGCAATGCGGAGATCCAGGAGTTTGTCAATGAGATATATCATGTGAACTTTCCTGTGTTTGCCAAAGTAGACGTTCTGGGTGAGGATGCTCATGAAGCTTGGAGATACTTGATCTGTAAGTTAGTTAACACTCTTCCATAATACCGGTACAGGCCTTTATGGGATGGATGAACAGTGTAGATCCAGATCAGTTGGCACATCCTTGCATTCTGGTTAGGATCTGCAATGTTTGCTTTTTTAATTATTAGGTTATTTCTGACCAGAAAGCAAACAGTGCAGATCCTGATCAGACAGGATGGATGTGCCGGCTGATCTGGATCTACACTGGTTGCACAAGTTTAAAAGGCGTATAATGATATAGAGTAGAGGGCTAACCAGGGCAAGTCTATAGTCTCTGTATCTGTCAGTGGCAGACTTATGGACCATTTTGTTTATAACAGTGTAGTGAAATGTGCTCTGCATTCACAAAGCAGTGCCTTTCATCAATGTCTGAAAACTAGTGACAAAGTTGCACAAGTTTAAAATAAAGCTGGAGATTGGCAATTACAATTCAAGCCATTCATGGGTAGATTCTGAGGGGGAGGGGCACAAGGACCCTCTAAAAATGTTGATCTAACATACATAAATGTAAAATGCACACACAGTTTCAGGTCTTCTACACGTAAAAGCAATTGTTCATATTTGATACCCAATTTCACTAGTTTGCATGAGATTTGGGTAGGGAATCATTCTTTTCATATTATAGTAGTATGTTTGTTATAAGGGAAGTAAATTAATTTTGGCTGCCTGAGAATGTAAACAGCATCTTAAAACTGTAAAACATCACTAAAACTGTTACTTTATTTCAAAATAAAGTTCACAACAAAATTGTTTTTTTCCTGTGACATACCAGCAACAGAACTATTTTTCTAAGTTATGACATGTCTTAAATAAGTCAAAATTGTATCCTGAAGATGTTATGTCATATGAAAACCTTACAAAGTTATAAAACTGAGAATGGAACCAATCTCTGAGACTTAACCCATTCCCGTACAGAAACACCTGTATTGCTAGGGCGAACAGTTTAGATCCAGATCAGCCGGCACATCCGTGCCATCTGATCAGGATCTAAACTGTTCACTTTTTGATTCATTAGGTTATTTCTGACCAAAATGTGACCAGTGCAGATCCTGATCAGACGGCACGGATGTGCCGGCTGATCTGGATCTACACTGGTCGCACATGCGTAAAAATGCGTATCTATCCAGGAAAGGGTTAACAAGCTGTTCTGGTACTGCTTAATTCAACCATTGCATGCTCTTAGATTGGTCTCAGCTCTCTGATAAAATTGGTACCCGACTGTTGTATATCACCTGTATTCTACAGCATCATCTGGATCAAAACCTACATGGAATTTCTGGAAGTATCTTGTGGATGAGAACGGACATGTGGTGAACACCTGGGGACCCCATACCCCTGTGGAGGACATCTTCCACGAAGTCAAGGAGAGCATTGATAAAATTGGCTACAAAAAGCTTCCATATAGGAAACATATTCATGGGGAACTCTGATAAATGAAGCCAGAAGTTGTGTACCTTGTTGTTGGAATTGAATTTTGTTTTGTCTTGCAATGTTTGTTTATTCACAAAGTTGAAAGCAACTCTGATGCATTTTGTATAGATAAATACATTGATTTTTTTCAGGCTGACTGTTCAAAACTTGCTATTAAAAGGAACATTTATACATGTATCATATACATTTTTCCTCTGTTTGAAAAGATCTGGTATATAATTTATATGTTGATAATTTTGGCAATGTCTTATGTAAAACTGGTGTTTTACAATCCAGTAAAAGCCCAAGTGAGTGATTCAAATCACATATGTGTAAAACAAATAATAAAATATGTGAGGACTTTTGAAATGATTTATCAATGTCATTGTGTAGAAAATGTTTGGTAGGAATCTAGGGCTCACTCTTGGTCAGGAATGATGGGTGGTAGTGACGGTCGGGGTATGGAAAAACACAAAAGCCTTATGATGGCCTTATTTTTTGCTTCATTTCCACAAAAGCTAGACCAATGTTAGGAAAGCGTAAACCCAGCACATTCTTTAGCTTTGCAAGGTTACATCTGATTTTTTATGAAATATGATTTGTTTGAAACATGGTCATTGATGTCTGATCCCTATATACATGTAGCCAGTTTTACTGTGGTTTTGTTTACAATGTTAGTCTGGATGTGAGTGAGTTTAAATGTTGACCAGAAAAAGCATAATTAAGTCAACCCTCTACACCATGGATAAGGTTTCTATTGTCTGAACTACCTGCTGTGTAGATCCAGATCATTTTTTGCAGACTGATCCAGATCCACACTGTGACCTTTTTGGTTGGAAATAACTCAATAAATCTGAAAGCAAACAGTGTAGGGGATGTGCTAGCTGATCTAGATCTTCACTGTTCGCTAATGAGATATAAACCATATCCATGGAGTAAATGGTTAGTTATCATTAACCCTTTCCTCCATAAACACGCATTTTTACGCATGTGCAACCAGTGTAGATCCCTGCTGTCTGATCAGGATCTGCACTTGTCGCATTTTGGTCCGAAATAACCTAATGAATCAAAAAGCGAACAGTTTAGATCCTGATCAGACGGCACCGATGTGCCGGCTGATCTGGATCTAAACTGTTTGCCCACGCAATAAAGGTGTGTCTGTTGAGGAAAGGGTTAATGTCTCTTTATGCAAGACTGATGTTATTTTCTTAGTAAGTTTTGAGTTTATTTTATGATCATCCTCTTTTGTTTAGTAAAAATTTGAAGGTGAAATATTTGATGTCTGTTATTAAGAGTCTATGCAAACGTTTACAAACTTTTACATATTATTGTGCAATTTTCTTGTCCATTTTTTTTATTTTATGTTTTGTTACTTTTATTTATTTTGGTAATAATCCATAAATACAAACATCTTGTTGCCTGCATCCTTTTTGTGTCGCCTGCGATAGCAGGTAGACACATAGGGATCCTATTGTCCGTCGGCGTCGTCCGGTAGTCCCCAAACTTTAACATGAAACTTAATGTTGCCTATAACTTTGAAAATACATGTCCTATTCACTTCATACTTGGAATATATCATCGTCATGAACAGCACCATCGGTTACAACAAGAATGATAACTCCTGTTTGACTATTTTTTGAGTTATGCCCCTTTCAAATGCAACTTTAACATGAAACTTAATGTTGACTATAACTTTGAAAGTACATGTCCTATCCACTTCATACTTGGAATATATCATCGTCATGAACTGCAAAATTGGTTTCCACAAGAATGATAACTCCTGTTTGACTATTTTTAAGTTATGCCCCTTTTAAATGCAACTTTAACATGAAACTTAATGTTGCCTATAACTTTGAAAGTACATGTCCTATTCACTTCATACTTGGAATATATCATCGTCATGAACTGCAACATTGGTTACAACAAGAATGATAACTCCTGTTTGACTATTTTTAAGTTATGCCCCTTTTAAATGCAACTTTAATATGAAACTTAATTTTGACTTTAACGTTGAAAGTATATGTCCTAATCACTTCATACTTGGAATATATTATCATCATAAACATCAACATTGGTTACAACAAGAATGATAACTCCTGTTTGACTATTTTTGAGTTATGCCCCTTTCGAATGCAACTTTAACATGCAACTTAATGTTGCCTTCAACTGTGTTAATACTTGTCTTATTCACTTCATACATGGATTATCATCATCATGAACAACAACACAGGTTACAACAAGAATGATAACTCCTGTTTGACTATTTTTTGAGTTATGCCCCTTTACAAATGCTACTTAAACATGAAACTTAATGTTGCCTATTACTTTGAAAGTACTTGTCCTATTCACCTCATACTTTGAATATATCATCATCATGAACAACAACATTGGTTACAACAAGAATGATAACTCCTGTTTGACTATTTTATGAGTTATGCCCCTTTCAAATGCAACTTTAAAATGAAAATTAATGTTGCCTATAACTTTGAAAGTACTTGTCCTTATCACTTCATACTTGGAATATATCATCGTCATGAACTGCAACATTGGTTACAACAAGAATGATAACTCCTGTTTGACTATTTTTGAGTTATGCCCCTTTCACATGCAACTTCATCATGAAACTTAATCTTGTAAATAACTTTGAAATTACTTGTCCTATTCATTTAATACTGGGAATATATCATCTTCATTAGCAATTCCATCAGTAAACAAGAATGATTAGTCCTGTTTAAATTTTTTTAGTTATGCCCCTTTCAAAGGAGACTTTTACATGAAAATGTGGCATAAACTTAAAAGTGCTTGTTCTACTCATGTAATACCCGGAATATATCATCTTCATGAACAAAGCCATCAGGTAACAAGAATGATTAGTCCTGTTTAATTATTTTATGAGTTATGGCCCTTTCAAATGTAACTTTAAGGTCTTAGACCCATCATTAGCATATTAAAACCAAACAGTAACCATAATTATGTAAGTTATTTAGTTATTAAATGTCTTTAAAAAAGACAATAGGCAAGTTACAGATAATAACAGTTGAGCGATAATGTTTTGTGATTATCTGCCCTTGTTGACATGGTTGTCTTCAGTTATCTCCCTTGGAAACACAAAAATTTTAATTTCTCCATTTTTCTACGGTAAATATCTGATTTCTTATTAAAATAGTACACAAACTCTGTTTGTTAAGTTTTCTACCAAGAGACTTTCTTGAAAAAATAAATATTTTTAAACTAATAGCAAAAAATCGATATTTTCCATAGGCTTTAATGTAAATGTTAACACCTATTATCTCCCGTTAAATAAAAATGTCTTAAAAAATTTCTCGGTGAATCATCTTATATTTTGTATGTCTTTAACACTTTAAAGTTGCATTGATTTCCTACCATCCAGTGTCAAGATATGAAATATGTCAATGATGGTCCTAAATCCTTAACATTTATTTAATGGTGCCTATAAATTTGAAAGTGCTTTTCCTTTTTACTTAATACTTGGAATATAATTATATATCATCTGCATGCAAATAGCCGTTGGTGAAAACATAAATGATAACCCAGATTTCACCATATTTCTTTAAGCCCCTTTTGAATGCAATTGAGTGTTCCATGGAACACCAAATTCTAGTGTAGTATTGCAATCAACTTGAATTAAATCTTTTTATCATATATGATTTAATATAGGCCCACATTTCAACTTTTTGCTGGCAGGCGACACATGTGTTCCGCGGAACACCCAATTCTAGTTTATGATATTTTTTCGATAAGATTTTTTTTGTTTTATCCTTAGACCATGAGGTTGGGTAAAATTCTGTGAGCTTTTTTCCTCACGCCGTGTGACTTGGCATGTATTTGCAGAACACAGAAACCCAGGCTGTGGGTTAATTAACTGTTGTGGATCAATGAAATTTATTCACTCTGCAACTTTACGCAATTGACAACACGTTACCTGGAATATGACATTTTCAGTTCATAAATTATTTGGTTCCAACCCAGTATATATTTATATATCACACTTTACACAATGTGCCAATATTTACATAGCATTTTGCATGTATGTTTATGATTGTATTCTACTGAAAAATAAACCATATCAGTGAAATTTATTTCTTTATATTTTACAAATTAGATAAAAGCCTGTCACAATCATGTACCATGAAAAGGGTGGAGCTGGTACACTATCATGCAGCATGGCCAACTACAATTCTAACCCTTTCCTCCATAGATACACCTTTATTGCATGGGTGAACAGTTTAGATCCAGATCTGCAGGCACATCCGTGCCGTCTGATCAGAATCGAATCTGTTCGCTTTTTTATTTGTTATGTTATTTCTGACCAAAATGCAACCAGTGCAGATCCTGATCAGATCGGATATGCCGGGTGATCTGAATCTACACTAGTTCACATGCGTAAAAATGCGTATATATGGAGGAAATGGTTAAACACCTGTTGGAAAAAGGTCATATTTATATCCTGGGTTTTTATGGCCTCTATCTTTAATGTTACTCGACTGATTGATGTGGAACAGAAAATAATTGTCACTCATAATGACCTGTATCATTTTCAAGCCCAAATATTTTAGCAGTTATGTCCCTTTTTAACTTTCTTTAAAGAAGATAAGAAGGGAACTTTGAAAGCCACAGAACATGACAAATATGAAAATATTGCAGGCTCTGTTTGATTGAGCTTGATCATGGGCAGTAATGGAAATGCATGCCCAAGCCACCTAGCCCCTGATTTGAGCGCAACTCGATATTTACACCAACAAACAGTACAATTTTGATCCATCCCAAACCATGGAATGCATAATTATGACAGTTAACATGGAACCTTCAATGCAGTATTATCAGATTACTACCATTCCATGTTCAGAGGCATATGGTCCCCATATAAAAAAATGGGTTTGCCCTACAGAAGAAAATAATGGTTGGAACTAAACAAAATGGAATTTTGACAGGGATTTGAGAATATAAATCCTGCTTATCACAGACAACAAAAAGGCAAAACAAAACAGCAGGAAATATATCCTTGGGGTGATTGAACAATATCCGAAACTATATTGGCTGTGATAGTGAAACCACTCTTTAAACTGGCCGAAATATTAAAACAAAAGAAATTTTAGAAGTACTATTAATATAGTACACAAGTATCGTGCTCAACGACCTTCAAAAGACATAACCCATAACAACACTGAGTGAGTGTACTTGGGAGATTTTTTACAACCGCCACACAGCACAAACAACGCTACTGTGATATTAAAATAGAATATTTTTAACTTCAATTTAAATACATGAAATGTTAATATCTTTAAAGCTTTCATTAAGTTGTACTCTATCTTGAAGATTACTTAAGCCAATGATATGAAACTTATAATAGATGTTCAATACCATGACCTTCTTCATTTCCAACAAGTTCCACAACTACTCCAAACATTTTCATGCAAGATAGATCTACCTTATAGTGACTAGAGAAATATAAATAAAAATATTATATATTTAGATAATACCTAAATTATATGAAAATTGAGAGCAAACAATAGCTGACAATAGACATCGCAAGACATATCACAAGAACTTTTTGGAAGAGCTTAAAAGAATTTAAAGAAATAAGATAACTATCAATTATCATCAGCCAGACAGAATGCGCAAAGAAAGACAACTCTGCAATTGTGTCAGGAACAGCAACTCTGCAAGATACAGTTTCCCGGCCGTGAAACGGGAACCAGTTGACCAAAACAACAATGGCTGACGGTGGAAAGTACGTCATTTTAGTTAATTGCTCATTAGTTGATTAACATTAGTTTAAGGAGAATAATAACATATTCTGTATCATATTTCAAATAAAGTTTAAAATCTGCCGTAGAATTTGTCATTTTGTGTAAACCTTATGTACTGAAATCAGCTCTTTGATACGGTTTCGGACATGGACACTGACAGTCAGGTTACCTCAGGGTCTATTTAATCAATTAAATAGACCCTGGTTACGTATGCTTGGCCAGATTTATAACGTTTTCCTCTACAATTATATATACCCATAGTCCTTAAAAGGCTGTAGTTGCATTGTTGGGAAGATATCTGGATGATTTTAAATTATCTGGATTGTGAACAATCACAGATGAATCTCGACACTTGACCCTTGATCACTTTCTCCAACATATTGATACAATAACTCATATTATAAAATGTTGTTCTTTCAGTAGCTCTAGCAGTGATGGAGGTTGGTGGGGAAGCCTGTGGAATGCTGCCAAACAGCAGGTATGTACTTTTTAGGTTACTGCCACTGTCTCTATCCATTGGCATTGCTTAGTTGTGTAGAAGATTTTGTACCAGCAGCCTCAGTAGCTCAATTGGAGGAGCGACTGCACGGTAAGCTGGAGGTCCAAGATTCGAATCCTGGTCGAGGCTGCTCTTTCCAACCCAAATCTGCCACATTGGCGTTGTTGGCAGGACGATTACCCTTGGAGCTATTTCGGGCGAAGCATGTTTGGCTGGGGTATTCGACTCAAACTTAGGTAGAAGCTTGCACATTCCAAGTAAGTTGGAAATGTCTCGTATTTAAGTGGGGAGGAAATAAAGTAGATTTCGTACCAGCGGCCTTGGTAGCTCAATTGGTAGAGCGACGGCACAGTAAGCCGGAGTTCCGAGGTTTGAATCTTGGTCGAGGCTACTCTTTCCAGCCCAAATCTGCCACAGTTGCTATTAATATTGTGTTGTTTAAATTTGCCAGATATTTTCTCTCTACCATTGATTACCTCTGGGATTTAATGTTGGTTATTAATGCTCCCAGTAATAATCGAAAATTGATTGTTGAGGAGTATCCAGTAGATGTAGATGCTTTACTCCATGGGATGCTGCTGTTATCACATGGGCGACCAGTGTAGACACATCCGTGCCATCTGATCATATTCTACTCTACCGTCATTGTTTGAATATAAGCCGCACTTTTCCCCAGAATTTGGAATTAACAAGTTGGGGGGTGCGGCTAATACACAGGTTTGGTTGCTTATACTTTTGCGTTACGCCATTTTCATCTGTTATATCACGTTTGGGGGCAGTGCGGCTTATACATGAGTGCGGCTTATATTCGAACAATGACGGTATTTTCTGTTCAATTCATATATAAGGTTATTTCTAACCATGAATTGACAAGCGTTGATCAAGACCAGATGACACAAATGTGTCATAACACATAGGATCCCAAATCATATATTAAATGTCAGTCAGCCCAGGTATCTTTTGTTGGATATTACCATGACGTATATCTATCAGATTAATAATATAACTTGAAACTTGAATAAACATTTATTTATCAAGATATCTTTGTTTTCCACTAAGCTTTCAAAAAGTCATTATACTGTTCTTAGAATTACATACTGGATACATTTTGTTAACCAAAATTTGAACAAATTAATATTAAGGGGTCGCAAACATTGCAAATGGCGAAAAGTGGCTAAAATTTCAAAACTGAATTTTGGAGGAAATACTTATTGCCACCTAGATTTTAGTAAAGAAATGTATTTAGCTAAGGATGTAGTTAATGTTTGCAAGCTCAATTTAGTCTAATTCATGTAAGTAGAAACCCGGAAGTAAGTTTTCATTGAATTTCTTGAAAACCCTTACATTATTTTGACGAATTGGCACTAAACATTGTAGACCAGCATATACTTTTTCAGGCCTGAGTTGCTTTGGTGTATTGTCCATGAATTTCAGAGTTCTCATGCAAACGGTTTTTCTTTTGTTTTAGTATGTGCATGGTAATTAGAACATGAACTAGACTATATTGAGCTTGCAAACATTAACTACATCCTTAGCTAAATACATTTCTTTACTAAAATCTAGGTGGCAATAAGTATTTCCCCCAAAATTCAGTTTTGAAATTTTAGCCACTTTTCACCATTTGCAATGTTTGCGACCTCTTAAGTTTTTAATATTTGGCCCTATAATTTGTCGTGACAGTTAATGGAAATTTGAACTTTCTGTAGATTGAAAGCTAAATTTCACTTGATTAAGGACATCAAACAGTGTGAGTATATAAAAAGGAATATAACCAGCCAGTACCTTAACCTCATCTCATATTTGATGTACATGTACTTCAAATCCTAAGAACAATTTACTTACAGATAAACTAAATATAAAGCATTAAGGTCTGTTTTGAGAAGATCACTATTCATATACTGATATTGAAAATATTTTCAACTTAACAGATGACTCATGACAATCTAATTATGACCCCTTGACATTTTTTGTCAGGTGTCAAATGACCCCTGGTTTTTAAAAGTTATTGAAAACCCTAAGAATAGTTCAAATTTTAGAATAGTTTTTAAAAGAAGCTGTTTCATGCATACTTGTACTTGCAATACAATATGTAGCATAACAATTGAAATAAATAAAGGTACAATAAAGTTCAGAAAGTTACAATGTCTTAAACCTTTCCTCCATAGCTACACCTTTATTGCGTGGGCGAACAGTGAAGATTCAGATCAGCCAGCACATCCAAGCCGTCTGATTAGTATCTGCATGTTTGCTATTTGATTTATTAGGTTACTTCTGACCAAAATGTGACCTGTGCAGATCCTGATCAGACCACATGGAAAGGGTTAATACATTGATTCTAAACATAATATATTATGCTACATGTATGTTAGACAGAGAAGGTGTGCGAGATGGTCATTCATGATCTGGTGGAGTTTAATTCCAGATATCTGAACGTTGTATTTTATGCTCTCTTAGACACAGAAAGTGTGTGAGATGGTCATTCATGATCTGGTGGAGTTTAATTCCAGATATCTGAACGTTGTATTTTATGCTTTGTTAGACAGAGAAAGTGTGTGAGATGGTCAGTCATGATTTGGCAGAGTTTACGGCCACCATGCAGACAGACACTAGGAAGGTAGTGGAGAAAACTAAAGAGACACTTCAGGTAAGCAGATTGTAACAGAAGTAAGGGCCTGGGCTGATGGTTTTAAAGCAGAGTTTGGAAACCAGTCTCAAATCTCAAGCATCTGATTGGCTGAAATTTCAGCCAATCAGATGCTTGAGATTTGAGACTGATTTCCATGCTAAGTTTTATTACCTTGGGCACTGTTTGCTGGTTAGATCATGTTTATAATGATATTGAAAGAAAAAACATATGACTGTTTACACCTTACTCTTTCCTCCATAATATATACGCCTTTTATCAGATGGGCTAACAGTGTAGATTCAGATCAGCCAGCACATCCATGCATTTGATCAGGTTCTACACTGTTTGCTTTTTGGTAAGAAATAACCTTATAAATCTAAAAGTGAACAGTGCAGATCCCGATCAGATGGTCAGTTTTATGCCAGCTGGTCTGGATCTACACTGTTCGCTCATGTGATAAAGTTGTATATATGAAGGAAAAGGTTGATGCTTTTAAACCAGGTTTTCTTGAGAAAATCCTGGTAATAAGATAGACAAAATGTAATTTGGGTATGGGTACCAGGCATGAAACATTTGTAGTGGTGCCATAACTATGACATAAAATGAAACTTTTCGCAAATGATCACCACAGCATGACAATGCATTGTGTCTCAAAGGTCAGTGTTGCTGCTACTCAAAATTTTTGGGTCTGGGTCATATTCATGAAATGCATTATGGAGTTTGTAAAGAAACTTGGGGAATTATCACAATAACAACAGTGTTGGGTATGAAGCCATGCCTCTGTGATATATGTCAAATATAGATTTTGTATATTAGTCAAGAACAAAAATTTGAATTTAGTCTGTGAGTGAAAAAATGTCATTTCAATGTCACATTTCTGGTTTTAAATACTAAAATTTGGCATGAAATCTGTAGAGTGAATAATCAGTTACATTTTATTAAAGTGTAGCAGTTAAATAAAATATGTTTTGTAAATTGATGAAGGAATTGAAAGAGCTAGTGTCAGATCTGTGTATTATTTCAGACGAGCACGGAGGGGTCTGTGAACCAGCTAATGTCAAGTCTCTGTGTATTATTTCAGACAAGCACGGAGGGGTCTGTGAACCAGAACACCACTGAGAGGATGAAGCAGAGCTTCCACAGTCTCATGACAGGCATCACCAAGGCACTAACAGTGGAGCCAGAGGACACTTCCCCACCCAAACCACACCTTCCACAACCTGCAACCGGAATATTTGACAGGGCTAAGGTAAACTCAAGCCTTGTTGTCTCTCATATAAATTATTCTTGCATACTGGATCTGTTCTTCTTGTGTTTGCACTGGTGCTAAAATATGTCATCTTACACTCCCAGGGTAAGTGGTCACATCTTACAATCCCAGGTTAAGTGGAGTCACATCTTACACTCCCAGGTTAAGTGGAGTCACATCTTACACTCCCAGGGTAAGTGGAATCACATACTATATGCCCAGGGTAAGTGGAGTCACACCTTACACTCCCTGGGCAAGTGGAGTCACATCTTACACTCCTAGGTAAGTTGAGTCACATCTTACACTCCAAGGGTAAGTGGAGTCACATCTTACACTCCTCTGGCAAATTGAGTCACATCTTACACTCCCTGGGTAAGTGGTCACATCTTACACTCTTAGGGTATGTGGGGTCATATCTTATACACCCAGTGTAAGTGAAGGGAGAGTAAGTTGAGTCATCTGCTTTGATTATAAAAAAAATTCTATGTAGCTTTGAAAATATTATGGAAATAAAAGTTAAATAAAATGAATATAATTTTGTTCTGCAAAAATATATCGCATGTGCTTGGTTTTGATGGTAAAACCCGACCCTAAAAAACTGTTTCTGTTTAGAAACTTGGCAGAGAATCATTACTGACCAGAAAAAGTAACCCTCAGCAGGGCTTTTGTCATCTACACCTCACAAATGCGAAAGAATGCTAACAATTTTACAACCTTCATATGTACGAGGGTTGTTCGCAAACTTTTGAGACAGTATGATTTTCTCTGTAACTAATTATTGCTGCGCATTATATTTAATACAAATTATAGTTTAATATGTATTTTATCCGAGTAAGGACTTTAAAACGTGGTAACGTTACTATTATGCATATAATTGTTTCCATAGCAACAACTGTCCACGCATCCTGGCACACGGCATATTTTCTTGTTATAATTTTTCTTTCTGAATGAAAAGAGCCACTAAAATTGCGCCATCCATCACGAATTTTTTATGCCGTAACTTCTGACTTCGGTACGTCATTTCCGCAAGTTGTTTAAGTCGTTATCTCAGATCGTTATAGTAACACCTGCGCGACAAGGCAGCCACTATTGAAACACTGTCAAAAGAAGAACAGCGTGTTTTAATATTATGTTTTGCGTTAAACTTGGGAAAGCGCCAACATCAACCAAGCAATTTCTAGAACAGGCAAACAACGGACACACTGTTAGTCAGCCATTGATGTTTAGATGGCATAAGGTGTATCGGGATGGCAGAAAGTCAACAAAAGACCAGGAAATGTGCGGTCGCCCGTCCGTCATCGACGATAAACTGACAGTTGCCAAAAACGCGCTTCAGTGCGATCGTCGCATAACAGTAAGAGAAGTTGCAGAAGTTAAATGCGATGTAGGTACAACCACTCCTAATAAAATGTTAACTGATACACTTTCAATGTCACGGGTTTCGGCGAGAGAAATGTGTACGTTACGAAGGTAGATACTTTGAAAAGGAAGAGATATTGACTTTTCTACTCTGAACATAACGGCAACGTAGGGCAACTTCGTTGCGTGCGCCGGGTCACTGGTAGTGCATGTGCCTAACTCGTTGTAGCATTTGTATACACGAAGCTATTGTTGTGAAATTTTACACCATAATAGATCAGGTATTAAAAGTAATAAATAGTAAACTTTCGTTTGATTTTATCTTCTCCAACGTTAGATATTGGCCTTGTCTCAAAATTTTCCGAACAACCCTCGTACAAATATGAATGAAAACCACTTGTCTGTTACAAACCTTGGAAGTACTGATGATTGATACTTGAAAGTTATTTTTGTTACTAGTGTATTAGTTTAATTTGTTATATTGTAGGCTAGACTCCGAGCTATACAGACAGACACTGGTACTTATCTTCATGAACCGAGTGGCCCTTTAGAGAACTATGCTGATTGGCTGAAATCCTTCGATCTGGATGCTCATAAGGGAGAAATATCGGACCTTCTTGTCACTATGGTTGAAGTGAGATCCCTTTATACTTCACTGGTAAGGTTTATGTACTGTAGAAACACCTTAGGCAATAGAAAATTAATTCCCAGATTCTCATTCAAATTTTGGGAAAAAATGGGGCGGGTGAGCGGGTTTTATCTTTTATTTATTATTCTAAATGTTTCTAGTGACGCTTATGTACTGCAAAGATAAATAAGTGTCTAGCCAACTATGATTAGCAGATTTGCACTTAAATGTTTCATACTGTGTTTGTGTACTCTACCGATTCGTACTCATAATGTAAATTTTGAGATACGGATTTTAAAAAAAAAACAAAAAAACGTTGGGGTTGAGTGATTTTTGAGGGGCGGGCGGGAATGAGAATCTAGGAATTAATTTTCTATTGTCTTATTTAAGGCATGTCACAGGGGAAAGATGTCCTCAATCCTTGAAATGATGTCCTAAGTTGAGCAGATAAAATTAACATTTTGTACTAGTAATATCATCAAAGTAAGTTATAAAACAAGCTGTTAGTTATGAGAAAATTTTATATTCTTTCTAAATATAGTACATGTAATAACTAAAATGTCACGCTCCTCTTTTCATGTTTGTTTTATTTTTGTGTTTTTCACTGTTATGTAAAATGCACGTAGTCAACACCTGTTCAGATATTCAGTACTAACAATAATGTAAACAATTGATATTAAATTTGTTAAATACATGTAATGCAATGAAGTTTTATCAAAGGAAAAGTCCATCATGGTACATAACTGATTTTCAGTATTTCTTTTCATTCATCACCTAAAGAGAAATTTGTTCCGTGGAAAATTTTATGATAATTTTAGTAGAAATTTGTCATTCTGTAACTTTTGTTGAATTGTCATATTAAAAAAAATACTGAATCATGCTTTAATAATTAATAATATTTTTTGTTTTTATTTTCTTGGAAAATTAAACATGATTTAGAAAATTACTTACTTATGTACTTCATTTTAGGTGCCTTCAGAAGTTTCACATCAAGATTTCTGGCATCGATATTTCTACAAGGTTCATCAGCTGGAAGTGGATGAAGCGAGAAAGAAGGCGTTGATGAAGCGCGCTGAGAGGTCCGAGACTAAAGAGGACTCCATTGGCTGGGACGAGGGTAATAATGACTGATGTAATCTGACTTCTAGAATTCCCTTTGCAAACATTTCACGGGTGATAACTCTAAAACGTGTTGTGATTGAAACTGTGGAGGGATCCTTTTAAGTATCTTGCATGAGTGTGAGGTGAAGATGGAAAAATCTATCACCGAGGGTGAACTGTTTTGCGGGAATGAGGCTGTGTATATTATTAGTGAATTTGATGGGTTTAATTCTATACTCTTGAAATGATTTCTTTAGAAATTTAAGTTTTTGGACCCAAAAAGTGTTTTGGCGTTGATCAATAATCACATATGGAGTTTGCAAGAAAAAATGAATTATTTATTATGCAAAATAACCCTGTTAATTAGATTAGAACATGCCCTCATTTCCAGAACACAAGAAACCAAGAAGAATCTAAAATCATTTAGGCTTATAAAATTATTTTGCTTTTTTTCAGCTTTTATTTAATATATATGTATTTTTCGATCCATCCTGGTAGGGCATATCTAGTCAGGCCTTAATAGCAAAATGTAACTCGGTTGTTTTGTTTGTGGCTTAAAATAAAAAGAGAATACAAAAACTGGCGGACTATAAGAGCAGCAAACTATTTCTTGTGATTATGAAGTTTGTCTAACAATCAAACTCAATAAATTTAACTAATGAAAGGCACATGTTCAATCTACATCAATAAACGAGGGTGAGTGTTTCCAGGATTGTTTGTTTTTAAAATAAAATAGAAAAGAGCTGCTTTGTCAGTTTCTTTTTAAAACATTTCTTATTCCCACTTCAAGTTTATTCTTTAAGAAAACTGTTAGGCTGTAAACGTGCACCTGTTAGACGTATGAAGTCAACTCTTTTTGGCAAGATTCAGTATACTGCAGTTGTCTGGTTGGAATAAACATCCTGTTAATTTATGTCACTTTCACCATACCTAATTGTGAAATAAAACTTGAAACTAGAGGCTATATAATTTCATGCTTCGGTACGGATAGAAAACATCCCAATAAACAGTTTCAAATAAACATTTCCTCTAGGAAGATCAGCGAGGGCAATTATGATTGTTTTCAAATATTTTGAGTCGAGTAATTAAGTAAAAGATGTTAAATTTCTTGGCATTGCATTATAAACTAATGTGTGATGACGCGGCCCAGCAGTTTATGCCACGTTTTGAAATTCTGAGATTATATGGTAGTGATAAAAACACGTATTACAACGGTATTAGGAAACAGGTCTATTAATTATAATTATTACCCGGTATTGAAATGGCAATGTGGGTTTTTTATTTGTGGCTTCAAATTTCTTGTAATTCAAATCTTTATTTCATGGTTGTTTTTAATTGGTGGATTTACATGCCAACAAAATCCGCAAAAATTAACCCTTACCCTAAAACTGTTTATACATTCACTGTGTTATTGTTGAGATTGGTTTTATTTTGAACAGAAGAGGATTGGAGTGAGAGTGAAGATGCCAACCCAGGCAAGAAGTCCTCACCTAGTGTCCGACCGGAGGACCCTAGCGCGAGACTTCAACCCTCCGGAACAGCGGGGAAACAGTCTGAAGCCACACAGCAAGCTAGCTCTGGAAAGGGAAGAGATGTTGAAACTTCACGTACAAATTCGCAAAACCAGTCTGGTGAAAATGGAAATTCAGAAAACCAGTCAGCTGACAATGGACCATCTGTGTTGGAACAAAAAGCTGGCACCAGGTTAAAACAGTCTGGTAGCGTTACTTGTGAAACATCGGATACAAATAATTCAGAAAGTGAAAACACTGGTGCATTGGACAAGGTAGATGAACAGTCTGCAGAAATTGTCAACCAAGAGAAAACAACACAGGATGATATTGTTAAAGGTGATACAGGCAATAAAACAGAAGATATTGTAGCGGATGATGTAAAAAAATCAAATGTTTCACCTATAAGTGAAATTGAAAATAAAAGTAATGAACAGCTAAAGGATAAAGTTGAAATTACAGAGAAAAGTGATGTTGATAAAAAAGGTGATACAACTACTGTGGAGAAGTCTGACGTAAAGGCAGAAACAAAGACCGTGGAATCACAGAATGAGGGTGAGAAAGAGCTTAAGACCAAACTGAAGGGTGATATGGTTGTGGTGGGAGATAGGATCTCTCCATCATCGGAATCCAGTGGCAATAAAGGTGAGATGAAAGAATTTTTAAATCATATACTGTGATATCATTATATTTCACGTTTGTTTACAGGGGTTTTTCAGCACTGTCTGCGCCTCCGGAAAACGGAGGTGTTCCCAAAGCAAACGGCCCTGTTCCCAATCATATCCAGTTGTCATTTTCCCAATTGAAAGCATATTTTATTTCCGAAATTTCGGCAAAAATCGAATAAAATATATCAAATTAAACAGGTAATAGAAGAGTGACTTCCCTTTATCTAGAAATTGCAAGCGTTTATTGACCCTGATTTAAATGTAAGCATGAATATTTTCTGGACTTCTTTCAACATAACAGCTATTGAATATATCAATAAATTTAGAACTATTTTGCAAAACGTTACAGAAGGTACTCTTAACTGCAGAAGATGCATCATAATATGAGTCGTTAGACACATACTTCTTTTTGTAATGAATTTTCGCGACTATGATGGCTTTGCACAACAATAAGTTATACAATAAAAACTTACGTTTATCTGGACTTTTAAGTTAATCCTCTAAAATAACCATTAAATTTGCTACAGTTTCACTATTTTATAAAGAATTTCAATTTCATATAATGAATAATTTAAATGAGAAAATTATTTCTGATAACAGTTGGCTAACAAGTTACCAGTTTTGCAATGTTTGTTTGAATAAAGACCAAAAATCTGTTAAAAGTATATTGGTAATGTAAAAATTGACTGATTTAAGCTAAATAAATGCATATTGAAATTTCCCAAAATGGACTATTTTATCGATGTGAAAATTCCCAAAATGGACATTTTTGTCGATAAAAATTTCCCAAAATGTCCAGACTCCTTTTCCCAAAATAGGCAGAAAAACCCCTGGTTTAATTTTCGCGTATTTCACACTAGGGGATGTGCGTGAAATCAAACCCAAGCAAAATTTATAGATAAAATATAATGTAGTAAAGGAGCAATACAATTGCGCGAATTTATGTCTGCGCAAAAATACCAGTTGTGCCATTTAGTCCCCACAGTATTTGAGGTACAGATAGAAAAGATTGTCTTTTCTTGAAAGATTGTCTTTTCTTGAAAAATTGTCTTTTCTTGAAGCTTTGCAGCAGTGAAATTTTTAGTTTAGATAATTATCTGCATTAGGTCCTCAATATTAAGATGGATTGTCTAGAGTAGGTCTAAATCTTTATGTTGTTGTCTAAAGTAAATATATTTTGATTGTCTTAACCCTTTCCCCCATATATACGCCTTTTATGCATGTGCAACCATTGTAGATCCAGATCAGCCGGCACATCTGTGCTGTCTGATCAGGATCTGCACTGGTTGCATATTCGTCAGAAGTAACCTAATAAATAAAAAAGCAAACAGTTTAGATCCTGATCAGATGGCACAGATATTTCCGCAGATCTGGAGCATAACTGTTCCCCCACAGAATAAAAGATTGTCTACGGAGGAAAGGGTTAAGTAAGTCCAGATCTTAATGTGTTTGTCATAAGCTAGTCCACATTGTTATGTCTAAAGTAAGTCAAAACACTTAAGTTTAAATCTTTATATGTTTGTCAGAGTTATTTAAATTTGTAGATTGTTTTGAGTTTGTCTGTTCATAAAGAAATATTTATTCAAGTCATAATATATATTATTAATCCTTTACTCCATCGGATTTAACATCCATACCATTTAATCAGTATCTTCACTGTTCACTTTATGATTAATTCGGTTATTTCTGACCAAGGAGGGAACAGTGTAGATCCAGATCAGATGGCATGGATGTGCTTGCTAATTTCGATCTATTTGCTAACCCATGTGATAACAGGCGTATCCCATGGAGTAAACAGTTAATCTGATAGCTTTACATGGTAGTATTTTATTTTAGAATCTGGCACTGATGATTGGGAACAAGACTTTGACATTGAAGTGACTGCAGAGGACATGGCGGCCGCCAGCGAACTTGCTCACAAGCTCAATATGTCTGCTGCAGACTACAGCAAGCTTACTGGAGATGTAAGACCTTTTTTTGATAAATGTTGATCTTGTAGTTGATATTTTGATTAAGTTGTTAGCATTTTGATAAAATAAAATACTATGCAATAGAAATGGCACATAAATTGATGTGTTTATGCACATTGAAGATGTTATGTGTTTGTTGTTAGCAAGACAGCATTCTCGTAGAAAAATAAAGGGTGGATGTGAAAATCTTTTCATTTGCTGAGTGAAGCAGTTTTACCCTTTAATTTGAAAAAGCGGGGAGGTATATTGCTTTTCACATGTTGGTTGTTTGGTACTTCCGTTGGTCCATCCGTCTGTAACCAACCTTGTCCAATCAATAACTAGACGATATGACATACAGTCCTCAGATTCGGTATGGAGGTAAGTCATCACAAGTAGATGACCCCTATTGATTTTGAGGTCAGTAGGTCAAAGGTCAAGGTCACAGTGACCTTCAATAAGATAACAGCAGATTACTATCCAATTTGCAAGGGGGGTGTGGCATACATGTTTTACAAACATCTCTTGTTGATGGATAGGCTTTTAATCACATGTGCGACCAGTGTTGATCAGTTAGGTTATTTCTGACTAAGAAACAAGCAGTATATTTCAGATCAAACTGGATTGATGTGCAGGCTGGTCTGGATGTACACTAGTTCAAGACATCAGGGTTCGTCTTGTCAGTCAATTCCTTTCGGAAAGCGAGTTGAAGCTTTACTCAAGAAGTCGGTAAACATGTATTTATATATTTCAGGATGAAGAAGACTGGGAGAACTGGGAATGAAAACACTGCCAAGCCAAGTTCTTGCATTAACTCTTTCCTTGATATATACGCATTTTTACACATGTGGGACCAGTGTAGATCCAGATCAGCCGGCACATCCGTGCCGTCTGATCAGGATCTACACTGGTCGCATTTTGGTCAGAAATAACCTAATGAATCAAAAAGCGAACAGTAGATCCTGATCAGAAGGCACGGATGTGCTGGCTGATCTGGATCTAAACTGTTCGCCCTAAAGGTGTATCTATACAGGAAAGGGTTAACACATTGAGGAGTTCATCACAACACAAACCATACTGGTGAAGGGGCTCTTCCAGTAATTCACATACATTGTATTTTAAGGGTCGTTTTGATTGTGTGAACATTCATAATTATTACTTGATCTTTTTTTCAAATAAAGATGCATTTTTATGTAAAGTGGGTAGACTTCATAAAAACAAGATTGCAACTTGCCATTGTGTGAGATACAGGATGCAAAACACATCATGTCATCTTGTGAAATTTTGCTCTGAATGTACCCATAATTTATTTTTGAGCATGTGAACTAACTTGTTTTGTGAGTATGGTCGTTGAACTGAATGCACTTGTAAAGACGATTGCTATTGTTTCCGTGCCATCTGATCAGGATCTACACGGTTCAATTTTGGATTCATTAGGTTAGTTAAAACCAAGATGTGACCAGTGTAAATCTGGATCAGGAGTTAGTCTGTTCACTTTTGAATTCATTAGGTTATCTCAGACTTCCCGAAAGTTGAAAATATGTGTCAGACATTTGGTCAGATGAGATGTGAAAATCTGTCTGACCGAAACTAATTCTGTCAGACCAAAACATGTTATAAGGCTATTTGCAAGTATAGGAGTTCAAATTTTTATCTGACATTCGGTCTGATAACATAAGAAATCTAGTCTGACTGGCTCAAATTTTACGAGACAGGTCCTTCTGTCTGGCAACTTTCTGGATGTCTGTTATCCTAAAAAGATGTGACCAGTGTATATCCAGATCAGATGGAATGAATCTACACTGATTGTACATTTAATAAAACCCTTATTTATGCATAAAAGGGTTAAAATAGGTTATTCATTCAAGGTACATTTATGTTTTCTTAGAATAGCCATAACTTACGAACATAACTGTACTTATGGACCAATTTAGTTCTTTACTCCAAAGGATATGGCTGTTATCCTTCACTTCATAGGATATGGCTGTTGTCCTTCACTTCATAGGATATGGCTGTTGTCCTTCACTTCATAGGATTAGGCTGTTATCCTTTACTTCATAGGATATGGCTGTTATCCTTTACTTCATAGGATATGGCTGTTATCCTTCACTTCATAGGATATGGCTGTTATCCTTCACTTCATAGGATATGGCTGTTATCCTTCACTTCATAGGATATGGCTTATTCATGGGGCAAACTGTGAAAATCCCGATAAAATGGCACAGACGTGCTGGCTGATCTGGATCTACAGTGTGGGCTTTTGTTGTAACTGTGTACACATTTCACTATTAGATCTCTTATTTTTGCCTGCTTTCCAATATCACAAAGCGAAATTGACACATATAGTACATTAATCTAATGGTAGAAATCTGTAAGATATATTTTGGTAATTATCTTATGTTCATATTGCCTTAATTTAATAATGAAATCTTGATAGAAGAGGAAAACCCTTTGATCTTTATATATGCATTTTAATGCTTGTGTGACCAGTGTAGATCCAGATCATATGGCATGGATGTGCTGACTGATCTGGGTCTACATTGTTTGCCTGTGCCTTAAAGGCATATATACGGAGGAAAGGGTTTATATTGCGTGAATTTAATCTTGTTAGCAAATGATATTAGAGGAACTTAGAATTAATATTTCTGTATTTGTTCTAGTACACAGCAGAATGCAAGTAAAGTTTGTACGATTTTCTCTGTATTTCTTGTCTTCTTGCATAGAGGGCAAAGACATGTGGTTACTTTGTATGCAAACAAACCAAAAGTTTTTTCAAAATAGTATGTTAAAAGTTAGTATTTTTGTAAGTTTAACATGATGAAATTAACATCAGTTCATTAAATCTGTAATGTTTTACATTTGTAAGTATCCTATAATCCTGGTCATTTCATGGGATTGAAGTTCGTAATAATTTTCCTGTAGGGTATACAAGAAAGCATCATTGCTGAGGGATATTCTTTCATTATTTTATTGAATGTCTGTGAAGTGCCAAGATCTTTAGTGAGATCATTTTGCTGCATTGTATCATTTACATTCTCACAAGGTAGCTGGCAGTGTTACAAAGAAAAAGGTGACTGTTACATGTTGTAAATTCATTTATTTTAACCCTTTCCTCCATAAACACACGTGGGCGACCAGTGTAGATCCAGATCATCCGGCACATCCAAGCCGTCTGATCAGGATCTAAACTGTTCGCTTTTTTACTGGTTGGGTTATTTCTGACCAGTGCAGATCCTGATCAGATGGCACAGATTTGAGGGCTGATCTGGATTTACACTGGTCGCACATGCGTAAAAATGCATATATATGAAGGTAAGGGTTAACAAACATTGTTTCCTAAATGGCTATATCTTGGTAATACATCATCTTATTATAACCCTGCAAGGGACTTGAATTTGTGGCATCTGCCCAAACATGAAATATTATATAATTCACCAAATGTGAAATATTAAATATTTCACAGAACTTACCATGTATCATATAGCCTCCACAGAACAGCTGTTAACTACATCTTGCTTACTATATTGGCTTGATATTAAACCTGTGCATACCACTAGTATATATATGCATTATGTGATACTTATTTCGATAAACCGGTTTGCATGTCAAAACACATGAAGACAGGATTGTTTGATTATCCTTGTTTGTGTTAGATGTCAAAATGATTATTCCATAAATTCCTTGTGATGTTTGCATTAAATGTTCAACAAATCATATTTCTCCATGAATGTTCCCCAGGCACCATTTTAAAATCACATCATTATAATTATCTTATTTCTGTTGCTGTTTGGGAAAAATCATTTACCGGTAGATGTTAACAGAATTCAGTAAATCAATTATACCTTACCCCACTTCATTTTGTTAAGCCAGTTGGTGTGTTGCTTGATGCATTTATGGTTGCTTAAATATATTGATGTACATGTATGGGTGGAAATTGCTTAACAGCACCAGAAATTTGTTATGTTTAAATTAATGTATATTTATTAAAGATTGTATATGATGGTTAAAAAATAAAAAAGATACAAATTGAAACTGTTTCGCTTCATTTTAAAATGTGAATGTTGTAACTTAACCCTTTACAGCTGCTCCTTATATGCCTTTATGGCATGGGTGTAAGTGAAGATCCATCCGTGCTGTCTTTTCAGGATCTTCTCTGTATGCTTTTTAATTTATTAGGTTATTTCTGACCTAGAAGCAAGCAGTGTAGATTCAGATCAGACTGCATGGATCATCTGATCTAGATCTACACTGTTCCAAAATGCAATAAACCCTTTCCTCAATATGTATGCATTTTTATGCATGTGCGACCAGTGTAGATCCAGATCAGCCGGCTCATCCATGCCATCTGATCAGGATCTGCACTGGTCGCATTTTGGTCAGAAATGACCTAACGAATCAAAAAGCAAACAGTTGAGATCCTGATCAGAAGGCACAGATGTGCCGGCTGATGTGGATCTACACTGTTTGCCCACGCAAGAAAGGTGTGTTTATGGAGGAAAGGGTTAAATGCCTTTATATGGAATAAAGGTTCAAGATGTATCTGGTCCATCTTCAAAAAAGGAGAATACCACTGAATGACAGACTGACTTTACTATCTTGACAAATTTGCAATGCTACAAAGAAAGTGCAAAAATTAGTTTTAATGGAGTTTAAAGTTGAATGATATGTCAATTTATGGATAAAAATCTTTTATGCATCAGATCCCTTACTCCAGAGGCATAGACTGTTTGTTCAGTGACGTCATTTATATTTGAATTGGGTAGACTGTGGTTTTGAACCCCTAAGTTCAAATTTCTCAAAAACAGGTTTCTTTTTTTATAGACCCCATTTTTGAGACAATTGAAAAACTAGTTAAATATGTGTAATGCATGATCTTGTAATCTTGATTCTAATATAAGCATGAAGATTTTAAGTACAGTTAGTGGGCAGATTTAAAGGCAACTTAATTTTTGTTGAGCCTGTTTGCTCGGCATAGTTGTCACATTTGCAGTTCGGTGAATGTGCGTGTGGCCCTAAATGCATCGGTCCAGATTAATCCGGCCCATAACTTTAACATGCATTGATCAATCTTGTTTATATTTGCCATGAATGTTAACCTCAATGTGACAGTATCACACACAATCCTCAGGTTCCCATCTCAAAGATCAAGGTCACAGGTGTCAAAGCTTGTCCCGCCCGTAACTTTAATATGCATTCAGCAATCTTGTTTATATTAGGCAATGTTAACCTTAATAAGGAGTGTCCTGCAAACTTCCCAGTTTCCCATCTTAAAGGTCAAGGTCACAGTAAGAAGTCAAAGGTCATGTGAAAGCTTGTAGAGCCCATAACTTAAACATGCATGAGCAATCCTTATATATTTATATTGGGCATGAATGTAAACCTCAATAAGACAGTGTCATGCGCAAACCTCTGGTACCCATTTCAAAGGAAAAGGTCACAGTTAGGGGTCAAAGATCATTGTGAAAGCGAGCTCAAAATGTTGCCAATAGGCATCTAGTTATGTTAAGGTGATTAATAGGTTTCCGTCATGAAAACTTAAAATTAACTTTACCATTTCTTTATCAAACTTTGATTTTGACAACACTGTTGTGGTGATGGCTAATTCTCTCGGTGAAGATCATTTTTAATGGAGATGAACTTTTTTTTGTTTTTGGCATAGCCTCATTTCCGTGATTGGGATACCACGATCTTCATTGAATACCAATGACAGATTCTCTTTCTCTATAAGGAACATGAAAAATATGGGGGACATCTACAATTGATGCTGAAAATAAGCATGCTTATAGTTTCAAGTTTATTTCTTGAAAGATGTAAGAGTTTAGGCCATAAACTAGCAAAAAAAAACAACCATCCAAACTGATGACAACACCTATATCACCCTCTTTGAACTTTGGTTTCCCTAGGTATCAGACAGCAAACCTGCAATCCAAGCTAGGCTCAAACACCGATGTTTCAAGTTTGTGTCAAGGCAAATAGCAATACTGAAAATTGATACATGCATAAATATTTTATTTATCTTTGATTATTTCTGTTAATTGAACAGAATATGAACAGTTTAAGCAGGGGTTCCATTAACTGCTGGATCTCAACGGTCATGCTGATCATTATTTAGGGGATTCTACCAATTAATAATAATAGCCAAAAAAAACCCAAAATTCAAGGAAATAATGACCCTTCATCAAAATTTATAGGGGTCAAAATGAGGGTTTTGGAAATTTCAAGATTCAAAGGGTCATCTCCCGGTTCAAATGGAATCCCTGACTTTGGTTAAGAAAGAGGAACATATAGCTGCCCTAGAGAGCTGAACACATGCACATTATACAAATCGGAAACTTTAACCCTTTCATCCATATCAACGCCTTTCTGGCCTGGGCAAACAGTGTAGATCCAGATCAGCTGCACATCCATGCAATCTGATCTGGATCTACATTGTCCTCATGAGATAAAAAGCAAATATACGGAGGAAAGGTTTAAACAGGTAGAGTAGTTACAAATACATACCAAACACTGTACAGTTTTAAAGGATAAACAGATGCTAGATAAGCTTGCTGAATTTTAGTCCTGTGCCCAAGGTTATAAAACTGAGCATGGAAACCAGTCTCAAATCTCAAGCATCTGATAGGCTGAAATGGCAAACAGTCGCCATTTCAGACAATGATGCTCGAGATTTGAGACTGGTTTTCAATCTCAGCTTTATAACCATCAGCCCTTGTTGCAGATCAGTGAAGTTTTTAAACTTTGCAAATAATTACTGAATTTACAGGAAATTAAAATTAATTAAAATTAAATTATTGATTCGAGGAGAGCCCTGAATAACGCATGTCCGAAAATAGCCAATTCACACTTCGTTTACCCTTTACACAATACATACTCCTTTTAACAAATGTGCAACCAGTGGTCATCCAGATCAGCTGTGCAATCTTATCTGGATTTGCACCAGTCACATCTTGGTAAGTAATAAAGAAATGAATCTAAAAGCAAACAGTGTAGAACCTGATCAGACAGCACAAATGCCCCAGCTGATCTGGATCTGCGCCCGCGCAATTAAGGTTTATTTGCAGAATAAAGGGTAAAAACAGACAAATCTTTAACCCTTTCCTCCATAGAAACACCGTAATTGTGAGGGCGAACATTTTAGATCCAGATCAAATCTTTAACCCTTTCCTCCATAGAAAAACTGTCATTGTGAGGGCGAACATTTTAGATCCAGATCAGCCAGCACATCTGTGCTGTCTGATCAGGATCTAAACTGTTTGCTTTTTGATTCATTAGGTTATTTCTGACCAAAATGCGACCAGTGTAGATCCTGATCAGACCGCAGGGATGTGCCAGCTAATCTGGATCTACGCTGGTCGCACATGCGTAAAATTGTGTATATATGGAGGAAAGGGTGAAACAACAGGCTGAGAAAAATAAAGGCATTGTGACCAACTGGATGAGAGATTACCCTGTTTACAGCCGGCACTTGCATTGTGCACACAATTTAGTCTTGGCAAATTCTCAATTTTCACAGAAAAAGCATTGAAGTCTCTCATATTTTGACAATATTCAATATGGCACAAAGTATACAGGAAGTAGTGATTCCAAGACAAGTAATGTGCTTGTATGCAGTCAACATCTTATTTATACTCTAGTAAAAAAAAAATGCATGGATATCTTGAACCAGTGTGAAAATGGCACACCTGTTATCCCATGTAAAAAATATTGCACAGAATATTTGCATACAACTTCAAATCAAATATCTGATTAATTGTTATATTTTGATTTAAAAAAAGTTACGTAGTAGTAATGGTATTTAACCTTAACATTTCAAGTAAATTAGAAATCATACTTTGAACAAAATGTAAGACAGAGTTATTGTTCTTAGTATAACAATGCAGGATGTTAACCAAGTTTTAGATGGTTACAAACAGTATACAGTATTTCTTGCCCAAACACACAAATTTACAAAGAGTGCTGTAAGAAAGTTAATCTGAAAAACTGAGTTAAGCTGTAGCAAAAGTAGTATGTTTACATATATACATGAAACTACAACTCGCAAACAAACTTTAACCTGCAACATGAAACTTAACAATAGCTACAGGCTTCCCAAAAAGGGTTGAAACGCTATTTCATTTACACTCGTTCTTTAACATCAATATTGTATGTGAAACATATTGTATGTGAAATATAAAACTTGCCAAAAATGTCTTTACAAAATATGATCAGTACAATGATAATAAAACTGCACAAATCTATCAAATTTAGAACACTCAAATTATGAAAAGTTCAACAAAAGATCTCTGTTAACCAGCACAAGTAAGATTTTCATCAAAATTCAACAATTACCAACAACCGTTTAACTTATTTAGATATCAATTGAGTGTAATGATTTATATTGTACAAGATATACTAATCAAAATTTAATATGGGCCTCTTTTGTAGTCTGTAAGTTTTCCTGCTTACGATAATTTTGCACTGGTTCAATTATTCAACTCAGTTGATTAATTAATCGGTTTATTCAAATAAACAATACAAACAAAGCTTGACGTATAATAATCTGTTCAAAATCTTAAACCTAAACAATAATTATAACAAACTACAAAAATGGCCCTTATCAAATTTTGAGTATTATATATATTTTCAGAGTAATTACCTGTTATATTTACTTATTATATGAGCTAGTGCCTTAGAGTTTTACCCTCATGACATTTTATTCTGAAACTTATATTCTATCCTTATTTGGAATCATTGATAAAAACTGTCTTAAATAACATACATTGTAACCTGGTATATAAATTTTCTATTAACAAAACAGTTAAATGTATACCTGGCAATTTAGTTCTGTGTTTAATAATGTAAATAAAAAAGAATAAATGTGATTCACTACATGAACAAGATATGGGACACATTTTCTGAAATCTGTTCACCCTTTTAGCACAACACTTTATTTTGTTTCACACTTGCTGATATTAAAAAAAATTAAGTAATTCCTGCACTGACCTCATGCTGTGGAAACCTGATACACTGACTCATATACTGGCCCCAAAATTATAAAACTGAGAATGGAAACCAGTCTCAAATCTCAAGCATCTGATTGGCAGAAATGGCGACCAGCCAATCAGATACTTGAGATTTGAGATTGGTTTCAAACCTCAGTTTTATAGTCTTCAGCACTGGGCAGGTTACCTTTGTTTTGTGCAACATGAAAAAAGTTTCACATATGAATTAGTTTTCACCAATTTTAAAGAATCCCTATTTATTTTATGCTTTTCAGTGAGTTATAGAATTTTCCCAGTGAAATAAAAGTGGTATTTCACTGTTTTCAAACAGTGGAATATCATTTTTATTTTCACTTATCTTTTCATGTTGGTACCCAAAGGTACCACTCGTGAAAATAATTCCAGAGCTCACTCGGTGAAATATATTTCTAGCTTACACTTGTAAAAACAAATATCCTCTATAATATCATCATATTTGAATAAATAGCAATATTCACTAACAAATGGTCGTAAATTACAATAATTCTGTTACCTACTGAGTATAAAAATGTCTATGGCATTAAAACACAAGTTAGAAAAATGGAGATTATATGTATGTAGTTTTTGACAAAGCAAATGTGCTATGTTCATGTACATGGTTGGTAATGTCCGATTCGCTCTGAGAACTCCATGTGCTCGTGTTGTTCTTTGTGATTCCAGAACTTCTCCGCCGGTGTGGAGTCTTTGACATTGAGTCTTCGGAAGTTCTTGAAAGACTCAGCTCAGAACCAGTAGACAACTTGGGCGTGCTCATGAATCGTTTTCTGTTGACCATTTCCAAGTTGATCCCTCTGTCCTGGCCGTATATTGGTGAAAACATTGGTGTATTCTCTAACGCTTTCAATGGCTGTCTGGGAGTGGGTTTTACCTCCATGTCGGAGTTCTGCTGAGATAGGGACTTATCCTGCATGGCAGAATCTTCCCACGGGATTGAGTCTGCATAGGAATGTTTGGAGGAGCACTGGCTGCTTGTGTCCCCTTTTAGGAAACTTGGAACCGAGAAATTCAGTGGAGCCTTGCCGGCAAGTTGGAGGTAATTCCTTGGGCTCTGTCTCAACGACTCAGTCAGACCTTTAATGTGATCACTCTCACTGTTCTGTGACCACTGGAATGAACATCCACTCTCACTATCATTGGAATATTGTGAACCGATAGACTGTCGTTTTGAATTTTTCAGAGATTTCCGACTCTTATCAAGATCGTCTAATAGAATATTTGAGCCTGACTGCACAAAACCACAGTTCTGATTGGAAATGTCATCTACTAGATATGTCTTGTCACTACCACTGCTTGATATCTGACTTTCAAAACTTGTTCTGCCTTTCACTGGTTTAAAAGCACTATTCACACCTGATGTGTTGATTGGTGACTTTGTTCTGGACAAGTTGTTTTCTTGTAAACTTGCACCAACACGCAGAGAATCTTGGTAAAGTTCACTCCTTACATTATCCAGCATGCTGTATAATTGACCCTTGTTCTGTTTTGGAACTTCATCCACAAACATGGCATCTGACAGACTTTCTGGTGAAGCAATGGGACAGTCTTTCAACAGAAGGTCAATATTGGCATAATCTGCATTTCTGTAACTGGCTACTGTTTCAATGTTTTCATATTCTCTACTCAAACTGTCAACACTATTACTTTTCAAACTTCCACAGTCTGTTTTTCTTATCGAGTTTCCAGATTTCCTCACTTTATATGGGGATTCGTTATATTCAGTAAGATTGGTTTTACTAAAACTATCAATATTTTCATACTCTGTGCCTAACTTTGAGCTAGCTGACTTCCTAAATTTGTATGGTGACTCACTATACTCATCTATATTCACCGGAGAAAGCTTCTTGCGAGGACCTTCAACCTTTGATCTTAGCTGGAACAATTTCTTTGGTGCTAGTTTCTCAATGTCGGAGACCAATTGAGCCCTCATCTCTTTGTCAAGGCTTGTTCTCCACTCATTTCTGTTGAACACATTCTCCCCTTTTCCAATCACTGTCCCAAAATCCTCTACCATGCCATCTACAGGGCGGCCTTCACTTAATTCATTCACATTTACATAGTCTGGAACGCATCTTGTTTGAACATTGTGATTTTGAATTTCAGTACTGTTTAAACTTTTTGCTTGGGAGTATTCATCATAAAGTTGCTGCATTCGAATTTTTTCTGGTTCACTATTACACAGATAGGCTGCCACTGTTTTACCATCCAAGGACGACATGTTCAAACTAGAAGAGCTGGAACTGGTCCTATTCTGCCCGGAGTAATTGTTTATGTTTTCATACACTTCAATACTGTCTTGAGACCTGTTAATGCTCTGTCTGTTAAACAGCTGATGCGGCATACTAGCGGACACTTGAGAATCTAAGATGTACATATCAGTATTGGCCACATATGGCAAACTTTCTGCTTTTTTCAGAGAATTCAGTGAGATATTTCTCCTCAAAGAATCAGGATCAGAGGAAGCCAGCGATGAGGTTTCCACTGAAGTCCTTGTACCATCACATTTACTGCTCGACATCTCAGATAGATAGGCCGAGAGACTAGACCTGTCCATGTTACCACTAGTACTTGTTTTGGAATCTACTGACTGCCGGAATTTTAAATCATCGTCAGACTTTTTGTCACTTTGTGAGTCATAGTCATCTAGTGTTGGGTCCTTAAAGAACCGTCCTCCTGATGCCGATGACCCAGCTGATGACGAACGTCGAGACCAGCCTACTGGTGGAAGCACTGGTGACTTTTCTCTATCAGTTTTTTCTTCATAAAACATAGCGGCTGACCCTATGATAGGACATGAATTCTGTGAGTTGTAACCAGTAATTGGAGTAATGAATTCACTATTATTCTGACCTATACTTGACATTGAACTATCATCAACATTTGGTGTAGAGTTTTTGAACTTTGAAGCATCCACATACACATCGTGGTCTAGACTGACCCTTTTGTTTACCAGTGCTGCAGAGGTTACTGGCCCACTCACCGATGTGATTTCATTCTCTATCACCGGGGTAGAACTGTGATGTGTATCAGTTCTGTGGCAGAAATTACTGTACAATGGCTGAGATACTGTTGAGATTTCATTCTCTATCACTGGCGTCGACAGGTGCTGATTATCTGATCTGTGGCAGAAATTACTGTAAACTGGGGAGGTTGTGCTCAAATTGGACTCTTCACTTTGGAAACCACTCGAGGTCAATGACCTATAACCCGAGCGGTTACTTGTGGAATTCGAGGACGAGAGACCTCTGTCAGACGAGGCGAGTCCACGATCTGAGAGATATGAAGATTGTCTGTCCGAGGGTGAGTATTCTCTACTGCTAAAACTCTCCACAGACTGCGTCCTTAACTTTGATACATTATCGATAGACGAACTTTTCGATGACCTCCTTCTCCCAACGGATGCGTTTTGTACTTCATTCATGTCAATGTATTGCGGTGATGCACATTTAACAACGTCTGGCTGCGTGACAGAGCCGTTCCTTGAAGTTGAACTGTCCGGAAGTTGTAGAGAAACATCAGAAAAAGATACCATCTCTGACTGATGGCCTATCATGTTACTTCTGTCACTTAAAGAATCAATGGATTTGTTTGCCCCTTGCCTAATCACAAAGGAGTTAGCAGTTTCAGAAAGAGCACTGTTTCTTTGACTTTGGTTGCCAGTGTCACTTAACTTACTGTCCATATTCAAATCACTGTAAGACAGAGAAAGATGTGATATTCCTCTAGCAGCATCTGGTGTGATGGTCACAACAGGATTTCTCGCCCCTGACTGATGTAGAGCTGTGTCCGATCCGGTACTGCACAGGAAACTTCTGGCCGTCCTCAATCGACTTTCTGACTCCTCCCACAGCTTACTGGGATCTAATGGAGAAATGCTGGCAGGTCCAGACCCTTTTGGTTTTCTGTTTGGAGAGTAAATTAATGATTTTTCTGAATCACTAGAAACTTTTGAATAGTTCATTTTCCATGCAGCAATATCTGACAGTGAATTGTTTTGTTCTCGCACGGTGCGTCTGCTGTTTTCATCTGTATAAACCAAGGACCTTGAGAGATCATGTGAAACATAAGACTGATTCCAATTTGAAGCACTGATATCAGAATGTTCCTTATTTTGCTCTGTAATATTTCTCCTACCATTATTTACTGATAGCGTCAAAGATTTTGCTGAGTCATTGGACACTTTAGACTGGTTCTGGTTCCATTTTGAAGCAGAGATATCAGACAGATCTTTTTGCTGTTCAGTAAGAGTTTTTCCACTTTGATTCTCGGGCTGTTGAAACTTGCCAGTCTGGTTAAACAAGATATCACTGATGGATGAATTGGAAACGAACGACGGATCAAACTTGCATCGTGCAAACATTTCTACCAAGTTGTAATCTGGCATGGAATGTTCCCTATCGGTCATCCTACTGATACGACTGATGTCCAGTCTGTCGCTGCTGCTGTTGATGTCTGAGACAAGTCTCTCTCTGTAGCTGCCTCCAGTATAGGAAGCCATCTGTGACCTTCCTGTAATATCATATAGAGAAAAACCTAGTCTTAATGAGGTTTCAATAAAAAATTTCATTCTTAAGTATAAATAAACTAGAATTATCACTGAAAGTGATTAAATACCCCCACATGTATGCTTGATAATTGAACTGGGAATGCTTCGAATCAATGGCATAATGTGCCCCACTTTCAATCCAAAGTGTCGTCTTCACAGTAGCCACATATTCAGCAAGTTTCATCACAATATCTCATTCCTTCTAAATTTATTGAGCAGAAATGGTTTAAATATGTTAGTAACAGTGGCCTTTATCTAACTTTTATCTAAGAACTGTGTGCCAAACATTGTTTATGAGAAATCATCCAGAAACCATTTTTTCTATTTTTAGTAACAGTGACCTTGACCCCATCAGGCCCAATTTCAATACCAAGTTTCATCTTCACAGACACTACCTATATAGCAATTTTCATCACAATATCTCATTCTGAACCAAAGTTATTGAGCATACAGTTTATTTTCTATTTTTAGTAACAGTGACCTTGACCCCACAGGCCTTGAATCCCAAAAGTCATCTTCACAAAAACCATCAATACACCAAATTTCATTTAAGAATCTCATTCCAAGCTATAGTTACTGAGTGGAAACAAAGTTTTGAAGTTTAAATAACAGTGACCTTGACCTTGAACCCACAGGCCCCAAAGTCAAACCTAATCTTTATCTTGTTATGTTACATCTGTGTCCCAAAAAATAATTAAATCTATGAAGTATTTCATGAGTTATAGTCCAGAAACAATTTTTCTTTTTTAAGTTACAGACCTTGACACTGACCCCTCAGGCCCCAAAGTCGAACTCGACCTGTATCTTCTGATATTACATATATGTACCAAAAAAGGATTTAATCTGTGAAGTTTTTCATGAGTTATTATCTGGAAACCCTTTTTCTATTTTTAGTAATACTGACCTTGACATTGACCCCACCAGCCCCAAAGTCGAACTTGACCTGTATCTTGTGATGTTACATCTATTTACCAAACAAGGATTAAATCTGTGAAGTGTTTCATGAGTTATCATCCGGAAACCATTTTTCTATTTTTAGTAACAGTGACCTTGACACTGATCCCACCAGCCCCAAAATCGAACTTGACCTGTATCTTATGACGATATATCTGTGTACCAAAAATTATTTAATTCTGTCAAGCCATTCATGAGTTATCATCTGGAAACGAAGAATCCGACCGACCGACCGACAGACCGACCGACCGACAAGCTCACTCCTATATACCCCCTCAAACTTCGTTTGTGGGGGTATAATTAGCGGAAACCATGTGAAAACGTGTCTTCTTGAGTTTAGGAAAAATCATTGCTTTTAGAAATGAATAAGTAAAATGAGTTAAAAAATTAACAAACATGCATACTGTTAGAAATTGAAATATAAACTTAGGTTCTTTAAAAAAAAAATAGCATAAACTGAAAATGACAAAATAATCATTGTCACTTTACAGGCTGAAATAGATTTATCATCAAGAATGTTAAAAAATATCATAATAACACTCCATCAGGGCTTTTTTTCCTTCTATAGCTTGGGGCTGTTTATGGGTGCCTTCCCCTCAGAAAATTTCTTTTAAATTATGCAGTTTCCCCCCATCCCCCCAACCAAAAAAAAATGTTTTCTTTTATTCCCTTTAGAGAAAAAACAAGTACAAGAAATAGACTAACTAAACTATTAGTAACATCTACCACACTTTAAACAAACAGTCTCTATGAAAGTCATTAACTTCTCAAATAAGCATTCTAGAAGACTCAGAATCTGTTAAAGGTTCCTTTCTATTGGGGAACACCACAAAAAAAGATACATTTGTTTACATTTTTTTTTACAATTTTCAAAATTTTTTTTCAAAACAAATTGGAGTTACATATTTTGAAAATAAAATTTTATTTTTAACGCCAAAATGTGTAATATTAAATAAAGTAATCTGCTTATCTTTATTATGTCATTTCAAGTATTGATGTCAAATGTCCGAAGGTACCTTTTCCCATGACATGCCCCTATTATGTGAACAGAAACTTTAATGATGTAAACACATATACGAGATCTGTACCTATTTTAAACAGTGTATTATTACCTAGAAGTGGGTAAGCAGTACAGCTGGAGCTGGATCCTAAGGGGGAAACATGAACATCAACTGGCGACTGAACACTAGACATGTTCCTGTAGTTAGCGCTGTCATTACACTGTGAGTAATCAGGGTTATCTCCCTTCTGGTTGCCACGGAGATAAGAGTGGTTGTCAGACAGTTGGGTGGGGTCAAGGTGAGTGTCTGGGTTGTCAACTAGACCCTCTTTGCTGAGGTCCAGGGAAGCACTCAGCCACAAATTGATGCGAGCTGATGTTGAAGTTACATCAAAGATGGATGGCTGATTAGTGTTGGAATGCTTGCCAGCTCTCTGAAAAACAATGCAGAAACAATCTAACAACAAGATACAGCAAGAGTTAGAGACAAAGCTATAGACCTGACCTGAATGTGGTTCCTGACATATACAGCTTGTAAAAGCAATGTTTCTACCTACAGGTAGCTGTTGTCAGACGCTGTAATTCAATTATTATGAAGTGATTTTTGGAGTGCTTAACTTTATTACTTTATATGGTTAACTGATTACCCAATTCAAATATATTTCTTGGAGTTCTTATCTTGCCAGAAGTCCTAAGACAACTCTTGTTTTCAAAACCGTTATGAATATAATAACAATGTGAAAGCATAATAACAATAACTAACAATGGAACAAACGAACTATGGCTTTTAATTTGTGTGCAGACATGGTAATTCTATGGCTTCTGCATTATTAACAAATGATTAAAATAGCTCATTCTTAATTTGATTATATTATTACCTATTAACAGTAGCAAATAAACTATAAAGACACATTTTGACAGTTACCAGCAAGTGTTAAATGCATTCCTTTTAATCAATAAAGACTTTTAGAGATATTTCAATGCAAAAAACAATAAAAAAAATGATCTGTATAGCAAATTCTAAACAGAACATGCAAAAACACTTAGTGTAGTTGAACATTACATTTAAGTGCTTTTTTACTGCCAGGGGAAGGGGCCCATGCCCTATTATTTTGGGGAAAATAGCGTTATTTTTTCTCTGAAGGGGATTGAAAAAACCTTACGTAAAGTTACTTTTTGGGGAAACTGAATGTTTTTAAAGAAATTTTCTGAGGGGAATGTGCCCTACTAAAGAAGGAAAAAAAAGCCCTGCATTTGAATGATCATAAATCAGATGACTTATTTCAAATATTTCCATAATAGGATTGTTTAACTTCTTTAAATACTTGAAGTAAATAACCAACATTTATTTAGAACAAGAATATGTACATGTATAATATGTTGAGTTGAAAATTGTCTCTGAACATAAGATTGTTCATGATATTGAAGTGTCACCTGCTAGTATATCTACTAAAAGAATTACCCTGATAAAACCGGCTTGGAACCAGGGCTTTTCATTAGAAAATTGGAAAGAGGCCCTGGCCTTTTAAAATTTGGAAATTTATGTGTGATAATTGTTTACTTTGGGAAAACAAAGTTCATTAGAAGATGGGTACTAGTTATTAAATTTGAATAGTAACAAGTATTTTCAACTTAAATTTAATTTTTTAAAGCACTTATTTTTCAGACTTCAATTTTCATACTCCCCTCTGAGGATTTTCATCTCGTTTTGGACATCTTACCTAGCATTTTGGGAAAAGTGTTTGCCACGGTTAGGAAAAAGTACTATATTTTGGATTCGAAAAGGCCTTATACAGATCCTGTGTTATATATATTAAATGATGAAAAGTTATGGGAACATTTGAGAGAGTAAGTCAGTCTTTAAATATAATTTATAAACCAACCTTTTCATCATGTGATGGTTGTTGAGGAGGTAGCTGTTTGTATTCACATGGAATAATGCCAAATCCCTGATTGCCAGGCTTCAAGAACTCTGGTTTCTGGCTAGGAATTGGAGCTGGACCGCTCGGGTGACAACAACCATAGTACAGCAGCATGAATAATGTACCTAAGGATAAATGTGATGCATAATGAGGATACAAGGGTGATTATCTCTGGTGCTTGCAGACTCTGCTTAACCCTTTCCTCCACAGATAAACCTTTATTGCTAGGGCGAACAGTTTAGACACTTATGTGCCGGCTGATCTGGATCTACACTGGTCGCACATGCATAAAAATGCGTATATATGGAGGAAAGGATTAAATAGCAGACTTACATAGGTCCGACAAGGATCTTAGCAGATTTCTAAGTGTAGTAATACTTTTCTGATTTAATGGCAAAATGTGACGACTCTGATCAGACTTTACCATGGCACAGCTGATCTTGGTTTACACTGATCCCACATTTTGCCAGGTTGGCTATACCACGTCACTGTTAGGATGTCATGCACACACAAAATCACTTGCTTCAGGTAGGTATTTTGCTTATTTCTCAATTATTTCTGGACTGATTTCGATCAGATAAAGAGCACCGTACTCCTGTTAAAAAGCATTTTCATCGACTTTTTACCTCCATTATCAATCAGCCCCCGTTTTCTCAAACATTCAAAGACAAATTTACACTTTCAAACAAAAATTGTATTTGAATGTTTGAGAAAATGGCAGTCAATTGAAAATGCTGGTTAAAATGTTCATGAAAATGCTACAGGAGTACGTTGCTCTTTATCTGATCAAAATTCGTCCAGTAATTACTGTGAAATAAGCAAAAAGACATCCAAGTCACGTGGTATAGCCATCCTGTTTGCCATGGTGCAACACAAATAGACTGGTTAGTTGAATGGATTTACAATTGTAAAAACCTTCTTTTGCACATCTACAAATCCTTACAGTTATTTTAAGAGCCAAAATCCATCTTCATCCTTAAATGATCTGACCAGATATTTCATTTGAAAGATTGAATGAGTGAAACCTCCACAGGAATTTCAACTGAAGCTTAAATGTATTCCAGTATTATCAGGATCTTTGACTTCTGTCTATTTTTAAAACCTGCTAACTGTTGACTAAGGGGACATTTTGATAGATGTTAAGTTTAGCAGTTGTAGTAACCTCTTGCAAGGAATTATAAATTCTATGCTTGTTGAGTCTTAGACAGTGATTTCAATTGATGCAGATTGTTGCATTTTGATGCAAGCAAATTTGAACTTTTCCACTTTTGACCAGACCTAATTCTAAGCGTGGGGTCATTTTGATGCTGGAGAATTTAGGAAAAGTGGTCAAATTTTTCAAGATTAAAGAGAGATATTGTGTCTTTTGCATTTTAAATATGAAGAAAATGTTTATTTCAACCATGAAAATAATTTAAAATGAAGTTAAAGCAATTTTGTAAGTAGTGAAGTTCACTGAAACCATGATATGACTTGTGACCATTGGATTATGACCCCTTAAAAATTCCAAACTGATGACCCATTGTTTTCAAAAGCTATTGAAATCCCTGCTTATATGTGACCTTGTACCAGCAATATTGTACGATAATTGGAATTACAAGTTTTCAAAACTTCTCTAATTAAAATGCAGTAACAAAACACACCCGTATTACTTACCTAAAGCAAAAGCCCCTAACACGACTGAAAATGCGGTCACATCAAACCAGATGGGCCCCACATACTGTTTGCACATGTACCACACAACCATGTACACACCAGTCTCGACCAACATCACTATGTAATAGAATACCATCCTATAGCGGGACGGACCATCTTTCAGGTTCAGAAAGCTGAAGATATGAATGGCCGCAGCAACCACAGTGAAGAGATGACGCTCACATGGTGTAGAACCAAATTCCGGCTGTAACTTCGCTATCCAGATTATCATTATTATGAAATGAACACCTGCAAGCAAATAAGTCAACAGATTGTGACCTCCATATGTTAAAAAATTGCACTTCTGAAAAATCTTGATGATATAAAGAAAACTATTACTGTAGTATCATTTAACTTCGTGGGGACGATTTTCGTGCAAAACGCGTAAATAACATATTCGTGGGGGAATGAATTCGCTTAACTGTGTTTTCCTAATAATCCTATAAAGAAACCATGTTAAATGGCTTAAATTTGCTGCCAGGGGTTGAATTTTGCTCTTTTTGCCAGAGCGCAAAATACGCGAAAATTCAAATGATTTAACAGTATTTATAGACATCACAGTATCCTTTTACATTGAGTATTGAAGAATAATAGCAACTTTTTTCATAATTCTTAAGTTACACTATGTTTTACATACGATTTTTGACAGCTGAACCCTTCCCCATAGACAGTACATAAATGCTTTAATTCATATTACCACAGGGATTTCAATTGATGCAGATTCTTGCATCTTAATGCAAACAAATTTAAATTTTTCCACTTTTGACCCCACCTTATTCTGAGCTTGGGGTCATTTTGGATGCAGGAGAATTTAGAAAAAGTATTAAAATTTTACAAGAATAAAGATAAATATTGTGTATATTGGATCTTAAATATGAAGTAAACACTTATTTGAGCCTTGAAAATAAATTAAAATGAAGTTAAAATAATTTTATAAGTAGTAAAGTTCACTTTATACAAGATATGACTCGAGACATACTGATAACGATGCCTTAAAAATTCTCAACAGGGGTCAAATGACCCTTGGGTTTCAAAAGCTATTGAAATTGTGTACCAGGACTAATTTTTCTTTTTTTTAATAGAACCATCTCTAAAAGAAAATTATTAATGAAGCAGCTTAAATTACCAAACATTTAATAACATCAAACTTTTTATTCCCCAATATTAGCATCATTAAACCTTGCCCTAGAAGTAAAAACAAGCCCTACTGACCAATAGCCAGACCCACATATCCATGGAACACTGAAGCGAACAGAGCTATCGAGACAACTCTAGCCGTTAACATGCCAGTCTGCCATACAAAGTGTGTAAGCATGGAGACAAAGTGACGTTTGTAGAACTTCTTGTACGCCAGATGAAGGGCATCTGTGTAGGCTGTTATAGACCAGGATACAGAGATCAGCGAAAATACCATTGAAAATCCTGAAAAATAAAAGGCAAAGTTATAGTAAAGTTAAAAAAAAGAAGATAAAGTTTAAGTAAAGTTATATTTGAAACCAGCATTTGGCAAAAGATATCTTGCTAAAAAGATCACCTTATTTACTAAAGACACAAGTCTGCAACGCTAGGAAACACTTGCTCATCATAGGGACATCAGTGTAAGGCACTGTGGCAATATTTAACATTTTTGGTCAACAAACATGAGGGTAAGTTAAACATTCACAATTTACACATTGTCTTCTCTGCAAGCTTATTGCCTTGAGCATATCTGGATCTGCGAAGAAAGCAAGGCACAGAATGTATTGATCAGCAAGCCTGTTGTACCAAGTGCAGATCCGGATCTATAAGCATACTGCCCAATGCAGCAACATATTGCCATGTGCAGATTTGGAAATTAGATCAGCATATTGTCAAACAAGTCTTCTATACTTGCTTATCATTCAAACTACTCATCATTACATCAATTAAAAACAGCGAAAGTCAATGAAACATTAATTTTTAGAAATTTATCATTATTGTATGCATACCAAGAAGTACAGAAAAGTTATCCAAGTTGGTGAGCACTATGTAGAGTTGTAGCACTAGTTGTGGGGCAGACTGGAGGAACGCCATTATCAATCGTAGAATGCTCACGTCGTTCATTTCCCGATATGCTGCGCTTAATTCCTCCATGCCCCCAGAATTCTGGGACTTGCGACCAAGATGAAGCACTCTTGCATACCTAAATATAAAATACACATGAGAAAATATATTACCAATAACAGTTAACAAAAAATTGGTTATTACTTTATGTTGCCAATGCCAAATTGAAAAGATTATGACCACCTGTACTCTAGCAAATATGTATCCTATAATTTAAATCAAATTAACATATCCTTTGCCTCTGTTATTAAAGAAAAAATATTTAGTGTCCGCACCACCCTTTTTCTTCTTAAATCAGAACGAAAACATTTATCTTCTCTGAGCTTACTTAAGAATATTTCTTCAAGCAAACTGAAGTTTATATGTATGTTCTCAGTCCTACATGCTAATTTAAAACATCTTCAAAATTTCACTGTAGTTTTTTGCTTTAATCCAATTTTGGATTGGAAATGTTTAAATTTGTATTTATACAAACGAACAAGTGAATTTGCACTTGTGTTCAAACATTTAACCCTTTCCTGTACAGACACACCTTAATTGCTAGGGCGAACAGTTTAGATCCAGATCAGCCGGCACATCCGTGCCGTCTGATCAGGATCTAAACTGTTCGCTTTTTTAATCATTAGGTTATTTCTGACCAAAATGCGACCAGTGCAGATCCTGATCAGATCTGGATCTACACTGGTCGCACATGCGTAAAAATGCGTATCTATACAGGAAAGGGTTAACTGAAAACTGAGATACCACTGTAAATTGTAATTGCTAACCTGTGCACAGGTGCTAAAAATAGCACATGTGTAATAAGTGAACACCATGAAAGAGTCCTGTCGGCTACATGCCATACGAAGCTGAACACCTGCATAGCCAGGGTGGCCATGACAACAAAAACAAGCATCAGAGAACCCCATAGTAGATGATCGTTTGTGAAGAAGTACACTATCAGCCACACATCTGCAAAGTAAATCTGTATAAGTAGTTTGCATCTCAAACTTGGTGTTGTTTACTTGGTATTTAACTCCTTCCTCCATAGAAAAACTTTTCTTTTTTGTGTGCAAACAGTGTAGAACCAGATCAGCCGGCACATTCGTGCTGTATAATCGGGATCTGCACTGTTCGCTTTATGATTTGTTATTTCTGACCAAAATGCGACCTGTGCAGATCGTGATCAGACGGCACGGATGTACACTGGTCGTACATGCTGAAAATGCGTTTATATGGAGGAAAGGGTTAACAAACATTTTAATCTTTTACTCCTTTCATATTGTTTATATTCTATTTTGGCCCAGTACATCAGCCTGTTCATCTGTGCAGTATGTTCAGGATTTGAACAGGTCACTTGTAGATTCATTTGGTTATTCATAACCCAAAAAGCAAACACAGTAGATCAGTGATCAGACTGCAAAAATGAACGTCTTCCCAATTCATGATCAAACAAGACTATATGGATTATGGAAAATGCTTCAAATCTCAAAACAACTTGTTTTTTTTAACTAAAGTAAAAATGTTTTTGAAGTGATGTTTTTATGGTGCATAAATATTGAAAGAAATAAAGTTTCTTATGAAGATAAATACTTCATTACTATCAAATAATTGCTATTAGTTTTACTATATTTGTGTGTATATTAACACTTTACACATGAAATGGATTCTGGAAGTTTTTCCGCAATTTCAGTTGTTTTCTTTGGTTGCCAGTTTATTGTTAATATTACAATTTTCCTAATCGATGTAGCATTGTTGTTGATCCACGTTTTCTGGTAAGAAATTACGGAATATGTTGTTTTTCAATTTCTCGAAAAATGTTTTAAAAGCAGGGTATTTATCTTTTGTTTTTATGATAAGTGTTTGTCCTTTCTTCAAAATCAAATGTATTTGAGCAAATAAGCCAATTGTTGGCAGCAAATATGGCAGACAATATTTTCTCTCTTTGCTGGTTCACTTTGACCACATTGTTCGGAAGATGATATCTGATATTTTCTTTCAAGTTTCGTGCAGAGCAATTTTTTTTGTGTCCGTTATAGTATTTGATGGGCCTTTGTAAGTGCCTGTTCGTTGTCACTCATGAAGGCCATGTTTTCAGAAACTCAGCTACAACCGATCATTTTCAGTGGTGAGTTCTGTTGCCACATGTTCAAGAAACCCATTATAAGTTTTGAAGGTGGCATCTTTGTGAAACATCAGAGGTCCCATGAGTATAGGGTGATCCGCTTTCCCTGTTTTCCGAAACTTTTGCGCACCAGTCACTGGTTCTTGTTAATGATGATGGTTGATAAAAGACAGTGATCCTATTATTAAATTTTCTATCTATACCTAATAGCTCTTTGTGATTGTTGGCTTTAATTTTTTATATATCTAGAAAGTGTTTTTAGACCATTATCTATTCTTCTGCATAACATATTATATGTGGCAAAACAGGCAAGTGTTCCTTCTAGTGAATTATTGTCTGAACAAATTTGTGTGCATTCAACATCCCAGTAACTTTTAATATTTCATCTGCTATATTGTGTTTCTGCTTCCTCAGTTTCTTTTCTTCTTCCTTATTCTCTAAAATCTCCTAAACCGCTCATTGAGTCGTCAGCTTTCAATTCTTGAAAAAATTCTCACAGTTTCTTGCTTTCGAGATTATTTTCACATTTTCTAACGCTACTCGGTTTGTTGTAACGTAAGGTCTTGATGTCTTTGATGGTCATGTTAATTGGGCGTCCACATCATCACTTCCAAAGACCATGTTTACAGAAACTCCAAGATCCGACTGATTTCACTTGTTATGCCTAAGGGTTTTTTGTGATTGTTAGCTTGAAAGTGTTTTATGTGTATAAAAAGATAAGATTGTTGTATCATAGATTTTGATGTCTTTAATGGGCTTTGTAAGTGCGCGTCCACATCATCACTCCCAAAGACCATGTTCACAGAAACTCTAAGATCCAACCGATTTCACTGGTGAGTTCTGTTGCATCATGTTCAAGAAACCCATTATAAGTTTTGAAGGTGGCATCTTTGTGAAGCATCAAAGGTTCCACAATTTAGGGTGATCAGCTTTTCCGTTTTGCACACTTGACACTGGTTCTTTTTGTAAATGATGATGGTGGCGTAGAATGATCCTAAATTAAGTGTTACATCTATGCCTAAGGTTACGAGGTAGTAAGGGTTCTTTGGGATTATTGGCTTGAAAATGTTTTATGTCTAGAAAGTGTTTAAGACCAATATCTGTTCCTATGCATAATATATTATAGATGGCAAGTGTTCTTTGTGATGAATTATCGTCAGAACAAATTTTGTGTGCAATCAACATCCCAATAACTTCTAATATTTCATCTGCAGAGCTCTCACTAGAGAAGGACTTGGGAGAAGTTGTCTCCCAAAAGTAAAACAGAATTTGTCCTTTCTTTGAGCTATGGAAGAAGTCATTTTGCAGGTTTTTTTTTCCTTCTATAGCAGAGGCCAATAATGGGCACCTTCCCCTCAGAAAATTTCTTAAAAAGTATACATTAGGTTTTTTCATTCCCCTTTAGAGAAAATTCACGCTATTTTCCCCAAAAGTATAGGGCATGAGCCTCTTCCCCGGGCAGTAAAAAAGGCCCTGTTTTGTATTGACTATATTGGAAAAGAATGCTGTTGACTGCAAACTTCTCTGTAATTAAGTATTAAAATTATGAGAAAACTTCTCCCTCATTTGCTAGTCTTGTGAGATCCCTGATGCTTTATTGTCTTCATCTGTTTCTTTTCTTCTTCTTTAATCTCTTAAATCTATCAAGCTGTTGACCAAGTCACCTGCTTTCAATTCTTGAAAAATTCTCACAGTTTCTTGCTTTTGTCTCTGAGTTTTTCTTTCACATTGTCAAAACGCTATTGTATTTGTTCTCAAGTAAGGTCTTGATGTATGTCAATTATTGAAAACTGTTTTACACTGCAACTTCGTTATATCACGATCCGTTATATCGCGATATCCAATACAGGGTTGGCTTATTGACCGGTCAATTGAGTATTGACCGGGCCGGTGGTCAATACTGGTCAATAGTGGTCATTACTGGTCAATAGGTGTCATTACTGGTCATTACTGGTCAATTCAATTTTTTTCACAACAAAACTGTCCAAAATGTTCTTAGAATCATTTAAAATTCTTTAGTCCTTTACAATAGCCGTTTAAGGACCTAAATGATACTTCATTTATAGTTTAATATTATATAATCCTTAAATGAACACAACATCTTAATTGGTATGTTCCCATATTCAATAAACAACAGAAATGTATTTTCGGCCAGTTAAAAGAGCAAAGTAGATGGAAAATATGAAAATAGCTTGTAATTTTCATTTGATCAGGTAAGATCTTTTGAATGTACCAATCAAAAGTTGTTTTGAAAATTTATGGTCATTCAGCTTTGGGCATTTAACACTTACAGACACATTCTTAAGCACGGGGAAACTATACGGTATATATAAACAGTATTACATATAGGCATTTATGATAACAGATTGAAATCAATAAATGTAGTATGTTAAAAGTTTCAAGTTATATAACATATTTTATGTTTTATGTAATTTATGTATTAGATACGGTGAAAATATTCTGTAAGCTTTGCCCAAGTGCTCAGTAAAATATATACATTATATGAAACAGTATAACTTTGTTGTTTACTTGTGCAAAGATCTGTGAAGTCAAAGGAAGTACAATCCTTCACCACTGAGTCTCCTGACCATCCATTGTCATACACAAGTGTTAATTGGCAAGTGTATAACACCTACTTTATGGTTATTGGATAATCCTTAAATAAACACATTAATATCTTAATTGACATGTTCCCAAGTTCAATAAACAATAGAAGTGTGACACAACACCCCTCCATCTTCTGACCATCTATTGCAATACAAAAGTGTGTAACACCTACTTGCCATACAAAAGTGTGTAACACCTACTGGTGGTGCAAATTGCCTTTGCTTAAAATAAAGATTTTTCAAGGAACTGAATCATTTTCTGTTGATAGTACGTTGATAAAATACTGAAATTTAAAGAATTCTTACTTTTGTCTAAAAACAAACCAGAATAAATCCAAAAGACCCTGTTTGGGGATTTTATGATCTCATTAATGAGGTAAATAAGACAATTTTCAAGTGCAAAGCAAGTTCAAGTGAAATTAGTTCTAAAGTTACTGAAGTAGAAATAAAATAAATGTTTAATGGTTTGTTTTCTTCCATTCTTTTATAAAAATCTTGAAAAAAAAGTTCAATTGACCAGTATTGACCAGTTGACCATTTGGGGAGTATTGACCGGGACGGTTTTAACCGGTTAAAACCGCTGGTTTAAACCAGGGGCGGTCGATTGGTGCCAACTCTGATCCAATATATCGCGCTTGGTCCGTGGATCCCAATTTTTTTACACTTACAATGTATATGTTTGTTCATTCTTCATATGCCGTACTGGCAGAATTTCGTTCACCAGACAAACCACAAATTAGTGATAATTAATACAAGTTGCTAACCATAATAGATATGAGCAGGAAACGTCAAAACAGTTTGTTGTTTTAACATTACCTGTTCATGGACATATCAAGCTGGTAAACGATGGACAACGACGAACTAACATCGCCAACAATGACCGACCAACAGATCGTCGATCAGTTGAAAGTACCGAAAACTATAATACCACCGTTGGAAATTGATGACGGTGATCTTTGTTTTGTACATTAATTAATTTCTTTTAATTAAAAATAAATCTTAATAAAAAAATTATATAAGAAAGTTGTTTTAAAACATTTGTCCAGCACGGAACGCACTCCCTAGATTTCACGGCATGTTCATTACGCAACACCGCGATATACATTCATCTGACAGCAAACAGGGCTTTTTTCAGTTGATTTTATAGCCGTTATTCGGTCATGTTCCCAATGGCAAAAGATATACTTTTTTCCCAATTTGAGAAGAAAAATTCCCAATTGAATCAAAACAAACATTTCTGATGAAAAACAACAGCATCAGCACTGCATCTTTTGCTCTTTAAGCAAGGAATTACTGACAATATTAAATATGGATGGCAATGATTAAAAAAAACAGCAGATAACAGTAACACTTCTTATTCCCCAATGATGCTAAAAAAAATTACTAATTTCTGGCAAAACGACGATAAATTTCCCAATTCCAGGGGTATGGGTCATATTCCCAAAATGGTGAAAAAAAGCCCTGGCAAAACAAATGAATTCTCCTGGTGTTAGCGCGATTATTTACTTATATCGCGCTCCGTTATATCGCGGTTGGCGGGCTTGGACCCCGAGGTCCGCGAAATAATGGAGTTGCAGTGTATTTGTTCTAGTTTCCATTGATTTTCTATTTAGTTGTTATGGAAACTTTTTCAAGAATTGAGTATTTATGCCGTTTGTCCATAATTTCGAGGGTTTAACAGACGAATTTTACACTGGCGCTCTTAATTGTATTTCAAATGTTTATGTTTTATTCACCAACTGCAGTCACTTGTGTTTGACCAAACTAAAAGCCAAAAATTTGAAGTCATCACTATTTACCACATATACTGCCGCCATTTGCAACAGATATCGACCCTCTAAATCTCACAGACGCTTTCTCATATTTTCAGGACTTTCGATTGGATGTAAATTATAACCATGAGAAACCCACATGATTCGATTTTGTTCACTAGAAAAATCGAGAACAATTCGATCCTGACATAGTGTGAGAAAATGTCTAAAATTTTAACACGTTTTGTTTAGTTTTGGGACTGAAACAGAAAAGCAGTCGAACAGAGAAATTGTTTTTTACTTAATAAAATAAAATATTTTTGACTATTATAATTAAGCAAAGTTTTATGCCTTTTTAATGATACTGGAGTGCAACAGTCTATAAAAAGTTACAAACTTAACCTGAGCTTGGAAGTTGGTCTCTAAAACTCTACTTATTGCCTGGTAACATTTGGATTGGTGCTATTTGACAACCCTTTTGCGTACACAAGACATTCGTAATTGATTTTCAATTGAATTGTGACCTTCGACCTGCTATGGTATTAATAGCATGGCATACACTTCAAGCTCGGAGACGACACAGATTTTTGCAAATTACGCAAGGGAAAAAACTCTCCCCCAACCATAAGGGGAGGGAAAACAATTCAAGTAATTATTTTCGGTTGTTTTTTTATATAACTTGGATTTTAAGAAAAAAGAGAGATGTTTTGGAGTAAAGTAAGTATCTGTTCTTTATTTTAGCAAATATAGTTAAAAGATGTCTGATAAACACGAAGATAGTGATTATAAAATATTGAATAGTATTTCGGATGACTGGACAGATTTGCGCGTGTGCACATGACATTTGATGACGTCATGAAAATATGGGAAACCCTGAAAATATGAGAAAGAGGCATAATTATACAAATTATTTTGTATATCCTTGTCTTTTTTGAAAATATAGTAGTAGATGCTGATCAGTACAAATGATCTCATTGAGCACCAACACTATTTTTGTTTTAGGTAAACCCTGTAGATGTGGTTTGGGGTGTTTCACACTCTTTGTATAGCATATCTGCCTTAAGTGTGTTCATGAGGAGAAGTGAACCTATAGAATGGTGGTTATAAAAAATTTCTGAGTGCCAACCAAAATATTTGCTAGAACTTAGTTTTCTTGTGAGGACAGATCATGATCCAATTTCCCCTAATTGAGTGGCTTGATTTGTATCATGTCAGAATTCAAATAGGTACCTTTGAACAGGTAGTCGCGACCTTATTAGACTTAGAGCAACTTTACAGAATCATGATCGATTGCTAGAAAACCATCTACCGGCTTACCTGTAGCTACATCTGCTATAAAAGTTAACAATGAAATAAAAGTTAAAAACTTGTCGTAAAAAGTAAAACGCTGCATTTCTTTCCGCTAAGTTCCTGTAAAATTTAATTTGCAATGTTTTGTCTTGATTTTCATTGCGTGTTTTGCTTTTGAAATTGGCGGATATCTCGTATCTCGTCAGTAGCGAGAGCTTACTTCTAACCGAACTGCACCATGGACAAGTTTTAGCTTTACAGAAAGCTATTCGTTGTTTTTGTTTTTTTTGTCGTATTTAGTCTTTATTAGTCGGTGGCTTTGTTTTACGCAGGTGACACATTCCAAAGAATAAGTTAATAGGACAAGTACTTTAAATATTTAGAAGCAACATTAAGTTTCATACTAAGGTCATTTGAAAGGGGCCTGACTAAAAACAATCAAACAGGAGTTTATTATTTTGGTGGTAACAATTAATTCGTTCATTCAGACTGGGTTAGAATATTCTAACCCAGATTCAGATATTATTTTCAAAGTATTAGATTAATACAATTTAAGTTATAGGCAATATTAAGTTTCACGTTATAGTTGCATTTGAAAGGGGCATAATTAAAAAATAGTGAAATTTGAGTTATCGTTCTTTGTCATGTTCATGCTAATTTCTGTGGCTCTGGCCTCGGTAAGGTCATTGAGTACTTACCTTTTTGCTTGATAATGTTATAAGCTTCTTATGTATTCTATGTTTGTGTGCGTTTGATTGCACTGTTGTCGAGTTTATGGGTGGGTTGGAGCTAATTCACCAAGACAACTCGTACTTGTTTGAGAACCTGTTTGGGCAAGTGTGAGGTTTGTGCCACCTACAACATGGTTGGAACACCCCAGTGGCAAACTGTTTTGCAACTGACATCCAGGTTCTTATTTCCTTTGTTTGTGGTGTCTACTTAGCCCAACTATTTGTGCGCATCAAGGGCTTTTCTATATATACGATGGCCGTCCTTCGCGCACAACCCAGTTACTATTTAAATCATTGCGGAAAAGTTTCCTTCTATCTCTATATGTCAGCGATAAGAATCTTTGTCGCAACTTTAGACGGCTGCAAATAGTTTTTTAAACCTTATATATCTTAAAACAAATACATACCTGAAAAGCTAATTCCAATTAGAATCAATATATTAGCCCAACTATTTGTGCGCAATAGAAGAGCTTTTCTATATATATGATTGTCGCTCTTCGCGCACAACCCAGTTACTATTCAAATCAATGCGGAAAATTTTCCTTCTATGTTTATATGCTAGCGATCAGAATTTGAATCGCAACTTTGGCGACTTTGACGGCTCCATAAAGCATCTTAAACCATATGTATCGTTAAAAAATTTACATACCTGAAAAGCAACATTCAAGTAGAATCATTATATGTAATCCTTCATAAATAACGGTTTCGTTTTTTATGCAAAACTCATTTAAACCTACACCCAGGTCAACAGATTTCGATTACATCGCTTAATGTTTACCTGACTCATGTTTATCAATAAACTTCACCTTACCAGCTTGAAATAGGTACTGCGGAAATTCTTGCTACGGTAAATACAAAGCAACTTATAAAATAAAGGTTTGATGAATAAAAGAAAGTAATCTGCAAATAATTAACAAGGTAATATACACAACATTATTAAAGGTGCGATTGAAACTTAATATAGCGGGGCGGGTATCTAAATAGATGAAAAAATAACTTTGACAAACATCGAACATGAAAAATAAGAAAATAAGAGTACGTTATGAGTTTTTCGAAGCGTACAGCCTCCCGCATTGTAAAAATATGTTTGAATAAAAAGAAACGTTTTCATTGGTTATCTGGATTTCGTATCAACATGTAAACTGCATATAACGTGGTAGGTTTAACAAGTTATTTTGCGGAATATTCGTCATTTTATTGTTACTTTCATCATAATTTATTGTTATAACCACACTTGAACATACCAGTGTTAGAATTTTCATGTGGGAGTGAAAAATAACAGAATTTAAATCGGGTCGATTTCCACCACAGTTTTGATCGTAACTGCTTGAGACGTAAAGAACAGGCAACGAAAATGTCCGTATGATAATGGGTCTGTTCTTGCAGTCGAATTATTGAGACTAATCAATATATGTGATTCTTTTTAAGAAACTTGTTCGTTCATTATGAAAAAAAAAACAACTTATAAACCTCCACACGTGTCAACAGTTTTTTATGTTACACCGCTAAAAGTCTGCCTGACTTAGATTTTCGATTTATAAAAGGGATGCTTTCATTGGTGATCACATTAAAATCAACATGTAAACGGCATAAACAATAGTAAGTTTAAAATTGTTATTTATGGAATATGTTTTATTTTATTGATACTTCGGAGACTATTTATGTTTTATAACAACAAATGAGCATAGCAGTGCTGACATTTTAAAATGGCAGTGAGAAAATGAGAATTTAAAGCAGTGCGATTTCCACCTCAGTTTATATCGTAACTGCTTGAGACGTCTTTTAGGGAGGCACAGACGTCTGGATTTTACTTTAAAAAAAAAGACATGTTCAGAACTTAGTGAATCACTTGGTCAAGACGGGGCTCAAAGAAGTACTAAAATTTCTAATGGCATGTGCATCGCAGACTTTGGATCTTGCAGCTGATGACTGTCCACCGAACTAGGAGACACATGGTGCAAGGTACCCTCAACGACCCCGCTAACATCAAAGGTGAATAAGTGTAGAATAATAATGGTCAACACAATTTTACATAAATTGTAGTTGGATTTATGATTGATTTATTTAAAAGAGCGCGATTTAACACATAAAGTTTTGCAGACGCTGTCTTTGGGCCGGTCCATACTGTTAGAACATTATTCTAAATTAACAAGCATATTAATCAAATCGGAAAATGCTCGAGAACGGTAGTTTTTATTTCTGAGACGTCCAAAATGTTCGGATTTTGATGTCATTTGTTAAAATTGTATCACACACAGTACTTAAATGATTGCCGTGAAACAAGTATATCGAACTCAACAAACCTTTGGTGCATTATTGTCATTTGGTATATTGTTATAGGTTTTCGCGACCACACTCGAAGGAATCGGTATGAGGCTCCCACCGTTACCAACAATCGGCGATGTTGTGCGGCTTTATAAACTTTCAGCAGCTAAAAGACTTTCGCAAAACTTCATTATGGATATGTCATTAAATCACAAAATTGTTAATTATGCTGGAGATTTAAATGGCTGCAATGTTTGTGAAGTTGGCCCTGGCCCTGGTGGGATAACAAGAGCCATTCTGGAACAGAATGTTAAACATTTATATGTTATTGAAAAAGATAAAAGATTTTTCCCAGGTCTCCAGGTAAATATACTATGAGGTCATCAATTCAATGCTTTTCTCATACATTTTCTTTTTTATCGTAACCTATGGGTAGTCACTTCTATTGATTGGGAAAGTAACCGTGGGCTGCCAAAAGGAAAGGAAAATTGTGTATGTAAATACAGTGCTCACGCTGGCTGTTTTAAAATAATAGCCACACAATTTTTGAAAAATAAATTAATAGCCAAAGTTTTACGCGTTGTTTCCCCATGCGTGGGAAATAGCATTATAATTATTTGTTTTGTTTTTTAATTAACATGATTTATCTAACATAACATCTATTTTATGAAGATTAACTGTTAATTATTACTTTATTAATTTAACCTAGTCAATGAAAATAATTGGCTTTATGTAAAATTACTGATGATTTTTAATAATAAGGCATTCTGCACTTCACTATTGCAGACAATATCAATTGGATTCACTGCTATGTAAACATACCAAAAAGGTCTAACCTTCAAAGCAGTCTTAACCAAACAAAATTGTAAAATATTGCATTAAAGTTTTGGGCAAAATAATTTAATTCACATCAATTTTCTGCTTAGAATGAGTTTATATGCTAATGGGTAGTGGCAAAGACGATTCGGGATTAGATTAATGGTATGTCAAAAATAGACGTCGCGAAAATGAATGACAAATGTAATTACTAATAAACCAGTAGAAAATTGCAATGTGAAATAACTTTTCCAAAGCAAAAAATAAACAAAGCAGCTGATTAAACACATTTTTTGAGAAAATAGGAAGTATTTTCTCCATTAACATGGTTAAAAAATCGGCAATTCGTACCGCGAATTTTCGTCCTATTTATCACTTGAGGTACAGTATCCAGCTAGGTTTTTGCTTTGAGAATGGATTTAGAATTTGGCCAGTACTTAATATTAGATTAGAAAAAAAGAACACAACATTTATTCTTATTCTTAAAATATTTGTCTGCTTTGTTAAACATAAGATAGGGGGGTCCATAATAGCTATAAATAGCATCAACCTTAGAATTCCCTTGTCATGACGTAATGGAAATGCCCAAAGTTTACCGATTACAATTATCAATCATTGACCCGTAGGCAAGGACGCTAAGGTGATTATCTTAAGTGACTGTTAGTTCAATTAGGGGATTAACGACCCACAATTATCAGGAATGTGGCGACCGCTCAGGGCAAAGTGAATGCAAATAAGCTAATAATATCTTGCTTTTTTGACAATTATTTAATCGCCAAATTTTACCGCCAATTCTTTGAAATAATCGACAAAAACGTAAAATTATCGCAAATGGCGACAATGTCGACTGACAGCGTGAGCACTGAAATATGTATGTATATATATATTAACATATTGCGTTTTCTGGTGAAACCAAATATACTTTCATTTTTTTTCAAAAAAAATATCAAAGCATCTCTTTTCCCCAAAACAGAAATCTTTCATATCCGTTTTCATTAAATTTTTTCTTATGTTAATCATTCAGAAAGAAATTTTCATACTGGTCATTTAGAGCCGTTTAAAAATGCAGCATTGTTGCAGTTACCCATATGTAATGTACCTTACTAATCTTACCAATTTCAGTCGCTGCCTTAAAGTCCTGATGTTGTTTCTTGTTGGTTTATTACATGATCCACTTCTTTATTTATCTTGTATAATAATTACTATAACAAGCTAAGCTAAAAAACTTATTTATAGTTGAGCCTAGCACATTTTCACATAGAACTTTGTTCTCTGTAAGAAAAGCACAGGTTGACTGATTGAGGGATGGAAACTGTTTCAGATGCTGGCAGATGCCTCGGGAAGGTTGACAGCCTATCATGGTGATGTCCTCAGATTTAACATGGACAATTTGTTCCCGGAAACCTGTGTCAAGGCGTGGACTGATGAAACTCCAAACACACACATCATTGGAAACCTGCCATTTAATGTTGCCACACCACTCATCTTTCAATATATGGAAGCCATTTCCAAAAAGACAGGTGCATGGAGTTATGGAAGAACTAAAATGACGTTGACCTTTCAGAAGGAAGTTGCTGAAAGAATAGTCGCAACTCCGAAAAGTGACCAAAGAGCAAGACTATCAGTTGATATACAAAATTTGTGCCATGTCAAATTGAAAATGATAATACCAGGTAGTATTTTGTTAGTTTAAACTATTAAGTTTTCATGTTCTGGTTAAAAAAATGTTTTTAGTAAATTTTATTGAGACTGAAACTTTCCTCCATAAATACGCTTTTTTACGCATGTGCAACCAGAATAGATCCAGCTCAGCGGGCACATCTGTTCATCTGATCAGGATCTGCACTAGTTGCATTTTGGTCAGAAATAACCAAATGAATCAAAACATAAACAGTTTAGATCCTGATCAGACTGCATGGATGTACCTTCTGATCTGGATCTAAATAGTTCCCCCACGCAATAAAGGTGTATATATCAAGGAAAGGTTTTAATTACAATATTATGTTGTGCAACACATTAGGTCGAGCGTTTGTTCCTCAGCCTGATGTTGATGTTGGGGTTGTACATTTTATTCCACGAAAGGTGCCAAAGATTGACCTGCCATTCCAACTCATCGTGAAAGTTAACAGGCATCTTTTTCATTATCGACAGAAGATGTGCAAAAACTCACTAGCGTAAGTTGATCACATTATTTTTTTTCTTCGTGTCTTCGTTATTGCAGTGTCCATATAGGTATTTTTGGAGATAACAGAGTAAACTTAACATTTTTATGATCTACAATTTGTTTAAGCAGTTGTAAGTTATTCATTTGAAGGAAAGAAAAATTGATTCAATTGTACAGCACTTCTACAAGACTTGTCCCAATAAATCGTAGAAAATTTAAATAAACTGAAAACTACTGAACGTTTGTTTAACCGGTATGCAAATTGCATAAATTATGCAAAATTACAAAGAAAATATATTTGAGATAAAGATATTATATAACGTACAATTTATTAAACTGTGTTAGCGATAGGCGACAAAAATGCTTTGTTTTGGAGTTCCATAATTTATTTCAAACAATAAATACATTAAACAATATCATTTTAGCTGCCAAAAGTTAATGTTGCCTGAAAGGCTGATCATTTTTACATCAATCCCTAACGTTTAACAAAGGTGGCATCATTCGTATAAAAGTAGTGCATGTTTCATGTGAGTGAACATTGATTTCTTAAGAAAATCCCATTGTTTGAAGAAGCAGCGGTGCACATTTCGATCTCCTGATATTGTGCTAACAGCAAACCGACGACAATGGAAAATAAAACAAGTTGAGTATCATGCTTATATATATAGAGCTTTGTATGTAAATGACGCAGAAAGTTTTTGCAAGGTAAAAGAGAAATATTACTTGGAATAAGTGATCCCCCATACCACACACAGATAGGCTGCATGATTTCCTAAAAATAGGCACAAATCTCAAATTTGCGAAGAGATCAGGAAAGTCTTCCAACAGATTGTTACATTAATTTATTAAATACTCAGGTGGACAAACACCGTGGGTGCACCGATTACATTGAAGAGTACTTTAGGAAGGAGTAACGGTACATTGTGTGAGCATTATTACCAGGTTGCAACATGCGCCGCTGGTCGATAGGTCGCCTTGTTAAATTGTCTGCAATTTCTTAAATGATTTTTCTTTGAAATTTCCCATACAAGTTACCAAATTAGGTCTTAAACAACTGTGGAATTTGCATTAACATGTTAACATGTGTGCAGTAGTTTTCTTTTTATTATGATTGTGTACGATGTTTTTGGACAATCCTCATACAATATCCTCTTTTCTTTTTCATTTCTTGATTTATTGAAATTTTAAATAATGTGAAAAGTATCATGAAATTTGATTAAGAAAATGAATGCAGACAGCCATATATATTAATTTATATATCTAAACAAGGCGTGACCAATGAAGTAGAATATAGAAAGTAGCACATAACATCTGGGTAAAGGGGATTGTTAGTGTATATCCAGTTAATTGATGAGCTTTGGGATTGTTTTCAGGACATTATTTCCCAGGGATCAACCGGAGCTGCTGGCCGAGCTCATCGAAGAAGCTAGAGTCAGTCCTGAGAAGATCTCCACAGCATTCAGTATGAGTGAAATCGGACGATTGTGCCACGTCTATGACAAAATCTGCAGGCGTTTACCATATATTTATGATTATGACTATAGACAACCGAAGAGTAAAAAGGAATATGATAGGATACGCTCATTAGATGAGGAATTGATGAACATAGAACAGAGACAGACAGACGTAAATAATGCAGATATCAGTGAGCTTGATGAAGAAGCAGAATCCGATCTAAGTGACACAGAAAAAGATAAGTCTGAAACACGTGGAAAACTCGTGAAAAGATGAATATTGTTATGTTGATATTACATTTAAATTATATATATTGTCAGATTAAATTTCAGATTAAACTAAAAGCAGGCAGTTACATTAGAGGGAAATATTTTCTTCTTGGGCCATTTGTAGATGTCTTCCCATTTCAACATTTCTTTTTAACCCACCCTCATCCCTTAATTTAACCAATCTTCAAAGCTTTAGGTTTATGTGTGACTGTAGGTGTATTAGGCTACTTGTTGTTTATAAAAGATAACTTAACACTTTCCTCCATAGATTCACCTTAATTGCCAGGGGGGACAGTTTAGATCCAGATCAGCCAGCACATCCATGCTGCCTGATCAGGATCTTAACTGTGCGCTTTTTGATTTGTTACCTCTGACTAAAATGTGACCAGTGCAGATCCAGATCAGACGGCACAGATGTGCTGGCTAATCAGGATCTACACTGGTGGCACATGCGTAAAAAGGTGTATATATGGAGTAAAGGGTAGATTTTTAACTGCTTATTGACCTTACGCTGGCCGCCTGACTGACAGTGCAATCAACCAATCAGAGAAGTGCGTTGATAAGCCTTGTTAATATCCGCCATTTCGTCCGTCAAACTGACGAGCGTGTCTGACATCAACGTTTCAAATTTATTAAAAGATTTTCATAAATAATGGTGAAAAATTGCTGCTACGGCCTCTGCAGTTCTTACACTAGATATCCAAAGAGGCAAGCGAATGGAATTAGGTTCATTTCTCTTCTTAAACCATCAACAAATCTGGATAAAAAAGCTAAATATATTGTTTAAATGATAAAATTGGGGACTTTTTTTAAAAATAATTGATTAGATAAAAGATATATACGGGGATAATTTATTCGAAATATCAATTTTCTTTTATACTTTATTAGTTTTTATTAACGATTTTTGCTTTTGAAATGATTCTGGATGTTGAATATGTACATCATCTTTATCCCGTTTGTTAATAAAACAAAAAAAAAACAATCTTCAAAAATACCTGACTGATTTTAGAATGACCATGATGGTGTATGTCTTAATTTAAATTGAAAACTTTATTATTGGATAAAGCTAAAAACCGCATCAAAAGATTGTTATAATACGGTAAAGATAATAGAGATAATTTGCATTCTGTCAGTTGCTGTTGTTGGGGCCAGTAGATAGATCATGACATGTCTTTTAATCACACTAGGTGTTTCTGTTAATTTTACATCGAAATTCGATTTAAATTAATTTGCTTTTCTTTATATTTGATTTTACAAAATTTAATATTCAAACACTAAAATGTTTTCGAATGTCCCGTCGGTATTCGAATATTCAAATGTTGGAATATTCGTTGCCATCCCAAGTATTATATAATAGAGTTGTATGGTTGATTAATGTAATTAAAATTATTAAAAGATTGGCCGCAATTGCTGTCATTAAATTTTGGTATATCATTGTAAAACACTGGTCTCTAATACATTCAGTTTTTTTTGAAAAATAAATAATACTCTTTAACTATAGTATTATACTAAATATTTATTCATTAAGGGTATCTTTGGTATAATTTCAAGTGAATTATTTGGTAGAGTATACTATAAATTTGTTTTTCACGGGAGAGGTTGAAATGCCTTTAATAATAAGGGTTGAAATGTCTTCAATATAAAGGGTTGAAACATAAATGGAGCAGTTGATATGTCTTCATTTATGGGTTGAAATGTCTAGTGGGATAGGGGTTGAACAGTCTTTATTTAAGGGGTTGAAAAGTCCACGAGTTAAAAAGTCTTTGTTTTAAACGATGGGTTGAAAATTATGAATAAGGGTTGAAATGTTCGACACCTCTTAATCCATTGTGTTTCCGTCATCGTGAGTTATTTTTAAATCTTCCAAGTAACAGCCTGATATAATAGCTTGTGCTTTTTGTTTCTTTCGTGATGATAAGTTACATTTAAAGAAATTTAGTAGTTCCCCTTGAAAATCGGTGGGTGTGGTTACGAAAGCTCCAGTGTAAGGTCAATTGCTTTGGAAAAACTAAGTCAGTCTCTATAAGGAATTTTCATGTTTCTGCCATGATTGAAGTGACTGTCCATGATATATTAACTGTCTGACATTTACTTTTTGTCTGTTGGATGAACCAGTAACAAAGCCATTTTCAGTTTTGATTACATTGAAACTTGAATGGCCAAGACACTGACAATATCTTGTGATTCATGAAATACCATCTGTACAATCTCACTTAATTCAGATCTTACAAAATGTTAGATCTGATGATGGCCCGCAGACACCGAACATAAGCTGTAGCGGTTTTCGCCGATTATTATTTTTAGAAATTGTCAACACAGGAAGCATGATTTATAAAGCTTGCAAAATGATCTGAATAAGTCAATTCTTTGGGAATGAATGCAATACGGTACTACATAAACACATAATATCTTCAGTAAAATATGTCTTATGCACGCTGTCAACACTTTCCATGGTTTAAAATACTATGTGTACTTTCACTTTTGCAATTTTGTAGGCGACAATCTGATTGGTTCAAAGGGTTAAAGATGAAAGCACGTTTAAGTTACTTGTCATCAGATCCTGATAGCGGAAAGGTTTTAAGGAGATGATTTTAATCAGATTGCCATCTGTATTGATTACAGAATATCATCAGACAATGAGCAGTCAAAACAGTGGAACACCTTTTCTGTCCAATTTATCTAATGGTGCCATACTGGAAGGAATTTTGTTCACAAAATGCATTCATCAACTATTTGCAGAATTATCTCACTTATAACACTGTACTATGGTTAACACCAGTCTTCTAGATTCTCTTGCAGTAAAAAACTTTTTTTTGCATTTTAGAAGTTCTAAAAAGGAAGGATAAATATAACACTAGATTACTTCATCAACTTGAATCTTTTATTCGTGTCTCTGAAAAACAAATGCTACGCAGTCTTGCTCTTTATATAAATTCAAGCTTAAGGAGATAGTAATCTAATATTTTAATTAAAATCTTAAAGGTTTTCCCCGAAAGCTGACACAAAGTTTTCAATCCTTTTATAGAGGCAATATTACACTATTTTCCTCAGATTTTCCCCTTAATTGTAGGCATATGGCCATTTTCCCTGCCAGTGAAACACCCTGCAGAAGCCATGTAGCTCAGTAGATATGCATAGAATTGTGGACAGTTTTTTACAGGGTTCTAGATAGAGTCTGTTGTGTGAGGAATTTTTTATGAATGATTGAACCAAAAACTCCATAGGATGTCTTGTCATCTTTCTTTGGGGGGAACTTTTCTTTAGATTGCATGTAAGGGTGTTTACCTGTGAGGAACTAAGGAGAATGTTCAGTATTTTACTAATGATACATTTTGGACTTAGGGGTGTAAGGACAAAGCTAGTCCACATACAAACAAAATGAGAGTAAAATATTTAAAGTTCAGAAGGGAGGTAACAATGTTTTGACAGCACTTCGGAAAGTAAAGAGTTGCCTTTCTTGGGGTAATAACAATTACAATAATTTGTTATCAGTAAAACTAAATTGAAGATGCTGATTACAATTGGAGACATTAGGTCACAGGTCATTACACTAGTGGGTGGATGTTAGAAATTATTTGATGAAAACTTCAACTTTAAGGTATGTTTTTTCTCGCTAGTTGTGGATTTTCAAATTGTGGAAGATTTGAACTGATTTAAATTTTGCTTTACAAATAATTAAAACAATATGTGAATGAACATACACTGAGATAATCTTTTGTCTTCATATGACCCTGAAGGTTACATGCTGCAACCATTTTGAATGATAATATTTACAGGCTAAAGCCAAATCATGTCGGACATTTCTAAGATTTTGATTGCATTACTAGTATACCATAAATACTAAGTGCCCTTTTTAGTGTTTTCATTTAACAGATTGTACCAGGTTTAGCCTTGTTAGTGTTTTCATTGAACTGATTGTACCAGAAATGGCCTTGTCAGTGTTTTGTTGAACTGATTGTACCTGAAATGGCCTTGTCAATGTTTTCATTGAACAGATTGTACCAGACCTGGTCTTGTGAGTGCTTTCATTGTACAGATTGTACCAGATCTGGCCTTGACAGTGTTTTCATTGAACATATTGTACCATACCTGGCCTTGTCAGTGTTCTCATGGAACAGATTGTACCAGGCCTGGCACTGACAGTGTTCTCATTGAACAGATTGTACCAGACCTGGCCTTGTCAGTGTTCTCATGGAACAGATTGTACCAGACCTGGCTTTGTCAGTGTTTTCATTGAACATATGGTACCAGACTTGGCATTGTCAGTGTTTTTATGGAACAGATTGTACCAGACTTGGCATTGTCAGTGTTTTCATTGAACAGACTGTACCAGACTTAGCATTGTCAAGGTTTTTATCGAACAGATTGTATCAGACTTGGCATTGTCAGTGTTTTCATTGAACAGATTGTACCAGACCTGGCCTTGTCAGTGTTTTCATTGAACAGATTGTACCAGGCCTGGCCTTGTCAGTGTTTTCATTGAACAGATTGTACCAGACCTGGCCTTGTCAGTGTTTTCATTGAACAGATTGTACCAGGCCTGGCATTGACAGTGTTTTCATTGAACATATTTTACCAGGCCTTGCCTTGTCAGTGTTTTCAATGAACAGATTGTACCAGACTTGGCATTGTCAGTGTTTTCATTGAACAGATTGTACCAGACCTGGCCTTGTCAGTGTTTTCATTGAACAGATTGTACCAGACTTGGCATTGTCAGTGTTTTCATTGAACAGATTGAACCAGACTTGGCATTGTCAGTGTTTTCATTGAACATATTGTACCAGACTTGACATTGTCAGTGTTTTTATCAAACATATTGTTTCAGACTTGGCATTGTGAGTGTTTTCATTGAACAGATTGTACCAGACTTGGCATTGTCAGTGTTTTCATTGAACATATTGTACCAGACTTGGCATTGTCAGTGTTTTTATTGAACAGATTATACCAGACTTGGCATTGTCAGTGTTTTTATTGAACATATTGTACCAGACTTGGCATTGTCCGTGTTTTCATTGAACAGAGTGTACCAGACTTGGCATTGTCAGTGATTTCATTGAACATATTGTACCAGACTTGGCATTGTCAGTGTTTTTTTTCAAACAGATTGTACTAGACCTGGCCTTGTCAGTGTTTTCATTGAACAGATTGTACCAGGCCTGGCATTGACAGTGTTTTCATTGAACATATTTTTTCCAGGCCTTGCCTTGTCAGTGTTTTCAATTAACAGATTGTACCAGACTTGGCATTGTCAGTGTTTTCATTGAACAGATTGTACCAGACCTGGCCTTGTCAGTGTTTTCATTGAACAGATTGTACCAGACTTGGCATTGTCAGTGTTTTCATTGAACAGATTGTACCAGACTTGGCATTGTCAGTGTTTTCATTGAACATATTGTACCAGACTTGACATTGTCAGTGTTTTTATCGAACATATTGTACCAGACTTGGCATTGTCAGTGTTTTCATTGAACAGATTGTACCAGACTTGGCATTGTCAGTGTTTTCATTGAACAGATTGTACCAGACTTGGCATTGTCAGTGTTTTTATTGAACATATTGTACCAGACTTGGCATTGTCCGTGTTTTCATTGAACAGAGTGTACCAGACTTGGCATTGTCAGCGATTTCATTGAACATATTGTACCAGACTTGGCATTGTCAGTGTTTTTATCAAACAGATTGTACCAGACCTGGCCTTGTCAGTGTTTTCATTGAACAGATTGTACCAGGCCTGGCATTGACAGTGTTTTCATTGAACATATTGTACCAGGCCTGGCCTTGTCAGTGTTTTCAATGAACAGATTGTACCAGACTTGGCATTGTCAGTGTTTTCATTGAACATATTGTACCAGACCTGGCCTTGTCAGTGTTTTCATTGAACAGATTGTACCAGACTTGGCATTGTCCGTGTTTTCATTGAACAGAGTGTACCAGACTTGGCATTGTCAGCGATTTCATTGAACATATTGTACCAGACTTGGCATTGTCAGTGTTTTTATCAAACAGATTGTACCAGACCTGGCCTTGTCAGTGTTTTCATTGAACAGATTGTACCAGGCCTGGCATTGACAGTGTTTTCATTGAACATATTGTACCAGGCCTGGCCTTGTCAGTGTTTTCAATGAACAGATTGTACCAGACTTGGCATTGTCAGTGTTTTCATTGAACATATTGTACCAGACCTGGCCTTGTCAGTGTTTTCATTGAACAGATTGTACCAGACTTATCATTTTCAGTGTTTTCATTGAACATATTGTACCAGACTTGACATTGTCAGTGTTTTTATTGAACATATTGTACCAGACTTGGCATTGTCAGTGTTTTCATTGAACAGATTGTACCAGACTTGGCATTGTCAGTGTTTTCATTGAACATATTGTACCAGACTTGGCATTGTCAGTGTTTTTATTGAACAGATTGTACCAGACTTGGCATTGTCAGTGTTTTTATTGAACATATTGTACCAGACTTGGCATTGTCCGTGTTTTCATTGAACAGAGTGTACCAGACATGGCATTGTCAGTGATTTCATTGAACATATTGTACCAGACTTGGCATTGTCAGTGTTTTTATCAAACAGATTGTACCGGACTTGGCATTGTCAGTGATTTCATTGAACAGATTGTACCAGACTTGGCATTGTCAGTGTTTTCATTGAACAGATTGTACCAGGCTTGGCATTGTCAGTGTTTTCATTGAACATATTGTACCAGACTTGGCATTGTCAGTGATTTCATTGAACAGATTGTACCAGACTTGGCATTGTCAGTGTTTTTATCGAACATATTGTACCAGACTTGGCATTGTCAGTGTTTTCCTTGAAAAGATTGTACCAGACTTGGCATTGTCAGTGATTTCATTGAACAGATTGTATCAGACTTGGCATTGTCAGTGTTTTTATCGAACAGATTGTACCAGACTTGGCATTGTCAGTGACTTCATTGAACAGATTGTACCAGACTTGGCATTGTCAGTGATTTCATTGAACAGATTGTACTAGACCTGGCATTGTCAGTGTTTTCATTGAACAGATCGTACCAGACTTGGCATTGTCAGTGATTTCATTGAACAGATTGTACCAGACTTGGCATTGTCAGTGATTTCATTGAACAGATTGTACCAGACTTGGCATTGTCAGTGATTTCATTGAACAGATTGTACCAGACTTGGCATTGTCATTGTTTTTATCGAACATATTGTACCCGACTTGGCCTGGTCAGTGTTTTCATTGAACAGATTGTACCAGACTTGGCATTGTCAGTGTTTTCATTGAACAGATTGTACCAGACTTGGCATTGTCAGTGTTTTTATCAAACAGATTGCACCAAACCCAGTACCCTTAACTCTGATGTCCGTTGACTAAACAATGTATTCTTTGAAACACAGTTATCTCCCTTTGATGCTACAATACAGTGATAGCCATGTTAAGGCATATTGCTTATCAATTAGTTTATTTCTTGGTTAACTGTCAGAACAATTGAACACTTACATGTATATTACAATGCTTTATTATGCTTTTAAGCTAAAAAACAATAGAAGAAGCAGACCAAGATTTTTACAATAAGTGATTTAACAATTAGCTGGAAGATTATGATCCTTCTATTTTGAGAAAAAATGTATGTTTCAATGACTGTTACAAATTTGCCAATAAAATTTATGTTTTGTTGAATAAGAAACATGACTCGTGCCCAAGGTTATAAAACTGAGCATGGAAACCAGTCTCAAATCTCAAGCATCTGATTGGCTGAAATGGCGACCGGTCGCCATTTCAGCCAATCAGATGCTTGAGATTTGAGACTGGTTTCCATGCTCAGCTTTATAACCTTGGGACCAAGATAGGTGTTGGAGCTGTAACTTGGTTTAATTATGCCCACCTTCATGTTTGTTGGTCTGTCCATCTGTCTGTTGGTCTGTCAGTCCTTCCGATCAATAACTAACTAGACAACTATTGGGCATACAGTCCTCAGATTTTGCAGGGAGGCTTGTCACCACACATTCCTGGAATCCAGGATCACACTTTCATGGACTTTGAGGTCACTAGGTCAAGGTCACAGTGACCTATAATTCAATAAGAGCAGATAACTATTCAGTTTGCATTCGGGGTGCATGCATGTTTTATAAACATCTCTTGTTGATAGTGGATTTAAAATGAAATTTCTAGATTGAATGTGTCTAATATGAAACCCAATAAACATGGCTAAAGCTCATATAAAATCTGAGATTGACTACCAGTCCCTGAACTCTGCCTAATGATTGGTCAGTTTGGAGACTAGACTCGATTTCAATCAGCTGTTGGAGATTGGAGACTGGTCTAGGTTTAATTATTTTACAATTCATGTGAATCAACCAAAAGCACATTACTGAAAGTAAATGTTCACTTTTCGAGGATAATAAATTTGAACAAATTTTTATTCAAATTGTTTGCTTTTTTAGGTATAGACGTTTACTTTAAAATTTTGGTGCACATGTTATGTTGCTGTAAAACTTGACAGAATGAGTGAAGACAAGAAGAAGAAGGACTCCATACATTGTGTGTCTATCTCCGACACACAGACCTGGGAGAACGAGAAAAAATATGTGGTAGGTGTACTGATTTTACATTACATGCATCACCTATCATCGTACTACTGAAGTAGGAGCATTTTTCCTTTTGATTACATATTTCAAATTTGTTGGAGGTCTTGACATTTAAAGAAGTTAAGCTATTGACGTACACTGTATTGTATGAAATTAACCCTGTCCTTAGCAGCCATCCAAGGGAGTGACAAAAAGTGGATGCTCTACACAAGTGGCTGTTAGAAACAGGTTAAAATGAGAACAAAATGTCAGTTTAGGACATATTTAAACTGGCTGTTTAAGACAGGTGGTTGCTATTCGCAAGTGGCTGCTTAGGCAGGTTTAACAGTATACCTTTATTGTGTGGCTGAACAGTTTAGATCCAGATCAGCTGGAACATCTGTGCCATCTGATCAGGATCTAAACTTTTTGCTTTTTTAGCTCACCTGTGCTCATGGTGAGCTTTTAGGATCGCCCTGTGTCTGTTGTGCGTCAACGTTTGCTTTAAACAACATCTCCTCTTAAACCCTTGGGCCAAAGTTGATGAAACTTGCCTTCGATGTTCCTTGCATGAAGCTCTTCCAAAGTTGTTCAGTGAAATCAATTCCATGCAGAACTCTGGTTGCCATGGCAACCTAAAGGAAAAACTTTAAAAATCTTGTCTGAAACCACAAGGCCTAGAGCTTAGATATTTGGCATATAGCACCCTCTAGTGGAACTCTACAAAGATTGTTCAAATTATTTCCCTGGGGTCAAAATTGGCCCCGCCCCAGGGGTCACTTCATTTTACATAGACTTATATAGGAAATCTTTAAAAATCTTCTTCTCACAAACAACAATGCGTACAGCTTAGATATTTGGTATGTAGCCTTTAATGGATGTCTACTAAATTTGTTCAAATTATTTCCCCTGGGCCAAAATCGGCCATGCCCTAGGGTTCTCTTGGTTTACATATAGTTATATAGGAAAAACATGAAAAATCATTTTTTCCGAAACTAATAGGACTAGATCTTAGATATTTGGTGCTGAGTATTGTGTAGAGACCCTTTATCAACTTTGTTTAAAAGTTGGCCCTGGGGTCAAAATTGTCCCCGCCCCGGGGACCCTTAATATGTGAAAAAGGCAATTTTTAAAAATGTTCTTACTGGAAACCTTTATGCCTTAAGCTTAGTTATTTGGTATGTAGCATTGTCTAGTGGATATCTACCAAGTTTGTTCAAATTATGTCCCCTGGGTTCTCTTAGTTTACATTGATTTATATAGGAAAACATAAATAATCTCTGAAACTAAAGCACAGAATAAAGTTCCTGTTAACTTATATTGTATTTTCTTAATTTCACCTAACAATGATACAATTTCAATGACTTTACATCCACCATTGTGAACCTTTCCATTCTCAATTAAAAACTGAGAGAACTTTTGTACTCAGGTGAGCGATTTAGGGCCATTATGGCCCTCTTGTTTATTCATTTGGTTATTTCTGACCAAAATGCGACCCGTGCAGATCCTGATCAGATGGCATGGATGTGCTGGCTGATCTGGATCTATACTGGTCGCACATGTGTAAAAATGGAGGAAAGGGTTAAGGTTCTTTTGAAAGCAGCTTAATCACGATACAAGATACAAACTAAACTGTGTAGCCATTTCCTGGATATATGCAAGTTTTATTGTTTGCATGACCAGTGTAGGTCCCGATCTGCCAGCATATCTGTACTGGCTGATCTGGATCTACCCTGGTCGCATCTTGGTCAGAAATAAACTAATAAATCTAAAAATAAACAGTGTAGTGTCTTCCTGACATCATGGATGTGCCAGCTGATCTGATCGCCCATGCAATAAAACCCTAATATGTCGAGTAAAGAAACCTACAATAGCAGTTTTCTGTACAATGAACCAGATAATAGTACAAAATATTGTAGAATTTTGATCATTTGTCAGATGTAATAAACATGTCATGTCACAGGGAAAGGAGTTCCGAGTATATTTTGACACTGTAGTTGTTAACCCTTTTCCTTCATATATATGCATTTTTACGGATGTGTGACATGAGTATATATCCAGATCTACCGGGACATCTGTGCTGTCTGATCAGGATCTGCACTGGTTGGTTTTTGGTCAGAATTAACCTAATATTGAATCAAAAAGCGAACAGTGGAGATCCTGATCAAATGACATAGATGTGACGGCTGATCTGGATCTACACTGTTTGCCCACACAATACAGGTGTGTCTGTGAAGGAAAGGGTTAATATACTTAAAGAAATTAGAAACGCAACTTCTTTGAACACGAAATATATATTTTGAAAGAACTTACAATTACCAATTTTCTCTTCATAACTAATAGGTGATGTTGATACACATTTTGACCGTATAATGATAATTTACCATGAAATGCATAAGCAATGTTGTATGCTCAGCTCCTAGCACACCTATTTGTGCGCAACAATGACTTTTCTATATATATGATGATCGTCCTTCGCGCACAACCCAGTTACTATTCAAATCAACGGGAAATTTTTTCTTCTATTTCTATATGCCGCCGATCGGAATTTGAATCGCAACTTTGGCGGCTCCATAAAGCATCTTAAACCATATGTATCTTTAAAAAATTTACATACCTGAAAAGCCACATGCAAGTAGAATCAATATATGTAATCCTTTATAAATAACGGTTTCGTTTTTTATGCAAAACTCTTTTAAACCTCCACCCATGTCAACAAATTTCGATTTTAGCGCTTAAAGTTTACCTGATTCACGCGTCACGTTTATCGATAAATAACAGAATTTAAATCGGGTCAATTTCTACCATAGTTTTGATCGTAACTGCTTGAGACGTAAAGGACAGACATCTGTTAAAAGTCAGTATGATAATGGGTCTGTGCTTGCAGTCGAATTATTGAGACTAGCTCAGCTCCATCATGTCATTTCAAAGAACAACATTGATTTTCCAAGGACACCGATTTCTGTGAGGTATCCCAAATCATATCATGTGAAAAATTTAATTACTGTGGAAATATTTTCAAACATTAGTACTTCTTTAGTTTGCAACTGTTACATTTTTGCATATATATTAGGCATGCAGCAAGTGCATGAATTCAGATGAATCAAATCCCAACAAAATTAAGCCATGTAACAAGTTACTATGTTGTAACATGTAACAATGTAAAAACAATAGAACTGCACGACTTTATGGCTGTCGAAAAATGTAATTAACAGCTCTATGAATTCTTCCCTTTAAAATTAAATGGTTTTTAAGTGTCTCAATAGTTCCAAACTGAAACTTCTTGTGTATCCCTTTCCTGGATATATACGCATTTTTACGCGTCTGCGACCAGTGTAAATCCAGATCAGCCAGCACATCCGTGCCATCTGATCAGGATCTGCACTGGTCGCATTTGGGTCAGAAATAACCTAATGAATCAAAAAGCGAACAGTTTAGATCCTGATCAGACGGCACAGATGTGCCGGCTGATCTGGCTCTAAACTGTTCCCCCTAGCAATAAAGGTGTGTCTGTACAGGAAAGGGTTAAAATGTAAGGGAAGTGCTTGTTGGGCAGTTATAAATTTATAAATAAATGAAATAGGCATAATCAGATGAGTGCTATTTGGTACATTTCAATTTAAAAACATATATTATTTAAGTTGTTACACAAAAACACATACAATATATGTAATATATTAAAATCATATAGAAATTTTATTAATTGTTTTTCCAAAAGGTCATACTTGGTCGTAGGGTTCACAAAACGATTCAGGAATTTATTACTTATCCGGACTGAAAATGCCCTTTAAACACATCAATGTTTTGACGTCATTTAAGTCGGGAAAATGGGAAACAACAGCCAGATTGGAAATAATACATACCATGATCTTGCAAAATATGTGAACATTAAATTTACTCCTTGAAAGTGTATAAATGACCTCACTTAGGTTCAAGTTAACCCTTTCCTCCATAGATACACCTTTATTTCGTTGGCGAACAGTTTAGATCCAGATAGGCTGGCACATCCATGCCATCTGATCAGGATCTAAACTCTTCGCTTTTTGATTCATTATGTTATTTCTGACCAAAATGCGACTAGTGCAGATTCTGATCAGATGTGCCGGCTGATCTGGATCTACACTCGTCGCACATGCGTAAAAACGTGTATTTATGGAGGAAAGGGTTAATGTAGTAAGACGGAATGATCTTCACATCTTTGCAACTGAATCATATTGTACAGAAATAACCTGCGACATGACTAAAATCCTGAAAATGGCAAGTTCAACTAAAAAGATCACTGGCTTAGGAGATTATTTAATAGAATTCCTTGCATTTTGCTGAGCAATTCATTAATTTTGTAGAAGCACTTTGTAGCTTGATGGAGCAGGATATTTTGCAGGCTAGACAGAGGTCTGTATTTTACATGAGACATGCTGTATTGTTCCTTATAAGAGTGCCCTCACTTAAGACTGCCATGGGTTATTGTCCTGTTTAACCATAAAAATTCACCAACCAACAATGTTTTAAATGATACAAAAGTTTTACAATCATAGAAATTGTGTATAAATATTTTTTTTAAATACTCGGAAATTACCGGTATTCTAGTGCTTGACTGTAATTTTCATTTACAACTCCAATGGTTTTATTTTTATTTACAACAATTCCAGAATCCAATTTACGGATTCGGTTCTTGGATGTATAAAGGATGTTCTCGTGCTTTCCAACATGCCCGGAAAACTATTAAATTGCAGAGTAGTTGTCTTGATTTTTTCCACAGTGGGCTTGAAAAATATAATACAATATCCATAAAATTATATTTTGTTTCTCAGGGGAGTGACAGTAAAAACCATTGAAATATTTATTTATACCCGCACTATTTATTTAACTCTTTCCTCCATAAATATGTGTTTTTACGCATGTGCTACCATTGTAGATCCAGATCAGCTGGCTCATCCGTACCATCTGATCAGAATCTTCACTGTTCACTTTTGGGTCAGAAATACCCTAATAAATCAAAAAGCGAACAGTGCAGATCCTGATCAGACGGCACGGATGTGCCGGCTGATCTGGATCTACACTGTTTGCCCACGGCATCAAGGTGTATGTATGGAGGAAAGGGTTAAGTGTAGAAACGGCATGGGTCATAATTTTTAAGATTGTGAAGTCTTCGAACACAACCAAGCCTTTTTATAGTACAGAAAGGCTAGCTGATGTTAGCAGATTGCATTGCAGATCAAAATGTGTCCATTTGTTTACATTTGCTTCCGAAAATTAATAAAGTGCTTACTTAACCCTTTCCTCCATAGATACACCTTTATTGCATGGGCGAACAGTGTTGATCCAGATCAGCCAGCACATCTGTGCCACCTAATCACGATCTGCACTGTTTGCGTTTTGATTCATTAGGTTGTGTCTGACCAAAATTTGACCAGTGCTGATCCTGATCAGACAGCACAGATGTGCCGGCTGATCTGGATCTAAACTGCTTGCACATGCGTAAAAACGCGTATTCATGGAGGAAAGGGTTATAGGTCAAGGTGATACAGTCTACAGGAATTTTGTAATTTAGAGACTTTGGTAAGTGTGTCAGTTTTTCATTGTGTAATCCCCATGGGTACGCTAAACAGGATCAGTATGGTATCGTTTACTGGTTTCTTAGATTGGAAATGTCCAAAACAGTTCCTAGTTGTTGGAGCTTTTACCAGCAATCATAAACTGTTCTAGAGATTGAAGAGTCTGTCCGGCAGTAACAGTTTTCATCAGACTGATTGCATACTGTGCTCTAATAACACATAAATATTTCCAAGTTTATACAATATTATGATGTTTGTAGACAGTGGGCAATTTCGCTGGTTGGATTCATTTGAGGGTTGTCATTTGTAGAGATATTTTAGTTTTCTGCAAGGACTTAAGAGTGATAATGGTTAACTCTTTCCTCCATAGATACACCTTCATTGCGTGGCGAACAGCGTGTAGATCCAGATCAGCCGGCACATCTGTGCCATCTGATCTGGATCTAAACTGTTAACATTTTGATTCATTAGGTTATATCTGACCAAAATGCGACCAGTGCAGATCCTGATCAGACGCATGGATGTGCCGGCTGATCTGGATCTACACTGGTCGCACATGCATAAAAATGGGTATCTATGGAGGAAAGGGTTAAGCGGGACATTTGTAAGAATCCAGAGCAAGAATCAATGCTTAGGATTCTGTTATTTGCAAAAATCCAGAGCAGAAGTCAGGGTCATGATTACAGGTATTGGTCAGATATGTGTATTAATGTCATATAAAAATATATCTAAATCTGTACTTCCAAGGTCAAGGTCATTTTTGCCATCATTATTTTAAGTGTGTTGGCAGATTTTTATCAAAATTGTGTAAAGCTCAAGAACCTTTATAACATGTTGTACTAAAACAGCTTTAATGATATTTTTTTATCAAATCCTTTGAAAGATTTTTTTTTTATTGCACATCTTTCAAAGGTCAAGGTCATTTGGCCATATTTAGTGTTGAACAGATTTTGATGAAACTTTGGTATGTCCAAGATAACTAGTGTTAACAAAAACATTTTCAGTACTGTTATTTCATCAAATCTGTCAAATGATTATTGACTTAAATTTTCGACATTCTGCACACTTGTAAATTGTTTATTTTTCAAATGTCCATAATTATTTTAGGTGCTTAACAGATGCTGATCAAACTTATATAGATCAATAATCAGAATAATCGATGTTACCAAAAACTCTTGTATCATCATTATCAGGAATGATGCTGTTATTATTGATCCTTTTTCTTTGATCCTTTTTCTAAAGTATCTGTTTGTAAAAGAACAAGTTTCATAATGCTTAAATTACATCTCACTGAATTAATATAAAGCTATTTTATCTACTTCGGTTTTTTGTATTCACATCAAATATAACCTTTAATAAAGTTCTCATAGCCTTAAATGGTATTTAGGAAAAGTTGCTGATGAAGGAGTATTTGGAACATGAGAGTATGTTACAATAGCGGGAATCTGAAGATAGATCTTGTTTCTGTGTAACTTGAGCAGGTTCAATAAATATTAATACCGCGAAAGTGAGGAACTGATTTATTATAGTGAATATTTTGTGATCCTCGGCTATTCGTGACCAATAACACCAGCTTTACAGAAATACGAAATAAAAATAAATGGAAAAAAATACCAAGCTTTACAGAAATACGATATAAAAAATAAATGGAGAAAAATGTTGCATAGGAATTTGCCATTGTTGTGGCAATCACTTAGGGGTGTGACAGGCTTTTAGCGTACAAAAATGTATAAATAAATGAACAGGAATCCTGTTAAGGTAGTCACCATTTACAGTAATTAACAACGATGAACAGAAAAATAAAACAGAGATTAAGGATACAATGTAATACAGGGACCAAAATGAGCGGCATGTATCAAAGATTTAATAAATTTAAAATAAATTTATTAATTCGAAACTGAAAAATTCATAAAAGGTACAAAATGATTGGTGAGGATGAACCGATGACAAATCAGGAAAACTTGACAGCAGAAATTGAGAACATAACGAAGAATGAGAAAAAGTTGCTCAAGTTTTACGGTGGTTGGAACCATGAGAGGATACACTGTAATAGGTTAATGAAGTTGTTTAAAGGTGGATTCTCTCTTCAGGTCTACAAAGTGGTCGTGAACTCCGGCTCCAAGTCCTGGTTCATCTTCAGACGATACAATGAGTTCCATGTCTTGTATGAAAAGGTAACATGTTTAATAAGCATTTTACTAATTTGAAGAAATCTAATGCTTTCTTTGAAAACTTAAAAAGTTCTTAGTAGTGTAGTTTACTTGGATAGCTAGAGTATGCTACAAGGAGTCCAATTGTGAGCTAGAGTATGCTACCAGAAGTGCAATTGAGAGCTAGAGTATGCTACCAGAAGTCCAATTGTGAGCTAGAGTATGCTACCAGAAGTCCAATTGTGAGCTAGAGTATGCTACCAGAAGTCCAATTGTGAGCTAGAGTATGCTACCAGAAGTCCAATTGTGAGCTAGAGTATGCTACCAGAAGTCCAATTGTGAGCTAGAGTATGCTACCAGAAGTCCAATTGTGAGCTAGAGTATGCTACCAGAAGTCCAATTGTTAGCTAGAGTATGCTACCAGAAGTCCAATAGTGAGCTAGAGTATGCTACCAGAAGTCCAATTGTGAGCTAGAGTATGCTACCAGAAGTCCAATTGTGAGCTAGAATATGCTACAAGAAGTCCAATTGTGAGCGAGAGTATGCTCCCAGAAGTCCAATTGTGAGCTAGAGTATGCTACCACAAGTCCAATTGTGAGCAAGAGTATGCTACCAGAAGTCCAATTGTGAGCTAGAGTATGCTACCAGAAGTCCAATTGTGAGCTAGAGTATGCTCCCAGAAGTCCAATTGTCAGCTAGAGTATGCTACCAGGAGTCCAAAAATTATTAGGATCAAGAGTATGCTACCAGGAGTTCAGTTGTAAGCTTGAGTGTGCTACCAGTCCAGTGGTAGCCTACACTAACAGCAATTCTGTAGTTAGGTAGAATATGTTCCATATCTTTCAGTATTATGGATATTGTATTTGTATCAGTAGAACTTAGTGATCCATGTTTGATATATTATATTTTCAAATTTGCATGCAGTGATAAAAATATATAAAGAGCAGCCTCAGAATGTTTATTAATTGATATTTAAAACTGCACTTAAATCCCCGACGAATGCTCGAATTCCACATAACAGCGGTGGATCTCAGTAGAACTTTAAAGCAAATATCATGTCACAGGCTCACATTTAAGATAGTTCTTATGTGTATCCATTACGGTACAATCATGTAAGAACACTGAGTACTTATAAACTGAGCCTTGCGAATGTGCTGCCATTTTGAAAAATAATTTACAGATAATTACATACTTGTAATTAAGAATAGGCTTTGTCTTAGTCAAAACATAAGTATTCACAGCTTTTTCTAATACTTCAGTTTCTGATGTCCAGGCATTATGTGTTTGTAGAAAAATAAAGCAGCTAATATCTTAGTCTTACTGTTAGCCCTTGGCATGTGTTCGGGATGGTGGACAATTTCCACAGTGATGTCCACTTAATAACTCAAACAGTTGTTGTCTGATCTTCATGAAACTTGGGGAAAATTTTTTATGGGCATAATATCTTGGCCAAGGTCGATAACCAGCCAAATCACTTCAGAGTTATGGCCCTTTATTGATACAAAAATGGCAAATTCGCCTTGTCCGCTCTCCAACTCGAACAGTTCTTGTCTGATGTTTATGAAACTTGGGGAAATTGTTTATGGGTCTAATATCTAAGCCAGTTTCCATAATCAGCCAAATTGCTTCAGCCACTTCAGAGTTATGGCCCTTTATTGATACAAAATATTTTGACATTGTATTTTGTGTTACTTTGGCACTCTTGTTTAATTTTAACTAAAAATTGTCAACTTATTACTAAAGACCTCTTTTAAAGGAGTGTACATGTTCAAGGTGGTGATAAATATAACAATGATGTAAACAAAGAATTTAAATGGAAGTATACATGTACTTAAACTGAAAAGTGTGTCAAACACTGTGTTAGAAAACAGTTATGGTGATGTTTATATGCCTATGGACAAAAGTCTTGTACAGTAGGAAAATTGAAACGTTTTGCATGCCAATTTTCAACACATTATTCTTCTAGAAGTACTGGCTTAAATTCCAAAATTCTTTTTCGTTGAATGCATATAAATTTCTTCTTTCTGTCGATACCAAAGTTATGCCGCTAGTAATGTGTTGAAAATTGCATTGTCTGTTTTACGCGGTTACACAGATATTATGAAAAACACATACCGGACAAGACTTTTGTCCATAAGTATTTAGGTTATACACTACTAATTCAATTTCCATAGACTTTCATTATAACCTTTCATCAATTTCTGAATTTACTATTGGGTCAAGCCCTTAAAATCATACAATTCTCAAGAGAACCAACCTAGACACACCATAAAATACCAATTCCACCATAGCATGACCGATAAACTTTTTCGGCATTTTAGCCAGAAGTGTATCACCCCAGTCTCTGCGGAACTTTTGTTTACATTCTGTCAAAAATGATAGCTATTTTTAAAGTTGAATTTCACTTTTTTTTCATTATCAGTTTCATATTATTTGTATTCAAATTACTACAAAATCATTATATTTTCTCGAAATAATTTTCTTTTAAAAATATTTATTTTCATTTTCTACCAATCAGGCTTGACTTCCTGTAACTAGTCCGCAAATTCCCTGCACAAAATTATTTAAAGGCCTGATCATATATTGCAAATGATAAAGCATGACTTGAACAACAACAAACACAGGTTGAGAAAAATGTGCAGCCTGACAGGGACTTGAACCAAGGACTTCTTAATAAATGGACAGTGTACCTTTCAGATCAAGTTTAGATCAGAACCAAGCCTCTTGCACATTTTTATGTCCCCAATCCTATTTGGTAGGGTACATAAAGTGATTGTCTTGTTGAGATGGCTGTCACAAATCCGGTTTCTGGACCATATCATTCTGTTCCTGCTGTTAACCAGTTCACAACTTTTTATTTCCCATCTTGACTGTTGTACTATGCTGGTTGTACGTGGTAACTTACATTTAGAAGTTTAAAGATAACAGCCTCTTGATATTCAAAAGACTTGTAAACATTTGTAACATTTGCATGAAATATCTTGAGAGTCAAGGGAATGTACTATTTGTCCTAAATATTTAAGACCTTTTGAAAATATTGGCCTTGGTGGTATGCTGAGCTTGAACAGGGGTTTTTCAGCCTGTCTCACAGGGCCGATATTGGGCCCCATTTCCAATGCCCAATAGCAACCTTTTTTCCAAATTTTAAGAAAAAAATCCCAATTTTCAAGAAAAAAGGAAACAAATAAACAAGAAACCATATAATCAAGAGACTTGTCAATTTATGCGAGTAGTTTGTCTACTTTTGATCAGTGATATGTGAAAACTACATACATGTAGAACTGTCTGACAAACTCTTAATGAGCTCTGTATATCCTTTTCTGAGATAGCAAAGCAAGAAAATCTAAGCTGTAAAGCAATTATAAATGAATTATAAACGTTAACTTTTCCCAATTGGTTTGATTTGTTGACATTTTCTCCCCAAATTTAAAATGTTAACTTTTCCCAATTGGTTTGATTTGTTGACATTTTCTCCCCAAATTTAACTATATACCATGTAAACAGTTCCCAATTTGGACAGAGGCCTTTTCCCTAAAAAAACCCTGAAAAAGCTTCATTTAAGAACTCTAGTTGTGACTTCACATATCATTTAATAAAGTCCCTTGCGATAATAACTGATGAACAACAGTTATTGTAGTACTGCAGTGCAACAAGAATTACAATCTTTCTGTCATTTATTGTAAAAAGGCCAACAGTTCAACTTTTTGCAAGCATGCAACACGTGTTCCATCGGAAACCAAATTCTAAAGGTGTAGTTTTTAAGGGGGCATACATTTTAACCCTTTCCTCCATATATACGCATTTTTATGCATGTGTGACCAGTGTCTATCCAGATCAGCTGGCACATTCGTGCCATCTGATCAGGATGTCGCTGGTCGCATTTTGGTCAGAAATGACCTAACAAATCAATAAGCGAACAGTGCAGATCCTGATCAGACAGCACGAATGTGCCGGCTGATCTGGATCTACACTGTTCACCCATGCTATAAAGGTGTGACTATAGGAAAGGGTTTATCTGCATCCCAAAAGTGCACCCCCTCTAAGGAGCTTCCCCTGAAATACTCAGACTTTTAGAGCAGATGTAAATTATGCTTAATTTAACTTCCCCTATTGATGAAGAGACTGCGTTATGTCTGTACCAAGATTTGTTTAACAAATAGTTCTCCATTCAAATAAAGGTAATTGCAATAAATAAACGGAATTTGTTCATTTCAAATGTTCTCAATCATCAGACATAGACCAAAGAATGACGGGGCCTTCAGTAAAGTGTTTTATTTCGTAATGTGTTTTGCTTGTATTGTTTATTAAGCATGGAAGAAAATAGTTCTGCACTTATTTTCAATAAGAAATGTTGAATTAATGTGGGGTAATTATTTTCATAGATTTGTGGGCAAATTGATCCAGGAAACTAGAACAACTCCTGTCTGTAGTATTAAACGTAAAAGCATTTTAGGAAATTGAAACTTTTAAATTTATGAACTTGTGAAAAATCCATTTTGTGGAAAACCATAAAATTGTATTAAAACAGGATATATGGAGTAAAAGGTTTTGCATTTACAATAATTGAAATATTCCAGGTTACAGGATGGAAAGAGAATATGCACTAAATGTCAATATGATTACTGGAATATTGTTCTCACATGTTCCAGATCATAATCAACTTCCATTAAATATTGGGGGGCTAAGTTGTCATGTTGACCCACATTAATTCCTTCTGGAACCCAATAAAGCCACATAGTCTCTGACTGTAGACCCAAAATACTTGTTGATATTTACCAGATTTTAAGGTTTTCTTTACTACAAGAATGAAGAATAAATATAAAATTTCACTCTGTATGGAATCACTGTAACATAAAAGTCTTATATCATGTCCATAAAATTTCAGAGAAAACATTTTTTTTTAATGTAAACCCCAAATACAGTCCAGAACTTCTTCAATTTGAAGTTTGGACTCAAAGTTATCTGTAACAAAGATTTCAATTTAATATAAAATCTGAAGTTTTCAAATTAACCCTTTTCTCCATGGGTGGCTAGTATAGATCCAGATCAACCATCTGATCTGGATCTGCACTTTTTGCTTTTGAGCTGGTTTATGGTTAGCAATGAACAGATGTTATAACATTATGAGTAATGTTGAACTGACCTGGGGCGGTACGGAGGGATAGTCTGTGTTAGTCACCTATGTAACAGTCTACCTGTTTAATGACAGGCAAGCTAGTATATATACAGTAAAACCCCTCATCACGGACACTCGATATTATGGGCACCCCAGTATTATGGACGATTTTTAAAAGAACAGACATGTTCTCTTCTTTTTGATCCAAACCCACAATTAAACCCACAATTAAGGACAACCCTCTATTAAGGACACTTTCCCTCTGTCCCTTAGGTGTCCGTAATAGTGAGGTTTCACTGTATGTAATAGGATTAATACTTAGGTTATTTCTGACCAAGAAGTGAACAGTGTAAATCCAGATTGGACGGCATGGATGTGCTAGCTGAATCTGGTTCTACACTGGTAACCAATGTGATAAAGTTGTATTCATGTAAACATTCCAAGACTTGTTTAACAATTCTTGTATCCATTCAAACAAGGGTAATTTGTCTAGCTGGAAGACAAAAAGTAGACCAACAATGGCAAATCTGTGCAATCTCACTAAAGTCAGATCTAACAAAATGTTAGATCTAATGAAGGCCCTTAGACACTGTACACAAGCTTTAGCGGTTTTCCCTGATCACTATTTTTAGAAAAAGTCAACACAGGAAGCATGATTTATATTGCTCGCAAAATGATCTGAAGATGTCATTACATTAGAAATGAATGCAATACTACATAAACACATATATCTTCAGTAAAGTATGTCCAACGCAGGCTGTCAACACATTCCATGGTTTAGAATTCTATGTTTACTTTCACTTTTGCAATTTTCTAGGAGACAATCTGATTGGTTCAAAGGGTTAGTGATAAAAGCACATTTTAGTTACTCATCGTCAGATTCTGATAGTATAGCGTTTTTCAGGAGATGATTTTAATCAGATTGGTGTTCTTGCTGATCTGCAAAACTGCATAATGGTTTTATTTTGCAAATCAAAGTGTTCATAATTTTGCCAGATGAAACTGAATTTAAAATATTTAAAAAAATGGGCAGAGCTCATGACTTTGCTTTAGATTAACTTCTTTATTTGCTCTTCAAAATGTTGCCATTTCTTAAAGAACTACTGCTATGATTAAAAATGAACAAGAATGTTATTGGCTGCTTAGTTGAAGAATCATTTGTAAGCTTTTGGTAAATACAGTCCAGTCGCGATACTACGAATAGGCATCGGACCAAGCCGATTATTCGTAGTATCGCATTTTTCGTAGTATCGCATTTTTGACATTTGGTTGTTGATACCGTCGCAAATCGTCAATGTCGTTATATGACGTAATGTGTTATTGCTGTTATATGTCAAGGTCAATAAATAAAAAGGCAAATAGAACATTTCGATGTATTTTATTGTGAAATCATGGATCAATCAATACATTTAAATAAATAGCACATTTTTAAATTACATAAAAATTACATAAAAAAGCACATCATGAATCTTCAATTACATGCATAACGTAAAACTCATTCAGGTTCACAGTTTCTACAAAGCATTACGTCCCTCATCAATCACACTTTCAACAATCGCCTGTCCAGAAAATCTCTCTAGTGATGCCTGTTTTCGATCGCACATAACGCGAATCTTTTTGTTCATCAGTTCTTTAGACATCGCCGCTACAGCTGAGAGCTGGATCTCACTGTCAGCTTGTGATTCCCAGTACTCTTGGATGATATCTAGTGCGTCTAGGGCATCGTCAAGTGTATGGCGAGGGGGGGCTGGTACATCCAACTCGTCATCGCTGTTAGAGGAGTTGGAGGAGGGAGCTCGAGCGTCGAGGATTTCAGTGACGATGTCCCCATCAGTTGCGGCGGCTGACGTCGGCAGTTCTTCTCTGTAATTAACGTATGCTACTAAGTTAGCTCCATCACCTAGTGATGCCAGGCGGCTCAGTGGAATGTCGTCCAGCTCATCCTCGTCATCGGCGTTGTGCGTAGCACTGTCTTGATCTGTCTCAGAGGTGAAACCCGCATGTCGGAAGCAGTTGAGGATGGTTGTTGTAGATACACAATCCCACGCAGCCTTCAGAAACCGTAGAGCATCAAGAACACTGATCTGGAGTTCAGTGTTTGTTTCTATAGCCCTTATCTGTCGTAAGACAACCCGTTTCCGGTAGTGGACTTTGAGGTTGTTAATGATGCCCTGGTCCATAGGCTGCAACTTGCTCGTTGTGTTCGGGGGCAAGAACACAAGCTCTGTATTCTGTAGTCTGACTTTTGGGTGCGCCGGACAGTTATCTACGACAAGTGCTATTTTGCGATGACGCTTTTTCATACTTTCGTCAAGCTGGGTGAGCCATGACGTAAAAATATCACCGGTCATCCAGGCCTTTTTATTGGCTAGGTATTTCGTTGGCAACGTCTTTACATTCTTGAAGCACCGAGGCTTTTCACTTTTTCCGATTACCAACAGAGGTAATTTGTCAGTACCCGTCATGTTCGAGCCGACTAAAACAGTCAGTCTTTCTTTAGAACGTTTTCCTCCATGACAGTCGATTTTTTTAAATTCGAGAGTCTTGTCAGGCAGCATCTTATAAAAGATGCCTGTTTCGTCAGCATTGTAAACGTTATCGGATCCGTACTGCAGAAGTAACGTTCTCAATTTAGTCTCCCATTGCTTCACTGCCTCTGTGTTTGTGGCGACATCTTTCGATTCACCGCACACAGATTTGAATGCAATGTCATTGCGATCCTTGAATCGCGTCAGCCAGCCTTTTTTAGCATCAAAGTCTTCAATGCCTAGGCTTTTAGCAAACTGGTTTGCCTTTTCTAGCATTATAGCCCCTGATATAATCGCACCTTGGTCACGTGCACTGCTGAACCATTTGAGAAGAGCTGTTTCCAACTCTTCCCATTTACCCGTCTTCAGTGACTTTCGTTTCGGACCAAACTCAAGATAGCCAGATTTGATTTTGTCTGCATTGTCTACCCAAGTAGCCAACGTGCTTGGACTAATGCCTAGTTCTTTAGCGATAGCTGTTTGTTGACGCCCCTTTTCAACTTCTATAATAGCCTGGTACTTGAACTCAATAGTACGCACCTTTCGTCGCTTTACTCCCGTTTTTCCCGTCGCGGACATTTCCTATCCAGCTATCCTCCCGGTTGACCCGGTCCCTTCACTGGATTACTAGGAAATCGTAAATTGATAAAATTCTGATTCAGCTATCCTCCCAGTTAAAAACCGAGCCCTTCACTGAATTGCTCAGAATGCCGATATCAATTTACTGAAATATTAACTAAGATTCGCCATAGGAATAAGATCATGCAGAATTAAATTGCAGAAGTAGAATGACAATCAACACAATTGTTTTAGATTATATACAAGTTTAAACCTTTGACATTTAATCACTCAAACTGTTTGTTACAAGCAAACACGCCCGCTGATTGCTTACAGAGCATATCGTGTCACAACAGCTTGGGTCGATAATTGCTCAACAATACAAATCACGGATATCGCTTGAAAAGGTGTGAAAATCACCCGTCAGACCGAAATTCGTTAAATTGCATCCTTGTTACACTGTAAATCAGCTGAAGGGACTGTCATAATTATTCGTTATATCGCATTTTTCGTTAAATCGCGTCTTCGTTGTATCGCATCTTTTTTATATTGAATAAAGAAGGAATTCGGACGGGACCGGCCGCCCAATTCGTAGTACACCGTTATTTCGTAGTATCGCGATTCGTAAAATCGCGACTCGACTGTATCCCTGGATTACTGTAAACCAAACCCAGAACAAGCTTACAGCAAAACAGTGCTACAAACACAAATCTGGGGTTTACCCTTTCCTCCGTAAATACGCCTTCTTACGCATCTGCAACCAGTGTATATCCAGATCAGCCGGCACATCCTTGCGGTCTGATCAGGATCTGCACAGGTAGCATTTTGGTCAGAAATAAACTATGAATCAAAAAGAGAACAGTTTAGATCCTGATTAGACCGCACGAATGTACCGGCTGATCTGGATCTAAACTGTTCGCCCACGCAATAGAGGTGTGTCTATGGAGGAAAGGGTTAACTGTTATACAAGCTTCTGCACCCGTTCCCCGTTCAAAGATGTTGTTCTTTCCTGTACTTAACTCTTTCCTCCATAGACACCTTTATTGCATGGGAGCACAGTGTAGATCCAGATCAGCCGGCACATCTGTGCCATCTGATCAGGATCTAAACTGTTTGCTTTTGATTTGTCAGCTTATTTCTTACCAAAATGCAACCAGTGCAGATCCTGATCAGAACGCACATATGTGCTGGCTGTTCTGGATCTACATTGGTCGCACATGCGTAAAAATGGAGGAATATGGAGGAAATGGTTAAGCAAACTCTGCACTAAATATTCTACACAGGCTGTTTGTCATAAGTTTTTATTCCAGTTAAAATTTTCAGCCTTCCTGACAGAACATCGTTTGTCTGTATGCAACATACATTTAAATACCGCACTGCATAATTATAAGCATCATGGGATTGGGTTTTCTCTGCACAAGTGAAGCAATAAGCAAACCCGCTCACTGGTTGTCTGTACTCTCACTACTTTGATTCCGTAAAGTCACACATTACTATTTCACGTGACACACTCACCATTTCACGTGTCGCACTTGACTTTTTCATGTGACCATACATGCCATGTCTAATTAACAGCTTCCTTTTGCTGTAATTTAGTGTGATTCTCTAAATTGCTCTGTGTGATATTGTTCGGTGTTTTAATGGATCTGCTTTGGCTTTAATTTATGTTCTTGGATAATGAAGAAGCATTTCTAGAAAATGGAAGGAAACCCTAATTATTCCGAAAAAAAAAGTTCCGTACTTCGTAAAGGTATCTTTAATCATAATGTTTAAAAAAAACTGGGAATGTCATTGAGAACATAACGACTTCTGAATTTACAGGATAAGGAAACAAAATCGGCATTATGAACATCAACTTGTACAATACTTGGCAACACTTTTATATGTGCCATGTGAACATGAACCACAAGGATTTATTTTGATGTTTTGTTCAAAGTTAGAAATTTTTTTGTCCTTTTAATTTTTTTAGAAGTTCAATTGCAACGAATGGTCACATTTCCTTTTAAATTGTGATAAAATTATTATGTGCTCGAGTCTACTTGTCTTTATGATCACAGGCCTTGACCTTTCCTTAAGTAAAAGAAGACTTTTAATTTTTTTATGCCCCCGCCATGTAATGGCGGAAGGGCATATAGTGTTCACCCTGGCTGTGTGTGGGTGTGTCAGTGTGTCAGTGTGTGTGTATGTTCGAAAATCGTGTCCGCTCTGTAACTTTGTTATTTCTTATTGGATTTTAAAATAACTTGGTATGAATGTTCACCATATCAAGACGGTGTGTCGCGTACAAAACCCATGCCTGTAGGTCCAAGGTCAAGGTCACTGTTACTAAAAATAGAATTTTCTTGTCCGGGCTGTAACTTCCTTATGAAAAGAGGGATTTCAAAATAACTTGGCACAAATGTTCACCATGACAAGGCGGTGTGTCGCGTACAACACCCATGCCTCTAGGTCCAAGGTCAAGGTCACTGTTACTTAAAATAGAATTTTGTTGGAAAAATCTTGTCCGCTCTGTAACTTTGTTATTTCTTAATGGATTTTAAAATAACTTGGTATCAATGTTCACCATATCAAGACGGTGTGTCACGTACAAAACCCATGCCCGTAGGTCCAAGGTCAAGGTCACTGTTACTAAAAATAGAATTTTCTTGTCCGGGCTGTAACTTCCTTATGAAAAGAGGGATTTCAAAATAACTTGGCACAAATGTTCACCATGACAAGGCGGTGTGTCGCGTACAACACCCATGCCTCTAGGTCCAAGGTCAAGGTCACTGTTACTAAAAATAGAATTTTGTTGGAAAAATCTTGTCCGCTCTGTAACTTTGTTATTTCTTAATGGATTTTATAATAACTTGGTATCAATATTCACCATATCAAGACGGTGTGTCGCGTACAATACCCATGCCTGTAGGTACAAGGTCAAGGTCACTGTTACTAAAAATAGAATTTTCTTGTCCAGGCTGTAACTTTCTTATGAATGGAGGGATTTCAAAATAACTTGGCACAAATGTTCACCATGACAAGGCGGTGTGTCGCGTACAACACCCATGCCTGTAGGTCCAAGGTCAAGGTCACTGTTACTAAAAATAGAATTGTGCTGGAAAAATCTTGTCCGCTCTGTAACTTTGTTATTTTTTAATGGATTTTAAAATAACTTGGTATAAATATTCACCATATCAAGACAGTGTGTCGCGTACAATACCCATGCCTGTAGGGCCAAGGTCAAGGTCACTGTTACTTAAAATAGAATTTTCTTGTCCAGGCTGTAACTTCCTTATGAATGGAGGATTTCAAAATTACTTGGCACAAATGTTCACCATGATAAGGCGATGTGTCCGGTACAACACCCATGCCTAAAGGTCAGAGGTCAAGGTCACTGTTACTAAAAATATAATTTTCTTATAAAACTCTTGTCTGCTCTGTTTTTATTATGTCTGATTGGATTTTAAAATAACTTGGTATAAATGTTTATTATATCAAGATGATGTGTTGTGTACAATACCCGTGCCTGTAGGTCCAAGGTCAAGGTCACTGTTACAAAAAGTAGAAATTTCTTGTACTGGCTATAACTTCGTTATTAACAGAACGATTTCAAAACAATTTGGCACAAATGTTCACTATGACAAGGCGTTGTGTTGATTACAATTCCCATGCCTGTAGGTCCAAGGTCAAGGTCACATTTACTAAAACCAGAATTTTCTTGTCTGGGCTGTGAGTTTGTTATTACTTATTGGATTTTAAAATAACTTGGTATAAATGTTCACCATGACAAACATGCGTAGCGGGGGCATCCGTGTCCTATGGACACATTTCTAGTTATAAAGATGCCTTTAACAAGAATAGTAAGTACTGTGTAGAGACCTTACACTAGACAACACTTGAAAAACTTCGATGATGCCTAAAACTTAACTTAAATACTGTGTAGGGACTATTTGCCCTTACACTAGACCACACTTTGATACTGTGTAGTGCCCTTACACTAGACCACACTTTGATACTGTGTAGTGCCTTTACACTAGTCCACACTTTGATACTGTGTAGTGCCCTTACACTAGACCACACTTTGATACTGTGAAGTGCCCTTACACTAGACCACACTTTGATACTGTGTAGTGCCCTTACACTATACCACACTGATACTGTGTAGTTCCCTTACACAAGACCACACTTTGATACTTTGTAGTGCCCTTACACTAGACCACACTTTGATACTGTGTAGTGCCCTTACACTAGTCCACACTTTGATACTGTGTAGTGCCCTTACACTAGTCCACACTTTGATACTGTGTAGTGCTCTTACACTAGACCACACTTTGATACTGTGTAGTGCCTTTACACTAGTCCACACTTTGATACTGTGTAGTGCCCTTACACTAGACCACACTTTGATACTGTGAAGTGCCCTTACACTAGACCACACTTTGATACTGTGTAGTGCCCTTACACTAGACCACACTTTGATACTGTGTAGTTCCCTTACACTAGACCACACTTTGATACTGTGTAGTGCCCTTACACTAGACCACACTTTGATACTGTGTAGTGCCCTTACACTAGTCCACACTTTGATACTGTGTAGTGCCCTTACACTAGTCCACACTTTGATACTGTGTAGTGCCCTTACACTAGTCCACACTTTGATACTGTGTAGTGCCCTTACACTAGTCCACACTTTGATACTGTGTAGGGCCTTTTACACTAGACAAGACTTTAATACTGTGTTATGCCGTACACTAGACAAGACTTTAATACTGTGTTGTGCCCTTACACTAGACAAGACTTTGATACTGTATTGTGTCCATTACAGTAGACAAGACTTTAATACTGTGTTGTTCCCTTACACTAGACAAGACTCAATACTGTGTTGTGCCCTTACACTAGACAAGACTTTAATACTGTGTTGTGCCCTTACACTAGACAAGACTTTAATACTGTGTTGTGCCCTTACACTAGACAAGAATTTAATACTGTGTTGTGCCCTTACACTAGACAAGACTTTAATACTGTGTAATGCCCTTACACTAGACAAGACTTTAATACTGTGTTGTGCCCTTACACTAGACAAGACTTTAATACTGTGTTGTGCCCTTACACTAGACAAGACTTCAATACTGTGTTGTGCCCTTACACTAGACAAGACTTTAATACTGTGTTGTTCCCTTACACTAGACAAGACTTTAATACTGTGTTGTGCCCTTACACTAGACCACACTTTGATACTGTGTTGTTCCCTTACACTAGACAAGACTTTAATACTGTGTTGTGCCCTTACACTAGACAAGACTTTAATACTGTGTTGTGCCCTTACACTAGACAAGACTTTAATACTGTGTTGTTCCCTTACACTAGACAAGACTTTAATACTGTGTTGTGCCCTTACACTAGACCACACTTTGATACTGTGTTGTTCCCTTACACTAGACAAGACTTCAATACTGTGTAATGCCCTTACACTAGACAAGACTTCAATACTGTGTTGTTCCCTTACACTAGACAAGACTTTAATACTGTGTAATGCCCTTACACTAGACAAGACTTTAATACTGTGTTGTTCCCTTACACTAGACAAGACTTTGATACTGTGTTGTTCCCTTACACTAGACAAGACTTCAATACTGTGTAATGCCCTTACACTAGACAAGACTTTAATACTGTGTTGTTCCCTTACACTAGACAAGACTTCAATACTGTGTAATGCCCTTACACTAGACAAGACTTCAATACTGTGTAATGCCCTTACACTAGACAAGACTTTGATACTGTGTTGTTCCCTTACACTAGACAAGACTTCAATACTGTGTAATGCCCTTACACTAGACAAGACTTCAATACTGTGTTGTTCCCTTACACTAGACAAGACTTTAATACTGTGTAATGCCCTTACACTAGACAAGACTTTAATACTGTGTTGTGCCCTTACACTAGACAAGACTTTAATACTGTGTTGTGCCCTTACACTAGACAAGACTTTAATACTGTGTTGTGCCCTTACACTAGACAAGACTTTAATACTGTGTTGTGCCCTTACACTAGACAAGACTTTAATACTGTGTTGTTCCCTTACACTAGACAAGACTTCAATACTGTGTAATGCCCTTACACTAGACAAGACTTCAATACTGTGTTGTTCCCTTACACTAGACAAGACTTTAATACTGTGTTGTGCCCTTACACTAGACAAGACTTTAATACTGTGTTGTTCCCTTACACTAGACAAGACTTTAATACTGTGTTGTGCCCTTACACTAGACAAGACTTTAATACTGTGTTGTGCCCTTACACTAGACAAGACTTTAATACTGTGTTGTTCCCTTACACTAGACAAGACTTCAATACTGTGTAGTGCCATTACACTAGACAAGACTTTGATACTGTGTTGTGCCCTTACACTAGACAAGACTTCAATACTGTGTAATGCCCTTACACTAGACAAGACTTTAATACTGTGTTGTGCCCTTACACTAGACAAGACTTTAATACTGTGTTGTGCCCTTACACTAGACAAGACTTGAATACTGTGTTGTGCCCTTACACTAGACAAGACTTTAATACTGTGTTGTGCCCTTACACTAGACAAGACTTTAATACTGTGTTGTTCCCTTACACTAGACAAGACTTCAATACTGTGTAATGCCCTTACACTAGACAAGACTTCAATACTGTGTTGTTCCCTTACACTAGACAAGACTTTAATACTGTGTTGTGCCCTTACACTAGACAAGACTTTAATACTGTGTTGTTCCCTTACACTAGACAAGACTTTAATACTGTGTTGTGCCCTTACACTAGACAAGACTTTAATACTGTGTTGTGCCCTTACACTAGACAAGACTTTAATACTGTGTTGTTCCCTTACACTAGACAAGACTTCAATACTGTGTAGTGCCATTACACTAGACAAGACTTTGATACTGTGTTGTGCCCTTACACTAGACAAGACTTTAATACTGTGTTGTTCCCTTACACTAGACAAGACTTCAATACTGTGTAGTGCCATTACACTAGACAAGACTTTGATACTGTGTTGTGCCCTTACACTAGACAAGACTTTAATACTGTGTTGTGCCCTTACACTAGACAAGACTTTGATACTGTGTTGTGCCCTTACACTAGACAAGACTTTAATACTGTGTTGTGCCCTTACACTAGACAAGACTTTGATACTGTGTTGTGCCCTTACACTAGACAAGACTTCAATACTGTGTAATGCCCTTACACTAGACAAGACTTCAATACTGTGTAATGCCCTTACACTAGACAAGACTTCAATACTGTGTAATGCCCTTACACTAGGCAAGACTTTAATACTGTGTTGTGCCCTTACACTAGGCAAGACTTTAATACTGTGTTGTGCCCTTACACTAGGCAAGGCTTTGATACTGTGTTGTGCCCTTACACTTGACAAGACTTTAATACTGTGTTGTGCCCTTACACTAGACAAGACTTCAATACTGTGTAATGCCCTTACACTAGGCAAGACTTTAATACTGTGTTGTGCCCTTACACTAGGCAAGACTTTAATACTGTGTTGTGCCCTTACACTAGGCAAGACTTTAATACTGTGTAATGCCCTTACACTAGACAAGACTTTAATACTGTGTTGTGCCCTTACACTAGGCAAGGCTTTGATACTGTGTTGTGCCCTTACACTAGACAAGACTTCAATACTGTGTAATGCCCTTACACTAGGCAAGACTTTAATACTGTGTAATGCCCTTACACTAGACAAGACTTTGAACTGTGTAATGCCCTTACACTAGGCAAGACTTTAATACTGTGTTGTGCCCTTACACTAGACAAGACTTTAATACTGTGTTGTGCCCTTACACTAGACAAGACTTTAATACTGTGTTGTGCCCTTACACTAGACAAGACTTTAATACTGTGTTGTGCCCTTACACTAGACAAGACTTTAATACTGTGTTGTGCCCTTACACTAGACAAGACTTTAATACTGTGTTATGCCCTTACACTAGACAAGACTTCAATACTGTGTTGTGCCCTTACACTAGGCAAGACTTTAATACTGTGTTGTGCCCTTACACTAGGCAAGACTTTAATACTGTGTTATGCCCTTACACTAGACAAGACTTTAATACTGTGTAATGCCCTTACACTAGACAAGACTATAATAATGTGTAATGCCCTTACACTAGGCAAGACTTTAATACTGTGTTGTGCCCTTACACTAGACAAGACTTTAATACTGTGTTGTGCCATTACACTAGACAAGACTTTAATACTGTGTTGTGCCATTACACTAGGCAAGACTTTAATACTGTGTTATGCCCTTACACTAGGCAAGACTTTAATACTGTGTTGTGCCATTACACTAGACAAGACTTTAATACTGTGTTGTGCCATTACACTAGACAAGACTTTAATACTGTGTTGTGCCATTACACTAGGCAAGACTTTAATACTGTGTTATGCCCTTACACTAGGCAAGACTTTAATACTGTGTTGTGCCATTACACTAGACAAGACTTTAATACTGTGTTGTGCCCTTACACTAGACAAGACTTTAATAATGTGTTGTGCCATTACACTAGGCAAGACTTTAATACTGTGTTGTGCCATTACACTAGGCAAGACTTTAATACTGTGTTGTGCCCTTACACTAGGCAAGACTTTAATACTGTGTAGTGCCCTTACACTAGGCAAGACTTTGATACTGTGTAGTGCCCTTACACTATGCAAGACTTTAATACTGTGTAATGCCCTTACACTAGGCAAGACTTTGATACTGTGTTGTGCCCTTACACTAGACAAGACTTTAATACTGTGTTGTGCCATTACACTAGACAAGACTTTGATACTGTGTTGTGCCCTTACACTAGACAAGACTTTAATACTGTGTTGTGCCATTACACTAGGCAAGACTTTGATACTGTGTTGTGCCCTTACACTAGACAAGACTTTAATACTGTGTTGTGCCATTACACTAGACAAGACTTTGATACTGTGTTGTGCCCTTACACTAGACAAGACTTTGATACTGTGTTGTGCCCTTACACTAGACAAGACTTTAATACTGTGTTGTGCCCTTACACTATGCAAGGCTTTGATACTGTGTTGTGCCCTTACACTAGACAAGACTTTGATACTGTGTTGTGCCCTTACACTAGACAAGACTTTAATACTGTGTAGTGCCATTACACTAGACAAGACTTTGATACTGTGTTGTGCCCTTACACTATGCAAGGCTTTGATACTGTGTAATGCCCTTACACTAGACAAGACTTTGATACTGTGTTGTGCCCTTACACTAGACAAGACTTCAATACTGTGTTGTGCCCTTACACTAGACAAGACTTCAATACTGTGTTGTGCTCTTACACTAGACAAGACTTTAATACTGTGTTGTGCCCTTACACTAGACAAGACTTCAATACTGTGTTGTGCCCTTACACTAGGCAAGACTTTGATACTGTGTTGTGCCCTTACACTAGACAAGACTTCAATACTGTGTTGTGCCCTTACACTAGACAAGACTTCAATACTGTGTTGTGCCCTTACACTAGACAAGACTTTGATACTGTGTTGTGCCCTTACACTAGACAAGACTTCAATACTGTGTTGTGCCCTTACACTAGACAAGACTTTGATACTGTGTAGTGCCCTTACACTAGACAAGACTTCAATACTGTGTTGTGCCCTTACACTAGACAAGACTTCAATACTGTGTTGTGCCCTTACACTAGACAAGACTTTAATACTGTGTTGTTCCCTTACACTAGACAAGACTTTAATACTGTGTTGTTCCCTTACACTAGACAAGACTTTAATACTGTGTTGTTCCCTTACACTAGACAAGACTTTAATACTGTGTTGTGCCCTTACACTAGACAAGACTTTAATACTGTGTTGTTCCCGTACACTAGACAAGACTTTAATACTGTGTTGTTCCCTTACACTAGACAAGACTTTAATACTGTGTTGTTCCCTTACACTAGACAAGACTTTAATACTGTGTTGTGCCCTAACACTTGACAAGACTTTAATACTGTGTTGTGCCCTTACACTAGACAAGACTTTAATACTGTGTTGTTCCCGTACACTAGACAAGACTTTAATACTGTGTTGTTCCCTTACACTAGACAAGACTTTAATACTGTGTTTTGCCCTTACACTAGACAAGACTTTAATACTGTGTTGTGCCCTTACACTAGGCAAGGGTTTGATACTGTGTTGTGCCCTTACACTAGGCAAGGGTTTGATACTGTGTTTTGCCCTTACACTAGACAAGACTTTAATACTGTGTAGTGCCCTTACACTAGTCCACACTTTGATACTGTGTTGTGCCCTTACACTTGACAAGACTTTAATACTGTGTTGTGCCCTTACACTAGACAAGACTTTAATACTGTGTTGTTCCCTTACACTAGACAAGACTTTAATACTGCGTTTGCCCGTACACTAGACAACACTTTAATACTGTGTTGTTCCCTTACACTAGACAAGACTTTAATACTGTGTTTTGCCCTTACACTAGACAAGACTTTAATACTGTGTTGTGCCCTTACACTAGGCAAGGGTTTGATACTGTGTTGTGCCCTTACACTAGGCAAGGGTTTGATACTGTGTTTTGCCCTTACACTAGACAAGACTTTAATACTGTGTAGTGCCCTTACACTAGTCCACACTTTGATACTGTGTTGTGCCCTTACACTTGACAAGACTTTAATACTGTGTTGTGCCCTTACACTAGACAAGACTTTAATACTGTGTTGTTCCCTTACACTAGACAAGACTTTAATACTGCGTTTGCCCGTACACTAGACAACACTTTAATACTGTGTTGTTCCCTTACACTAGACAAGACTTTAATACTGTGTTATGCCCTTACACTAGGCAAGACTTTGATACTGTGTTGTTCCCTTACACTAGACAAGACTTCAATACTGTGTAATGCCCTTACACTAGACAAGACTTCAATACTGTGTAATGCCCTTACACTAGACAAGACTTTAAAGGAATACGTTTGGCTGGATTTCACCAGTACTATGTTATTAAGCGTTACTTATGCATCATTTTGACGTATAGAACTTCATTTTATGTTAACTATTGACAAAGTTATCTCCTGTCAAAGATCCGTTATTTGCAAAATCGGCGGGCATCTATGGCCGTCGCCATGTTTGTTTCCTTTTCGATGCGCGCACCTGCTGATGACGTCATTTACACACTTCCGGTTCGTATCGTTTCCATTTAATGTCCAATTCTTATCATTCTCAACCATGGAATATTCATTCATTTAACAAATATATAATAGTGTATGATTTTGAGCCTGAAAATTCTGAAACTGAATAGTAGCCAAGATAGAAAGAAACTGCTTGTTATGCCACCATTAATTACAAAAGAATGCCGAGAATTGTAGCACATTTTAACCTTTTTTCTTGTTTAAGAGTAGTGAGGCCAATATATAGGTGTAAAATATTTTTCCTGATCGACTTGGCAGATTTTTCGGCCAAAATGCGTTTACTTCGTATATACACGATGTCCTTAAATTGGAGGTAAACGTTTGAATTCAGCGATCTAGAGTCATTGCTGTATGCGGCATCTGAAGCGATCACATTAACCACTTTTTCATTTTGTATTAACAAGTACCATTGACTTTTTTTTAAAATGTAATACATAGATCCCTGAAAATACATCTTTCTTGAATTTATTATTCAACAGTCGAATAATTCTTGTTTTCACTAAATTCACATAGTTATGTTTTTCTCCTGGTGCAAAAAGAATAATTATACGATAATTATACTCGTATCGTTTGCGTAATAGTTACCCGACTTCAGGTGGTCCGCGCAATCAAAAGGCACCAACATGCATACTAATCGGGAGGCGGAGTTTTCCCAGAAAAAAGTAGAGAAATTGATCGTCATTGGCTAATTTGCTTTACCGTAACGTTTTTGATCTGTAAATTCATTTGCGACCTGAAGACACAATAACTTTATGACACGACGAATTTGAATAAACGGATGTCGGCGAATTTAGAGCTTGTCAGATATTTGTCTGGGGTTGTAAACGGTTGGTGTTTCCCACAACAGTGCACATGGCTCTGGGGACATCGAGCTGTTTATTGAGTATGAAGCCATCCCGACAAAGATTAAAGGCATACCGGCAGATCAATCGTCCCATATAAGTTTGTCAAGAAATTAAGGCATACCGGTGTCATAATGTCTTGGGGAAGGCCCTGAATTGAATTAATGTATTTTTGAAAATTTAAGGGAACTTTGAAAGTCACCGAACCCTGACAAATATGAAAATGTTTCAGGCCCGGTTTGATTAAGCTTGTTAATGGTTATTAATTGAAATGCATATTAATCTACACGCCGCTAAGCCTGGGGTTGAGTGCAACTCAATACTTCAAAACGAACATTTACTGTAAAATTGTATATTTCTTTCTTAAATCTAATTATAAAATTTGATGTTGCACACTGAGTGGTACAAGTTTGAACACGCCCGTGTTATTGTTAATTGCCTCTAACTGATACGTTAATCTCACTAGCCAGCTTGCTCCGAAGAAGATCGGGTGACATATTAAAATGGTGTGAAAAAATTAATTGACATATTTAATTTGAGGAGACGTGAGGGGACAATAGTAAACTCAATGTTAATTTATACTAAAAGGAAAATTTCAAAGCGATCGTAGCGTATCACATTCTCATTTAACATATTGTCTTTTGAATCCTAGTGAGCGATGCAATTACTTGAGCAAAATGTAAGATAATAAGGTAAAAACACTCAATACACTAAAACTGTTATGTGATTTTTTCCTATTTGTGCTCCTTTTGCAATATTTTCACGCATATAGCAATGTTTTCATATAAATAAATTTGCCATCATTCATCTCTGCGTATATTCTTTATGAAACGGAAGTGTGTAAATGACGTCACACCTCGTTGTTTTATCTCTCGCGAGACAACGAGATGTCAATAATGGCCGCTCTCATGCTACGCTCGAAAAAACGATTATCAGTGTAATTAAAAGAAAGTTTTACAATTATCGTATTCGTCGTCATCAATTGATTACGATAATTGTATTATTCAAAATACATTTTATCATTTAAACAAAGGTTATAATCAGCCGAACGTATTCCTTTAATAATGTGTTATGCCCTTACACTAGGCAAGACTTTGATACTGTGTTGTTCCCTTACACTAGTCCACACCTTGATACTGTGTAGTGCCCTTACACTAGTCCACACCTTGATACTGTGTAGTGCCCTTACACTAGTCATAACTTTTGATACTGTGTAGGGCCTTTGCCATTACAGTAGACAAGACTTAAATACTGTGTTGTTCCCTTACACTAGACAAGACTTTAATACTGTGTTGTGCCCTTACACTAGACAAGACTTTAATACTGTGTAATGCCCTTACACTAGACAAGACTTTAATACTGTGTTGTGCCCTTACACTAGACAAGACTTTAATACTGTGTTGTGCCCTTACACTAGACAAGACTTTAATACTGTGTTGTGCCCTTACACTAGACAAGACTTCAATACTGTGTTGTTCCCTTACACTAGACAAGACTTTAATACTGTGTTGTGCCCTTACACTAGACAAGACTTTAATACTGTGTTGTGCCCTTACACTAGACAAGACTTCAATACTGTGTTGTTCCCTTACACTAGACAAGACTTTAATACTGTGTTGTGCCCTTACACTAGACAAGACTTTAATACTGTGTTGTGCCCTTACACTAGACAAGACTTTAATACTGTGTTGTGCCCTTACACTAGACAAGACTTTAATACTGTGTTGTGCCCTTACACTAGACAAGACTTTAATACTGTGTTGTGCCCTTACACTAGACAAGACTTTAATACTGTGTAATGCCCTTACATTAGGCAAGACTTTAATACTGTGTAATGCCCTTACATTAGGCAAGACTTTAATACTGTGTAATGCCCTTACACTAGGCAAGGCTTTGATACTGTGTTGTGCCCTTACACTAGGCAAGACTTTAATACTGTGTTGTGCCCGTACACTAGACAAGACTTTGATACTGTGTAGTGCCCTAACACTAGACCACACTTTGAAACTGTGCAGTGCCCTTACACTAGGCAAGGCTTTGATACTGTGTAGTGTCCTTAAATTAGACCAATAGATAATAAAATAATACTGCATAGAGCCCTAAGAGGTGACAAGAACTAAATACTGTATAGAGCCCTGACAGGTTTAATACAAAATAGAGGAAAACTTGTCAAAACATTTTAATTAATTCTTTGTTTTTATTGGCTATTAATGTGACAAGTGTTAGTTGCCTTGAGGAAGAGAAGGTGACACAGTAAAGTTACTTATGAATGAACTGTTTCATCCATTTACATGCATAATTGGTGTAAAATGCAGGAAACATTTGTGAAGTGTAATATATTCTAACCTCAGATTCTGGTCTTATATTAAAGGTGATTTATGCTTTCGCTAATATTTTTTTAAATTTATGATTGAATGTGAATTTACCAGAGTGGTTATACTGTAATAATATTGAAGGGATGTATTTAAGGACCTTTAACCCTTTCCTTCATATATACGCATTTTTACACATGTGCGACCAGTGTAGATCCAGATCAGCCGAGACATTCAAGCTGTCTGATAAGGATCTGCACTGGTCTCATTTTGATCAGAAATAACCTAACGAATCAAAAAGCGAACAGTTTAGAACCTGATCAGACAGCATGGATGTGCCGGCTGATCTGGATCTAAACTGTTCACCCATGCAATAAAGGTGTATCTGAGGAGGAAAGGGTTGATACATTTAACAGAAAGAGCATCATGTATAATGTTCTCTGCCAGACAGCACTACATTAATGTATGATGTCAGCTTAAGAAATGCCATCAATATTTACGATGGCAAACCGTCATAATGACGAGGATGCTTTGTGTTTGCAGTTTAGAGGAATTATCTGAGAGAAGTAACCAAACAAATGCAGGAAATGTGTCAGTAGATACACTCTACTTAGGGTGTGAGTGGCCAAGTGTATAAACCTGTACTTCGTCTGATACGGCTTCTTGTGTAGAACTGAATCAACTAGTGTAGATCCTGATCAGACTGTACAGATGTTCAGACTGATCTGGATCTACACTTGTTGCACACGTGATAAATGGCGTATTGTGTAAAGAGATAAACTTGTTGACTTTCAACAACAGGTGATTGGAGTTGAAGTAAGTCCCAAGGTCAGTTGTTTTACATGGGTGATAAATATCTCATTACTGTATTAATGCAATGGAAATGGCATCATCTGGCATTTTCTTCAGCATAGTGACTCTGGGAGGTGGGACAGGACTAAAAGCTATTTAACCCTTTCTTGCATAAATAAACATTTTTACGCATGTGCGACCAGTGTAGATCCAGATCAGCCGGCAAATCCGTGCTGTCTGATCAGGATTTGCACTGGTCGCTTTTTGGTCAGAAATAATCTAACAAATCAAAAAGCAAACATTTTAGATCCGGTTTAGACAGCACGGATGTGCTGGCTGATCTGGATCTAAACTGTTCGCCCACCCAATAAAGGTGTATCTATGGAGGAAAGGGTTAAAGCTATTTAATATGTGTATATTTTGAAAAAAAACAACAATCTACTGGGTAGTTCTGTTCTTAAAGTCGATTCCCAAGATGAACCTTTATTGTGTGGGCAAACAGTGTAGATCCAGAACAGCCAGCACGTTTGTGCCATCTGATCAGGATCTGCACTGTTCGCTTTTTGATGTTGGGTTATTTCTGACCAAAATGTGACAAGAGCAGATCCTTGTGCTGGCTGATCTGGATCTACACGGGACACACATGCGTAAAAAGGTGTATATATGGAGGAAAGGTTTAAGGTATGACCATCCTAATGGGCACTATTAAGAATCCAACATCTGATTATTTTTTCATCAACTGCTTCATACCACTGACTTGTATGCAAAATTTTAATGATTTTCACCGTGTAGTTTTTGAGATTTTTAGCTTTTTTTTATTTAAAAAAGTGAGAAAAAACATGAAAGTATCCAAATTCTTTAATCGGTGACAAAATTTTTTGTTATTGATAAATTCAACCCTAATTTTTTACAGTTTATCCAAAATATGTTATATTTTACTAAACCAATTTAAGATATAATATATAAATACAGAATTTATCTTAAAATGACATTTTTTGACCAAATAAATTTAAAAAAATGCATTTTTTATATTTCACGAGACTAAATTAATAAAAATTGTGCAAAATCCTGATTGGTGCAATATACAAAAATTTACCATTTTTTTAACTATATCCTTAAACAAAATTTAAACAAAATTTCAGAGAAGTTTACCGTCCAGTTTTAGAAATTTTCAAATTGATGACTTGAATAAACACTATTCTGATAGCGAAAAAAACCCTTTAATATTGATTATTTTGCTTATTTTAGTATAAATCATGAGAATTTTATATTCAATGACAGAATTACACAGGAAAAAAAAAGAAATATGCCAATTATTTAAGCTCTAGGCTTACAAAAAAAAGCTTCCAGTGGGATTTGACCCCTGGTCCTCTTGCATGACAGAACTCTAAGCTAATTTACTACTATAGTTACCTCCCTTGGATACTCTTCTTGATATAGGTATTCATTAGGATGGTCATACCTTAAGGTGCTATGGCATTTGTCATTGCACTGTCATGGCTAAAAAAAGAAAATTATCAAAATCAACGGCAAAATGCTGTTCAATAAAACTTTGCACAAACCAATGTTATTAATATAAATTATGTTTCATTTACATACGCTAAGAAAAGTAAGAACAGTAAAGAAAAATAGTTTGACCTAAAAAAAAAAATTCTATTTGCAATTTATCACAAAAACAAAGCAACACTAAACACCAATTTAAATGCCTTCATACAATGTAGTAATAACTGACAACAATATCTAAGGTCCTTTGGTCTAACAAATGTATACAATATGAGTTTTTTGAGTTTTTTTGAGTGAAGTAGACCTTCAGTTTCCTGGTTGCGAAAATGGAAGGCAAACAATAAAAAAGCTGATTTCTCTCTTCATTATTGAAAGTTTTTTAAAAGGACCTTAGAAATTGTTGTTAGTATCATTTCACACATGTTGGCATTTAAACTTGGTGTTGCTTCGTTTCTGTGATAAATTGCAAATAGAATTTTAGGGATGTTTTAGGTCTAAGTATTTTTCTTTAATGTTCTATCCTATTGTCTGTCGGCGTCGTCGTCGGTGTCAGCATCGTCCGGTAGTCCCCAAGCTTTAACATGAATCTTAATGTGGCCTATAACTTTGAAAGTACTTGTTCTATTCACTTCATACTTAGAATATATCATCAGCATGGACACAGCAATCTGTGACAGCAAGAACGATAACTCCTCTTTCACTATTTTATGAGTTATGCCCCTTTCAAATGCAACTTTAACATGAAACTTAATGTGGTCTATAAATTTGAAAGTACTTGTCCTATTCACTTCATATTTAGAATATATCATCAGCATGAACAACCCCATCTGTGACAACAAGAATGACAACTCCAGTTCCAATATGTTTTGAGTTACGCCTCTTTCAAGTACAACTATAACATGAAACTTAATGTTGCCTATAACTTTGAAAGAACTTATCCTTTTCACTTAAAGCTTGGAATATATCATCTTCATGAACAACAAAATCGGTTACAACAAGAATCATTACTTCTGTTTGACTATTTTATGACTTATGTCCCTTTCTCATGCATCTTTAACATGAAACTTAATGTTGCCTATAACTTTGAAAGTACTTGTCCTATTCACTTAATACTTGGAATATATCATCAGCATGAACAACGGCATCTGCGGCAACAAGAATGATAACTCCAGTTTCAATGTTTTGAGTTATGCCCCTTTCAAATACAGCTTTAACATGAACTTAATGTTACCTATAACTTTGAAAGTACTCATCCTTTTCACTTAAAACTTGGAATTTATCATCTTTAGGAACTACAACATTGGTTACAACAAGGATCATAACTCCTTATTATGCCCCCGAAGGGAGGCATATAGTAATCGGACCGTCCGTCCTTCCGTCCGTCCGTCCGTCTGTCCGTCCGTCCGAAATAATCTTGTCCTCGCTTCTTCTCCAAAACCGCTTGAGGGATTTCTTTGAAACTTCACAGGAGTGTTTGTCACCAAGCCTAGTTGTGCATATCGTCAGGAATTTCTGCTTGGACTATTTTTGGCTGAGTTATGGCCCTTTTTAGCAAAATCTTGTCCTCTCTTCTTCTCTAAAACCGCTTGATGGATTTCATTGAAACTTCACAGGAGTGTTTGTCACCAAGCCTAGTTGTGCATATCCTAAGGAATTTCTGATCGGATTATTTTTGGCAGAGTTATGGGCCTTTTTACCTAACCCTAACTAACCCTAACCCTAAACCCTAACCCTAACCCTAAGGTAAATTTTGTTAACGCAATAGAGGTTACATTTTTTGTCCGATTGTCATGAAACTTGGTTAGGATGTTTGTCCCAATGATTTCTCGCACGAGTTCGAATATGGGTCATCTGGGTCCAAAAACTAGGTCACTGTTTCTAAAAATAGAATTTTCTTGTAAACACTCTAGCGGTCACACTTTTGCTCTGATTATCATGAAACTTGGTCAGGATGTTTGTCCCAATGATTTCTCGGACGAGTACCAATATGGGTCATTTGGGTCCAAAAACTAGGTTACTGTTACTAAAAATAGAAATTTCTTGTTGACACTCTAGCCGTCACATTTTTGCTCCAATTGTCATGAAACTTGGTCAGGATGTTTGTCCCAATGATTTGTCGGACGAGTTCGAATATGGGTCATCTGGGTCCAAAAACTAGGTCACTGTTACTAAAAATAGAATTTTCTTGGTAACACTCTAGCGGTCACATTTTTGCTCCGATTGTCATGAAACTTGGTCAGGATGTTTGTCCAAATGATTTCTAGGACGAGTTTGAATATGGGTCATCTGGGTCCAAAAACTAGGTTACTGTAACTAAAAATAGAATTTTCTTGTTAATTCTGTGTTTTAACCTTTGATTTTTTACAGTTATCAACCAGATTTTGACACAAACTTGATACCATCTTAAAATTCAATCTTTTCTGAACAATTCATTAACTGGTTATTCAGTGATATAATTTGAAACATGAATTTTAGTAGCAGAATTTTAGAAAATTTCAAGTATCATAATTCGAATATTTCTACCTGTCTTCAGCTATATTTAGATTCAGTCTTAATATGTTGTTATGATGCTGGTCAATGACCTAGTGAACTTTGCTGGTTAGATCTGTGTTATGCAATATTAAGAACTTTGCTCTGGAAGATTTTATAGTGTAAATTTTGTCATTTTCTATGGATACTGACCAAATAAACTTTCATACTTTGTAGCACTTTGAAAATCAGGCTTTTCTGAATATTTTATTCACTGTTTTTATGTAAAACAACAACAACATTAACACATTAAATTTTGTAGCACATTCTCAAAATGTTAAGACTAAATTTAAGAGAGGTCTCGTCTGTATAAAGCGTGTGTACATGTACACAAGTTAGCAAGTTAATTGGTGGTCTCTGAGCCCCTGGAATGAATATCATGTAACTTAAGTGAAATGTTCAGTTCATGAACATGATGTGCTGAACCTATGTTCCAACCTGGCTGGCTCAAGGCCAAGGCCGCCTGTAGTTTTTGATCATATATCCTGTCTGGTCCATAACTTTTCAACCCTTAGAAGGAATTTCATGAAACTTTAGTCAAACATTCTCCCCATGAAGACGACATGCAGAACCCATGTTCCAACTATTTGCCTCAATGTCAAGGTCAACAGTGGTGTTTGATGATTTGAACCATGCGTTTCGTGTCCAGTTCATATCTTCTGAACCCCTGGAATTAATATCATGAAACTTAAGTGAAATGTTCAGTTCAGTTCATGAACCTGATGTGCAGAACCCATGTTCCAACCTGGCTGGCTCAAGGTCAAGGCCGCCTCTGGTGTTAGAGCAGGCCAATACTCTGAAACTTATCTGAACAAGACATACCCTTCCACTTGAATTGGCTTCCACCTGCCTGCCCGTTGCCTGTTTAATTTGCTCTTAACCATCCATAACCTTTCCCGGATTCACATCTATATTGTTGTCATTCCGACTGCCTTGTTTGAATTTAATTAGACTTGTACAATATTTGAGTTACTATAAGACTTAGGTTCCTTTTTTGAACCAGCTACATTCCATTATGGGTTCCAGAGTTATGGCCCTTGAAAGAGCCAAAGTAAGCAATTTTGACCTTTTCTCGACGATAGCAGCTTTATTTTATCACTTGATTTTATCAAACTTGCACACAACTCTTACAACCATTGAGCTGTTGTTGACAGGTGAGCGACCCAGGGTCCTATGGACCCTCATGTTGCAAGGGTTATGGGCCTTTACTCTTTACTATTTAACTTCCACAGGCATATTTTTTAATACATATGTATACCAATTCTATTTCAAAGCTGCATTTCGGGGGCATATGTCAATTTCAAGTGACAGCTCTTGTTGAATATTTTATGAGTTATGTCCCTTTCAAAGGCAACTGTAACATGAAGCTTAATGTTACCTATAACTTTGAAAGTTATTAACTTGTTCTATTCACTTAATACTTGGAATATATTATCTGCATGAACAACGCCATTGGTGACAAAAAGAATGAAAACTCCTATTTGAATATTTTTTAGTTATGCCCATTTCAAATGCAAGCTTAAGATGAAAAATGTTGCCTATAACTTTGAAAGTACTTGTCCTATTTACTTACTACGTGGAATATATTATCTGCATGACCAACGCCATTGGTGACAAAAAGAATGAAGACTCCTGTTTGAATATTTTATGAGTTATGCCCCTTTCAGATGCAATTTTAATATGAAACTTAATGTTGCCTGTAAAATAGAAAGTATTGTTCAATTCACTATGAATATCTCATCTGCGTGCACATACCAATTTTTGAAGAATGATAACTCGGGTTTCACCATTCTTTTAGTTATTCCCCTTTCAAAGCAATTTAGGTGACACAGGTGTTCTGTGGTGTAGTATTGAAATCAACTTGAATAAAATATTTTTACTATGTATGACTAAACATAGGCCCACATTGCAACTTTTTGCATGCAGGGGACACATGTGTTCTGTGGAACACAACATTCTAGTTTGTAAAATAATCATACACTTACAGCATTGATTTGTGCAAAGTTTGATGGAACTGCATAATGCCATTTGATAGATTTTGGTATTTTTCATTTTGTCTAAGACATAGAAATGATGAACAGAGGAATGCCTTAACCATTGTGTTTCAGCTACTTTTGGCATTACATTTACAACTCCTGTCATTTGACGAAGCCTCGGAAGCCAAATTTTGGTATTTTTACGTTTTGGAGACATTTTTCATTGACATCCATTAGACCTGGCGGCAGAGCCATTTTACTTTTGCTTATTGTATTGTCTGTGACTAGTGAATTAATCGTAAATTTCAAAGGATTTTTATGGTTTGCATATAACTAAATTCATCTTGACAACATTTTAACATTTTATCTCTATCATCATCATCACCACCCCAACCATCACCATCATAATAATTATCATCTTCATCATATCCACCACTACCATCATGATCATCACAATTGTCACCGTCATCATCATCAGAACCAGCTTCTCCATCATCATCAACACCATCATCATCATCATAGCCAAGATCTCAATCATCATCATCACCATCATCATTATCATCTTTATCATCATCAGCTGTGATAATCAATACTATTTAACTTAATTATTCATAACATTTAGTGTAAGAAAATTATTGAACAGAAATTTGGCGCCAGAAAAACTGTGGGACATTAGCGTGACATCAGACGTCAAATAAACATTATTACTTCCTGTATGAACAATGTGAAAGAATGAAAATGTAGATTTGTTGTAGCATTTACAACTGAAGAAGGCCAATGGCCGAAGCTTAATATTAAAGAGTGTTTTTTAAAGTGGTTATATTCTTATTATCCCTGCCAGGGTAATTTAATGGATAAACATTTTAACATTTTGAAAGTTTCATGAAGAATTTTTAACAAAATAAGAATTTGGAAAAAATTATTACTCACAACGGAAAATGGACACCAAGGATATTGGTCTTTAACCCTTTCCTCCATATATACGCATTTTTATGCATGTGCGACCAGTGTAGAACCAGATCAGGATCTGCACTGGTTGCATTTTGGTCAGAAATAAACTAATGAATCAACTGACTGATCTCGATCTAAACTGTTCGCCCTCGCAATAAAGGTCTACCTATGGTGGAAAATATTCTTTACTGTATTGAAATGACTATTGCTTGGGTGAACAGTGTAGATCCAAATCAGCAGATACCTCTGTGCAATCTGTGCCCAAGGTTATAAACTGAGAATGGAAACCAGTCTCAGTTTTATAACCTTCAGCCCTGATCAGGAGCTGAATTGTCTGTTTTTGGATTTATTGGGTTATTTTTGGACTAGAAATGACAAGTGTAGATCCAGATCATAATATGGCATTCTTGCATACCAGATCAGGTCATCCGGTGTTTTCACCCGTGTCCTACACCCCCCATGTAGAATGAGTCACGTGAGTGACGTCACGTCTTCAAATATCTGACGTAATATATTCAAGTAAGTGATGTCATCATCCCCCGCCGATGAAATCGGGAGGGGGATATTGTTTTGGCGTTGTCCGTCTGTCACGGTGTCACGTCGTCACGGTGTCACGGTGTCCGTCCGAATTTCGTTTCTGGGCTATTTGTCTGCAACCACTGGATGGATTTCAACGAAACTCTCTGGGAAGTATCAGTACCAAGAGGAGATGCGCATATCGTCGTCTTGTTCCGGTCAGACCATTTAACACAGAGTTATGGCCCTTTGATAACCTATGCATTATGTATATAGGGCAGTATTCGTTTCCGCGCTGTTTCTCTGCAACTACTGAATGGATTTCAATGAAACTTGCTGAAAACCATCTATACCAAGAGGAGATGCGCATATTGTCGTCTTGTTTCGGTCAGACCATTAAACACAGAGTTATTGCCCTTTGATAACCTATGCATTATGCATATAGAGCAGTATTTGTTCCATGCTATTTCTCTGTAACAAGCGGATGGGTTTCAATGAAACTTGGTTAAAACCATCTATACCAAGAATAGATGCGCATATTGTCGTCTTGTTTCAGTCAGATCATTTAACACAGAGTTATTGCCCTTTGATTACTTATGCATTATGCATATAGAGCAGTAATCGTTTCCGCGCTATTTCTCTGTAACTAGCGGATGGGTTTAAATGAATCTTTCTGAGAACCATCAATACCAAGAGGAGATGCGCATGTCGTTGTCTTGTTTAATGTCAGACCATTTAACACAGAGTTATTGCCCTTTGATAACTTATGCATTATACATAGAGCAGTATTCGTTTCCGCGCTATTTCTCTGTAACTAGCGAATGGGTTTCAATGAATCTTTCTGAGAACCATCAATACCAAGAGGAGATGCGCATGTCATTGTCTTTTTCAGTCAGACCATTTAACACAGAGTTATTGCCCTTTGATAACTTATGCATTATACATAGAGCAGTATTCGTTTCCGCGCTATTTCTCTGCAACTACTGAATGGATTTTAATGAATCTTTCTGAGAACCATTAATACCAAGAGGAGATGGCATATTGTCGTTAGTTCCAGTCATACTGTTGAACACAGAGTTATGGCCCTTTGATAACTTATGCATTATGCATATATAGCAGTATTCATTTCCACGCTATTGCTCTGCAACTACTGAATGGATTTCAATGAAACTTTCTGGAAAACATCAGATGTATATTGTTGTCTTGTTCCAGTCAGACTGTTTAACACAGAGTTATTGCCCTTTGATGACTTATGCATGATAGAGCAGTATTTGTTTCCGATCTATTTCTTTGCAACTTCTCGAGGGATTGAAATGAAACTTTTTGGGAAACATCAATACTGAGATGAGATGCCCATTTCGTCATCTTGTTCCGGTCAGACTGTTTAACACAGAGTTATTGCCCTTTGATAACTTATACCTTATGCAAATAGAGCATAATTTATTTCCACATTATTTCTCTGCAACTACTAGATGGATTTTAATGAAACTTTCTGGGAACCATCAATACCAAGAGGAGACGCACATATTGTCATCTTGTTTCAGTCAGACTGTTTAACACAGAGTTATGGCCCTTTGATAAGTTATGCATTTTGCTTGTAGAGCAGTATTTGTTTCCTTGCTATTTCTCAGCAGGAATCTATGAAAACCATCAATACCAAGACAAGATGCCCATATTGTTGTCTTGTTCTGGTCTGACCGTTTAACACAGAGTTATGGCCCTTTGAAAAGTTATGCACTATGCATATAGAGTGGTATTCGTTTATATGCTACTTCTATGCAACTTCTGCATGGATTTCTTAAACACAGCACTATACTTTTACTACTGCATTCTTCATTTCAACAACTTGAAGACTTTTTGCCTCATTTTTATATTCTGGTGAGCTGCCCAACCCTTTTCACCATCTGAAGTTTTTTTTTCACCTTTTTTGCCATCCATGATAAATATCTAAATAAAGCCCTATGACTTCAGCTGTTGTGTTAGTAATAACCAGTACTCGGCAGGGGATATAAATTCAACGAATTTGCTTGTTTATAAAAAAGATTGCTTTAACGTCAATATTTCAGCATAATGAAAATAAATAATTTTATATACTTACACAGAAATGTTATATATAATAAAAGGTATGCAAGAAAAAGTATCTTGCATGAGACATTCGGTAAAGATAGAAAAATCTGTCACCTCGGGTGAACTGTTTTGGCGGGAACTCGGCAGAGCCTCTTTCCCGCAAAACAGTTAACCCTCGGTGACAGATTTTTCCATCTTCACCTCACACTCATGCATGATACTTATATGGATGCGCTAGCAAATCTGGCTCTTCATTGGTCACACGCCATAAATTCATATAACGGTACAGACTTCCAGAAAGTTGAAAAAAAGTGTCAGACATTGGGTCAGACAAGATGTGAAAATCTGTCTGACCGAAACAAATTCTGTCAGACCAAAACATGTTAAAAAAATATTAGTAAGTATTATGATTTCAAATTTTTGTCTGACATTCAGTCTGACAACATTAGAAATCATGTCAGACCTGCCCAAATTTTACCAGACAGGTCCTTCGGTCTGGATACTTTTGGGACGTCTGCCGGTATATGGTGTAAAGTGTTACACATTTTGGACCAGATACACTGTATTAATTTGCATAATAAGGGGAAAAAGTTGTGAGATCATAAAATTGTAACGGGCATATTTAAAAGTTAAACTAAAATATTGCCCGAAAAGTGACTCAAATCAATTATACAGAATTAAAAAAAAATGAATATTTAATTTGGAAAAAATACTTGTAGTGTGGTCATTTAACAGGCATGTTTAAAAGTTAAGATACAGTGTTGCCTGAAAAATGAGAGAAATCAATCACACATAATGAATAAATGAAATAATGAATATTTAAGTCTTCCATATCTGATGAATTATTAATGACAACATATAATAGAGGCATTATTTACGTCAGGTTTATGACAGCATGCACAAAAAGGTTTTATGTAATTATCACAAAGGTGCAAATTGCCCTGGATTCATTATAAGGTCATGAAGATTCATCATAGAGTGAAGAGTATAAGAGCACAGGAGTTTGACATTTGTACCTTTTTTTTTACATAATACAGTCTTTCTAATAGTTATTTTCTGTACTGTTAAAAATTAAAATTAAATCAACCATCCATTTCTTTGTTGTTATGACTATAGAAAAGTTGTATTTTTATTAAAACTAATGTCAAACTCCTGTGTTATTAGCAAAAGTAGGAGCTTTTTACACAGCGTGACAAGTTGATATTCTGTATTTTGTCATCGTTTGCTGCGTAGGAAGACAATTGACGTCAGAAACATCTTGTTGGTCCATGTGAGGCTGCATGTTAACACTTTACGATACCAGTGGCAAAAAACTAGTTATGTTTGACGGGAAGCTGTATTTGACAGATTTTAATGGAATTCTCTTACAGACTTTGCTCTTTATCCTCACATACTGGTATATTTAAAGGATTTAATAGACAAGCATACAAAAGACAGGATAGCGTAATACAGAGCGGTGATTACTGTTTCTAACAATTTTTTTACGGATTTTTGTTGCAAATACCAAGGGACTATATTGGCAGGTTAGCAATTGCGAAAGGGTGTCATACAACCTAATACAGGTACTGTCACAAAATATGGCTTACAACTAAAATTTAACACCTTTGCAATGAAACTTGAAATAGAGATTATTAGCATTAATAAAGAATTTTCTGGCAAAAAGAAAGATAATTCCTGATTTATAAAAATGAGTTATTTCCCGTTGACATGTTTAACTCTTAAATTTTGTAATTTTGGGAGTTTACAGGCACCTGCTTCCCTGACCACATTTTAACTGTTCACACCTTCAGAGATCCCTAAATACGAACTATTCCTTACATGTATGTTTATTTTACGATTAACTTGTTTGGAATTTTCTTCTGTCTATGTATTATAGTGTTCATTAAATTCATTGGTTTTCATTTTTTTCAAAATAATATGTTGTAAGTTTAGTTCTATATTTTGTAATGCTTGTGTAATTCATTGATTGATCTGGCCATGAAATCCACAAGTTTAGATCCCTGGAAATGTTGATGTATACACATTGCTTCAAGTATCTGTATAAAAAATGGCAATTGGGCTCTATTTCACCAGAAAGTTCTAACTAACTTTAACCCTTTCCTCCATTGAAACACCTTTATTTGTAGGCGAACAGTTTAGATCCAGATCAGTCGGCACATCCGTGCTGTCTGATCAGGATCTAAACTTCACTTTTTGATTTTTTCGCTTACAGGGCGAGAGCTCTCCCGACTGATTTATCTGGGCTGCTTACACATCTTCACCCCAGATATGAGTATGGGACACAGATGTAAAATTACAAGATACAGGTTAGGTTTGACTGGGGCCTGTGGGTTCAAGGTCAAGGTCACTGTTATTTTAACTTCAATACTTCATTTCCACTCATTAACTTTAGCTTGGAATGAGATTCTTGAATGAAATTTGGTGTATTGGTGGTTTCTGTGAAGACGACTTTTGGAATTGAAAGTAAGGCCTGTGGGGTCAAGGTCACTGTTACTAAAAATAGGAAAACTGTGTATGCTCAATAACTGTAGTTCAGAAGGAGATATTGTGATGAAAATTGCTATATAGGTAGTGTCTGTTAAGACAAAACTTGGTATTGAAAATGGGCCTGGTGGGGTCAAGGTCACTGTTACTAAAAATAGAAAAAATGGTTTCTGGATGATTTCTAATGAAAGACTTCACATATTTTAACATTTTTTAGCACACAGTTGTTAGATAAAAGTTAAGTAAAGGTCACTGTTATTAACATATTCAAACCATTTCTGCTCAATAAATTTAGAAGGAGTGAGATATTGTGATGAACTTGCTGTATATGTGGCTACTTTGAAGACAACACTTTGGATTGAAAGTCCAGGGGCCACTTTGGTAAAGGTCACTGTTACTAAATTTTAGGATAGAAAAACTTTTTATGCTAAATTACTTTAGTGAGGAATTAGATATTGTGGTGAAACTTAGTGTTTAGGTTGCTTCTTTGAAGACTGCTTGGGATTGAAATGCAAGTGTGTGGGGTCAAGGTCACTACTACATGTGTCCATGTATCTAGTGTTTGTCACATTATGCCATTGATTCCAAGAATTCCCAGTTCAAGTATCAAGCACACATGTGGGGGTATTTAATCACTTTCAGTGATAATTCTAGTTATTATTTCACTTACATTGGCATTTGAATTGGAACTGAATTGTGCCATTTGATAGATTTTGAATTTTTTTTTTGTCTATGACATAGAAATGACGAACGTAGCAATGCCTTAAACTTCTCTGACAGGCTGACCAAATAGTTCTCATGAAGTGAAAGATTATGGTGTCATATTATAAAGATTCATTTCTTATGGAACAATAGAAAGGCATTAGTCCTGAATATGAGTGAGACTGACCATGCTGATATTTACTGTTTGATGTACAAGAATGAGGGATGTTGAACAAGTTAACCCTAAATTCCTCGATAGATACACTTTAATTGCAAGGGTGAACAGTTTAGATCCAGATCAGGCGGCACATCCCTGCCGTCTGATCAGGATCTGCACTGGTCGCATTTTGGTTAGAAATAACCTAACAAATAACAAAGCGAACAGTTTAGATCCTGATCAGATGACACGGATGTGCCGGATGATCTGGATCTAAACTCTTCGCCCAGGAAATGAAGGCGTGTCTATGGAGGAAAGGGTTAAAAAGCTACTTTTACTGTCTGGTTTTCAAGGGAGATTGACCAAACCACCTGTTAATCGTAATTGTCCAATGTTTGAGGCAGATTGACCAAATCACATGCCTATATTTACTGTTTGAGGTTGATTGATAAAATTATACAATAATATTTACAGTTTGATGTTTAACGTTGATTGACCAGATCTTATAAGACAGTGTATGTATCTTGTTTGCACTGTAAATCCTTTGACACAAGGCATCAATTACACCCTTCCATGAAAAGAGACCTGGCACATCTGGGATAAATGAGTATGAAATTAATTGTACAAGAACTATTCTTACTAGTTAGATTAAGCACTTGCTTGGATATTTCTGGTTACCAATTAATCATTGATGCCAATTGCAGTTTCTTTCTAGGAGAAAAAAGCTAACAACCATTTTCCCTAGAAGTGTTATTAGTCTTGTTGACTGCCTGATCAGGATAGCAGATTATGTTAATATTACACCAGTTTAACCTAGTAAGGCTTGAAACTGGAACAATTCTGATTATAGGTTGGGCATTTTTGAAAGACTTAAATTTCCCTTTTATGCAGTTTTTGAGGAAAAGAAAATAATCATATTAGGTACATATTACCGTATAAGTGGTTATTTCTGTGGGCTTCAAATTCTGTTAAAATTCATGGGTGTTTTTATTTCTGCATACATTATTTCTGCGGCATCAAGTTTTCATAACTGGACTAAAATTATGCGGTCTCGTTAAAAAGTGAAAATATAAAGATCGATGCCATTGCCATACAAACTTATATAAATATAGTAAAAGCTAATACATGTACATGTATTATGTTTGAGTTACCAATCAGCTGTAAATGGAAAATCTTAACGTAATCGTTTAACAAACCAAAACAAACCGTCATAGAAAACAGGGTGTAGAATTTTATAAATGTTTCTTAATGCTTCCATAAACAATAGAATGTTTACCTGAAGTGCAAACAATATGTACCTGTAACAATGGGAAATGATGCGCCTTTTGAATCATTATCCGACGTGTGAAATATTTTCCTGCGATTTACCTGTGTTTTAGTACTAAAATGACGTGGTTTGAACAGCTTTAGAATATGATCAGAGTAAAACCAGATTAACTTTTCTTTAAGAGTACCGGTAAATGCAACAGTACCCAAGCTCACTAAAATCAAAAATATCTTTATTCAAATATCGTTTAATAAAGCATGTATAACTGTTGTACATAGCCTTTCGTTTCATCTATTTTAGTATGCAACCCATTAAAAAAGTTGGTCGTCATTTGTTATTACTTTACACATTTATTAAGTCAAAATGTAGAACGCACTGTGACCGTTATAAAGTTCACAAAGGGATAAATATTCTGCTGATTTTAAATTTGCGGTCATTTATTTAACCGCAGAAATAGCAGAAATAAAGTCACCGCAGAAATAACCACTTATACGGTATATTTAAAGTTTATAATCAACATTTTATAACACAAGCTGTATAAGCTTATTCAAATAGAGAATTTGGTTTACCCATATTTAATGTTTAGATAGTCTCTAACGAAATGAATATGACATTATTGACTTTCCCTTTACTGCATGGGATATGTTTGTTATCCATGTGCATACAGCATAGATCCAGATTATCCAGCAAAACTGTGCCGTGTGATCCGGATCTACTATACTGAACAAAAATAAAAAGTATAAACTTTTTATGCTTATATTCTCATTAACAATTATTTTCATTTAATCAAGAACGCTTTGAATGGTATTTTGTTAGTTTATTATACCCCCGCATACTAAGTATAGGGGGTATATAGGAGTCATCATCCAGTTGGTTCGTTGGTTCGTTGGTTCGTTGACCCGGTCTGTCTGTGGCACTTACAGCGTCAACAGTTTTCAAGATATCTACTTGAAACTTTAAACATATGTTCGTGAGTACATTTGCGCGAACTATTTTTTTTCTCATGTGGATCAGTCCATTATTTTTCGGAGGGGAGCACGATTTAACAAAATCTTGTGATGCGAACTACTTCTACAGTTTTTAAGGTATTGACTTGAAACTTGATACACATGTTCGGCATGAAGTCTAGATGTGCCTGACATATTTTTCGTGTGGATTAGTCCATTATTTTTTGCAGGGGACATGATTAAATAAAATCGTGTTATGCAAACTTCTAAATCTTGTGATGCGAACTACTTCTTCAGTTTTTAAGGTATTGACTTGAAACTTGAAATATATGTTCGGCATGAAGTGTAGATGTGCGTGACATATTTTTCGTGTGGATCAGTCCATTATTTTTTGCAGGGGACATGATTTAACAAAATCATGTTATGCAAACTTCTACACTTACTACGTCAACAGTTTTCAAGATATCGACTTGATACTTTAAACATATGTTCGTGAGTACATTTGCGCAAATTTTTTTGTTTCATGTGGATCAGTCCATTATTTTTCGGAGGGAGCACGATTTAACAAAATCTTGTGACGCGAACTACTTCTACAGTTTTTAAGATATTGACTTGAAACTTTATACATATGTTCGGCATGAAGTGTAGATGTGCGTGACATATTTTTCGTGTGGATCAGTCCATTATTTTTTGCAGGGGACATGATTTAACAAAATCGTGTTATGCAAAATTCTACAGTTTTTAAGATATAAGACTTGAAACTAAAATTGTATGTTCTGCATGAAGTGCGCATGTAAGCGACATATTTTTTTGTGGATCAGTCCATTTTTTTTTTGGAGGGGAGCATTATTTAACAAAATCTTTTATTTTTAATCTTATGAAGCAAACTACTTCTCCAGTTTTCAAACTTTAAACATATGTTTGTGAGTAGATTTCCATGACATACTTTATTTCATGTGGATCAGTCCATTATTTTTTAGCAGGGGAGTATGATTCAACAAAACCTTATGACACGAATTACTTCTACAGTTTTTAAGATTTGACTTGAAACTTGATACATTTGTTCGGCATGAAGTGTAGATGTGCGTGACATATTTTTCCTGTGGATCAGTCCATTATTTTTCGCATGGACATGATTAAACAAAATCGTGTTATGCAAACTTCTACACTTACTACGTCAACAGTTTTCAAGATATCGACTTGAAACTTTAAACATATGTTCGTGAGTACATTTGCGCAAATTTTTTTTTTTGTTTCATGTGGATCAGTCCATTATTTTTCGGAGGGGAGCATGATTTAACAAAATCTTGTGACGCGAACTACTTCTACAGTTTTTAAGATATTGACTTGGAACTTGATACATATGTTAGGCATGAAGTGTAGATGTGCGTGACATATTTTTCGTGTGGATCAGTCCTTTATTTTTTGCAGAGGACATGATTTAACAAAATCGTGTTGTGCAAACTTCTACACTTACTACGTCAACAGTTTTCAAGATATCGACTTGAAACTTTAAACATATGTTTGTGAGTACATTTGCGCAATTTTTTTTTTCTCATGTGGATCACTCCATTATTTTTCGGAGGGGAGCATGATTCAACAAAATCTTGTAACAGGAACTACTTCTACAGTTTTTAAGATATTGACTTGAAACTTGATACATATGTTTGGCATGAAGTGTAGATGTGCTTGACATATTTTTCGTGTGGATCAGTCCATTATTTTTTGCAGGGGACATGATTTAACAAAATCGTGTTATGCAAACTTCTACACTTACTACGTCAACAGTTTTCAAGATATCGAGTTGAAACTTTAAACATATGTTTGTGAGTACATTTGCGCAAATTTTTTTTCTCATTTGGATCAGTCCATTATTTATCGGAAGGGAGCATGATTCAACAAAATCTTGTGATGCGAACTACTTCTACAGTTTTTAAGATGTTGACTTGAAACTTTATACATGTGTTCGGCATGAAGTGTAGATGTGCATGACATATTTTTCGTGTGGATCAGTCCATTATTTATTGCAGGGGACATGATTTAACAAAATTGTGTGATGCAAACTTCTACAGTTTTCAAGATATAAGACTTTAAACTAAAATTGTATGTTCTGCATGAAGTGCTCATGTCAGCAACATACTTTTGTGTGGATCAGTCCATTATTTTTTGAAGGTGAGCATTATTTAACAAAATCTTTTATTTAAAATCTTATGATGCAAACTACTTCTCCAGTTTTCAAACTTTAAACAGAAGTTTGTGAGTAGATTTCCATGACATACTTTGTTTCATGTGGATCAGTCCATTATTTTTTAGCAGGGGAGTATGATTCAACAAAATCTTGTGACACGAACTACTTCTACAGTTTTTAAGATATTGACTTGAAACTTTAAACATATGTTCGGCCTGAAGTGTAGATGTGCGTGACATAATTTTTGTGTGGATCAGTCCATTCTTTTTTGCAGGGGACATGATTTAACAAAATTGTGTTATGCAAACTTCTACAGTTTTCAAGATATCGACTTGAAACTGAAATCATATGTTCTGCATGAAGTGCGCATGTTAGTGACATATTTTTTATGGATCAGTCCATTTTTGGTTGGAGGGGAGCAATATTTAACAAAATCTTATGACACACTACTTCTCCAGTTTTCAAACTTTTAACATACGTTCGTGATTAGATTTCTATGACATATTTTTTTCATTTGGATCAGTCCATTATTTTTTAGAAGGGGAGCACGATTCAACAAAACCTTGTGACGTCAACTACTTTTACAGTTTTGTTTACATCCGGTGAAAACCCAAGTCGCTATTTTTAAACACAACTTTTGCAACAAATTTTCAGGATTTCAATTATTTTTCAACTTTCACCCATGAAAGATGCAAACATCATTTCTGTATACTCTGACAAAGCAGTATTGCGGGGGTATTAATCACCTTCAGTGATAGCTCTAGTTTCAGTTGTTTTGAAGTTAAATTGTTCATGAATAAAAACTTCCACACCAAGACCTGAGGAACTGCCAATCTAATAACAATTAATAATGGATTACAAAACACAATATTCAATTTAAAGGGAGGTAATTGGAAATGGTTAGAATTTCTAGCGTAATTTATCGAGGACTAGTGGTTTTATTGATGAATGTTTTGTGCTTTTATTGATCACAAGAGGTGGAAAGATTGATTTAGTTGAAACCAATGTGAATACTTAAAAAAATTACTGACTATTTCATGGAACCCTCATTACAACAAAGGGAAAGATAACTGAGCTGTGGCTGCAGATTTTCAAGAACACTTTATCCCTTTGCAATGATAACAGAAATGCAAAGTTGTTCACATACAGAATTCTCAGTTTTCGTTTTCAAATTTTACAAAATTTAAAATAGGAAAGTGGATACTTTTTATTTTTGTTGAGTATATGTTTGCTTTTTGATTCATTAGGTTATTTTTGACCAAGAAGCAAAACTGTGTAGATCCTGATCATATGGCATGGTTGTGCCAGCTGATCTTGATCTATACTGTTTGCACATCCCATAAAACCTGCGTATGCGGAGTAAAGAACTATCTGAAAAATACAGTCATAAAAGGTGCAGATTTTTTGAAACTAGTAACTTAAAATTGTCGAGGTCGTCGAGCGTTCTGTCCAACCAAGGCAGCCATGATTGAATCTGGTAAAATATTTAACCCTATCAACAGTCTATGGTTAAATTTAACCAAAATCTAGGTTTGGTTAAATTTAACCAGATTTTTATACAATTACTAATCAAACTTTTAACCAGAACAGAACAGAACATCTCTTTATTTAACCAGATTTTGTTGATAACCAAATATTTAACCATGCGGTTAAACTTAACCAGTGTTTATACAATTGGGTGCCTATGTCAAAAGTTTGTAACTGATAAGTGATTAATTTGATACCAATGAGAACATTTTAATCACTTCTGCCTGAAAAAAAGACATCTTAATTCAACCTAAAATAGTTTGTACAGATGAGATCAGTAACTTCATTTGATTCGTATGTGATGATTGAATTTTCTCTCTTACATGGGTTTGGGAGCAGGAAAACAGCAGTCAAAGGTCCGTCTCCCATGTAGGCAATGTTTGGCAAGCATTATCTGAGAAAGAGGCATAAGGCATTAGAAAATTAATTTCTAGATTCTCATTGGAATTTTGGGGAAAAACGGGGCGTGTGGGCATGTTTTATTTTTTATTTATCATTCTTACTGTTTCTAATGAAGCTTGTGTAGAGCAAAGATAAATAAGCGTCTAGCCAACTTACAATGAATTGCCGATTCGCACTTAAATGTTTCGTACTGCGTTTTCATACTCTACCGATTTGTACTCGCAATGTAAATTTTGATGTACCCATTTTTTTTTTCAAAATAAAAAAACGTTAGGGCGGAGTGATTTTCAAGAGATGGCGGGGATGAGAATCTAGGAACTTATTTTCTATTGCCTAAACTAGAGTAGTGTTTTGAATTTGACATTCCTAGAAAACAAGCTGTGAAGGAAAACCAACGCCAGGCCAGTACTGTGTGTTGGTTGTCTTATTAGTCTCAATGTCATGAATAATGACTTGCTAATTCATTTTATACTTTGATAAATTGAGCATGTTTCTGATCTATATGTGCATATTAATGTTACAATTTACATCTTGCTAATACATCTCTTTGATGTAGATGATATTTTAATGCAGATATATGGATAGTAGTTCAAAAAAACAATTACTTTCGCCCTCTGCTTCGCAAGTAGTCGATATTTGTTATATGAATTAATCAAGTCTTGAACTGTATGCAGTATAATGTAATAAATCCCAATATCTTGCATGATGTCAGTAGCAGACTTCAGTTGTAATTCACAAATCATTGGGTTAAAAGAAATTGTAAGATGAATTTTGAAAGGACTGTGATGTATGTTTGTTGGTCACTCAACACAAGTGTAAGGGGTGAATGATTTGTTGCTTGGTCAGTTGTGTTCGGGCCATGACTGCAACATGCATGACGGGATGTTAGATCAGTATATATCACATCCTCAGCCGAAGGTTGGTGGTGAGTTATTGTGCTCCAGCATTTTTTCTGTCTTGTTCATCACTAGTTTTTTATCACACTTTGCTAAGTGCGATGTATTGCAATGCTTTTGATACTAGAAACATGTACCAAAATCCCTCTGGCGGCCAAGTATGTAGGTGGCCGATGACAGTAATTCACAGTAATAACAGTAGCTGGTTAATCAATATAACTTAAAAAAAATGAAAAGAAAGCAGAGTTTATTGTAACCTTAACGAGATTAGCTACAAGGGCAACCTTGCTCATAATTCAATGTCAGACATAATCAAAACTTTATCTTAAGGGTTAACCCTTTCCTCCATAGACACACCTTTATTGCGCTGGCTAACAGTGTAGATCCAGATCAGCTGGCACATCCGTGCTGTCTGATCAGGATCTGCACTGTTCGCTTGATGATTTGTTGGGTTATTTCTGACCAAAATGTGACCAGTGAAGATCCTGATCAGAAGGCACAGATGTGCCGGCTGTTCTGAATCTACACTTTTTGCACATACATAAAAATGCGTATATATGGATGAAAGGGTTAAAAACAATGACACTTTAAACCAAGAAAACCTTGTAAGCATAATAGGTTTCTTACAGTTAATTTAAAACTTGCCTAGAATTTTTGTCTTCATAATATATCAGAAGAGTTACAAGTGACTCAGAGTCAGAGGTGATAACAAACTAGGTCATTAGGTCAAGTCAAGAAAAATGAAAGATGCCTCATTTTTCATCCAGTTATCAAAAAACTTGCTCTGAATGTTTGTCAGTCATACGTTTGTCTTTATTGAAAACATTTGAAACTCTGTCATCTGTGATTAAGAAACTAGGTCACTGTCAAAGTAAAAAAAACCCAGATAAAACTTAATGGCCTCCAGGGCTGAAAATTAGTAAAACATGATCAGATGATTAAAAAAATTACCAGAAATACTAAGAATTTGTATTAATTGAAACTTGGTTCTTTTTTTCTGCACATTATTGCCCCTAGACTTAATGGTCTTGTAGAAACTTTCTGATGATCTGTGTGTATATGATAATGGATAAGTGATGTTACATGTACTGCAAATAACATCTGGAAAACTTTTCCATTTCTCCTTGATGAAAATTATTGAAAGTAGCTCCGACAACAGATCCTGTTGGCTCCACAACAAATCATTTGGGATGCGTCACGAGAAAAAGTACCTGTGGACTGTTGACGTCAATCCTTAAAATAATGTCACAAAGTTGAGCAGACGACAATTATCATTATGCATTTCGCGGTAAAAATACCACTTAACAAAATTTGTTACAAAATCACTTTTTAGTTATGAGAAACAATATATTATTGTAAGTTCTTTCTAAATACAGTAACAACTAAAATGTCACAAAATATGACCTTTTTCTGTGGCGTGCCCCATTTTAAATGCCATACAGTGGCTAATTTAATGTTTGAATGGTTTGCATCAAAGGACCAGGTGAGCAATATAGGGCCTTGGTGGCACTCTTGTTTCATTTGTGGTAAAACAGGATATATTTCCAATGCATTTCTTACTCAATATAGCAACAATTCTTACTAAATATAGCAATATTCGAACAAAGTATGCAAATTTAAATGCTTTGTTAAACCAGGAAAGCTTTATGAAATTATGAAAACATTGCCATTTGTCAGAAGTGACGTATTTATTTTTTTTTAGGGATTGTTGACATGTCATTCTTCATGGGGTGAACATTATCCTTTTCCAGAATATAACATTTTGCAGTATTTTTCCAGTGCTGTTTGAAATTTTGCTTCTTGTCCTACATTCAATGTTAAGTCAATGAATTTGTTCTTATTTGTATTTTATTGATCCAAATTAATCAAAATCCGCTGGATATTTCACTCCTTTTGTTGATTTACCTTACAGTACCAAGACTAGAGTAGATTAAGTTCACACAAGTGTTTTGTGTACAAAAGTAGATCTAAATAAAATGTGTTATTTCAATATATAATTTAAGTAGAAATTTATGTTAGTTAGATTTAGTCGTTCTGATAGTTAGATAGAAGTTACAGAATGGATTTACCAATAATAATTTCTAGATAAAGTAACCGTTGTAATTTGTGAATCTTTCACTGTGGTAGGGATTTAACTCTTTTCTCCATATATACACATTTTTACGCATGTGCGACCAGTGTAGACCCAGATCAGCTGGCACATCGTTGCTGTCTGATCAGGATCTGCACTGGTCGCATTTTGTTAAGAAATAACCTAAACAATCATAAAGCGAACAGTGCAGATCCTGATCAGACGGCATGGATGTGCTGGCTGATCTGGATCTACACTGTTTGCCTATGCAATAAAGGTGTGTCTATGGAGGAAAGCGTTAAAAGAATATAACATTCTCTGATTTTAGGTTAAGCGTATCTGTCCTGAAGCAAATCTCCGTCTGCCTGGCAAGAAGATCTTTGGGAATTTAGATCCGGAATTCATCCAACAGCGACGAGAGGGACTTGATGAGTTTATTAAGAAACTAATTCAGCATCCAGGATTGTCACAGAAGTAAGCAAGTTGATATAGTTTACATTCATGAATATTATAAGGATCAACGGATACATTAAAGGTATTATTTTTAAGGGCCCTCCTCTACTCCATTAATCAATAGGTGTTGGGAGCATAATAGAATTTGCCTCAGTTTCAGTGATACTATCTTTTTGTACGCCCGAAGGAACGTATTATGTTATCGCCTTGGTGTCCTTCTGGCCATCAATCCGTCTGTCTGTAAGCAATTTCCCTTCTGCTCTATAACTCTTGAACCCCTTGAAGGGTTTCGAAGAAATACGACACAAATGTTGACCACATTGAGAGGACTTGCAGAGGCCATGTTCTGGATGGCTTGCTTCAAGGTCAAGGTCAGACTTAGTGGTCAAAGGTCATAGTTAGCAATTTCCCTTCCACTCTGTAGCTCTTGAACCCCTTGAAGTATTTAGAAGAAACCTGACACAAATGTTTACCACATTGAGACGACTAGCCAAGTTTAGGATGGCTCACTTCAAGGTCAAGGTCAGACTTAGGAATCATAGGTCATATGACTTTGCTTCCCTTTCGATCTGTAACTCTTGAACCCCTCGAAGGATTTCGAAGAAACCTGACATAAATGTTAACCACATTGAGACAAGATCAAGGTCAGACTTAGGGGTCAAAGGTCTGAAACCTTTAAGGGATTTCAAAAAACCTGACACAAATGTTAACAACATTAAGATGACTTGCAGAAGCCATGTTCCGGATGGCTTGGTAATTGGACAAGGTCAAGGTCAGACTAACTGGTCAAAGGTCATATGACTTTGTTTTCCTTCTGCTCTGTAACCCTTGAACCCCTTGAAGGATATCGAAGACACCTGACACATATGTTCACCACATTGAGATGACGTGCAAATTGCATATTCCGGATGGCTCACTTTAAGGTCAAGGTCACACTTAGGATTTAAGTGTCTTATGACTGAGTGTATATTGCTCGGCATTTCCTCTTGATTGCAGTGCTCTTGTTTTTATTTGGGAGATCCTTTTTCATTTGCTTACTTCTTAATTGAATTACTTATCTTGTATGTTACTATCAATAGCATATTTTGTAACTTTTTTATTGAAAGCAGTACGGAAAAAACAGAGAGCTATGGATAGTACCTCCAATTTTTTGGTGGTTTTTTTTTTGACATTTTTAGCTCGACTATTCGAAGAATAGGGGAGCTATCCTACTCGCCCCGGTGTCGGCGTCCGCGTCCGTTAAACAAAAAATGCACTTTGGTCCATTACTTGAAAACTACTTATGATATCAACTCGAAACTTGGAATATATATTCACCATCAAATTCTACATCATTGCCAACAAGACCCATAACTCTGCTTCCAATATTTTTCAAGTTATGCCCCTTTTTCACTTAAATTTTGCGTTAAGGAAAATATGCACTTTGGTCCATAACTTATAAACTACTTGAGATATCAACTTGAAACTTGGAATATATATTCACCATCAAATTCTACATCATTACCAACAAGACCCATAACTCTGCTGTCAATATATTTCAAGTTATGCCCCTTTTTTCTTATATTTTGTGTCAAGCAAAATATGCATTTTGCCTCTAACTTTAAAACTAATTGAGATATTGCCTTGAAACTTGAAATATATTTTCACCATCAAAATCTACATCATAACCAACAAGACCCATAACCCTTCTTCCAATATTTTTCAAATTATGCCCCTTTTTCGCTTACATTTTGTGTTAAGCAAAATATACAGTCGGCCCTTAACTTCGTTATGAATGGAGGGATTTCAAAATAACTTGGCACAAATGTTCACCATGACAAGGCGGTGTGTCGCGTACAATACCCATGCCTGTAGGTCCAAAGTCAAGGTCACTGTTACTAAAAATAGAATTTTCTTGCAAAATCGTGTCCGCTCTGTAACTTTGTTATTTCTTATTGGGTTTTTAAATAACTTGGTATAATTGTTCACCATATCAAGACGGTGTGTCACGTACATGCCCAAGCCTGTATGTCAATGGTCAAGGTCACTGTTGCTAAAAATAGAATTTTCTTGTCTAGGCTGTTACTTTGTTATGAATGGAGGGATTTCAAAATATCTTGGCACAAATGTTCACCATGTCAAGGCGGTGTGTCCGCACAATACCCATGCCTGTAGATCCAAGGTCAAGGTCACTGTTACTAAAAATAGAATTTTCTTGTCCAGGCTGTAACTTTGTTATGAATGGAAGGATTTCAAAATAATTTGACACAAATGTTCACCATGACAGGGCGGTGTGTCACGTACCATGCCCATGCCTGTAGGTCAAAGGCCAAGGTCACTGTAACTAAAAATAGAATTATCTTGTCCTGGCTGTTACTTTGTTATAAATGGAGGGATTTTAAAATAACTTTGCACAAATGCTCATGAAAAGGCAGTGTGTCCGCACAATACCCAAGCCTGAAGGTCCAAGGTCAAGGTCACTGTTACCAAAAATAGAATTTTCTTGTCCAGGCTGTAACTTCATTATAAATGGAGGGATTTCAAAAAAACTTGACACAAATGTTCACCATGAAAGGGCAGTGTATCGCGTATTATTCCCATCATTGCACTTGAGTGTCTGAAAATGATGCATAGCGGGGCATCCGTGTCCTATGGACACATTTCTAGTTTCACTTATATTTTCACTTAAGTGCACTTCATCGATAACTTTGCAAATACTTAAGGTATCAACTTCAAACTACCATTATATTTTCATTTCAGTTCTTTTTCTGTAACATTACTGAAGTGATTGATATTTGACTAAAAGTAAATGTCTCTAATAAAAAATTACTAACAAGTTTTCTAACAAATTCAGAAATATTTCATAGTTATTCCCCTATTCAGTTTAATATTTATGGTACATTTAGGAATTATTTCTGTTATTTGAAAAGAATTTCTTCCGTACCATTCACTTGTAAATATTTTTCCTCATTGCACATGAATGTATGGCCATAGTTGTTATTGTTTTAATCTTCAAATTGCATTTGTTTCAAATGATTCGAATAGTCGAGCATGCTGTCTCCTCTGACAGCTCTTGTTTACCTGGTTAGGATTTTCGGGGTGTGGACTTAGATTTTAGTGATATAACTTCAATCTTTTTTTATTGGACCATTTTGAAGCTTGTTCCTGTCCTTTGGGCTTCGACAGTCTAAATTTTGCTCACATCCTCTGATACAACGCTCTGGGCATATAATTATTGTCCCGCTCTGCAGTGCTCTTGTTTTATTTATTTCAGAACACAGTATGTTTCTTACTGCCTTTGAACTCGGTCACAATGTATATAAGCACAAATTGACAATTTTAAATTGAGAAAGATTATGTTCTTGGAATCGGCAGCATGAAAAAGAATTGTATAAAACTAAAATAAAAAGAATAACAGTTTACTGTCTTTTGATTACAGGTGATATTGAACAAGACCAAATTGAATATTGTTGTAGGAAAGCTTAATCAGTACCAAGTCTTGTTGTTAAACATGCAACATTACGTTATTTTAACTCATTTTGTCATAAAAATATATAGAGGATATTTGTTTTTACCCATGTAAGATAGAAATATATTTCACCGAGTGAGCTCTGGAATTGGTATTTTTACGAGTGGCAAAGCCACGATTGAAAATACATAATTCCAGAGTTCACGAGAGAAATATATTTCTATCTTACACTGGTAAAACCAATTTTCTTTTTATTTTATGCTTTTAGTGCATAATTTGTGTGAATTAGACTGAAACATTGCATGAAATGGCGCCAAAAACGTTTGTCTTCGTCATGACGTCATATGACCAAACTTGATTCCAATTTCTAAACGTTCTCATTCGGAATGTTATGTGCGTTTGGGTACCATAGTCAACAAAAAGTGAAAATAAAAATGATATTCCATTGTTTGAAAACAGTAAAATACCACTTTTATTTCACCGGGAAAATTCTATATTTCACTGAAAAGCATAAAATAAATAGTTTTTGTTCATTTTTGTAAAACAATGCATGTTTTTTTTTTGTGGGGAGGGGGAGATGAATACATCTGTCCTAGAAACCTTTCGGTAGAAAATTGTCCATTTTGTATTCATTTTGTAAAATGTGTAAAGAATGTTGAAATATAAAATATTTGTGAAGCATGCTTTGGAATTTAAAACAATAACAAATTTGCCTATACCCACAAACCGGTCATTTAGAATAATTATACCCCCGCTTCGAAGAAGAGGGGGGTATACTGTTTTACCCTTGTCCGTCCGAGCGCACCGCAAGGCATCTGTTGGGTACCATAATACCCAACAAATGCCTTTCTGTGAGAACTTTCCATTCATTCCGTTAGTCTCTTATTGGGTAGTTTTTCGCTTGTTGGGTAGTTTTAAACAAAAGAAATACCCAACAAATGCCCATCCGTGAGCACGGACGTCCTTCCGTCCGTCCGTCCGTAACAAAATTTCCGTCACAGTTTTCTCAGCAACTATAACATGCAGCAGCCTGATATTTTGTATATTGCTTAATCCTATAGTCCCATGTGGTGTAAAGCAATTTCATGCTCCTTGCTCATCTACTTCCTGTTTGCGGCATATTTTTAGATTTTGTTACTGTGAAGGTGCATTAGATAGACCAAAAGGCATGTTAATTTTCCGTCGCAGTTTTCTAAACAACTATGACATGCAGCAGCCTGATATTATGCATATTGCTTTATCCTATAGTCCCATATGGTGTAAAGCAATTTCATGCTCCTTGCTCATCTACTTCCTGTTTGCCGCATATTTTTAGATTTTGTTACTGTGAAGGTGCATTAGATAGACCAAAAGGCATGTTAATTTTCCGTCGCAGTTTTCTAAACAACTATAACATGCAGCAGCCTGATATTATGCATATTGCTTTATCCTATAGTCCCATATGGTGTAAAGCAATTTCATGCTCCTTGCTCATCTACTTCCTGTTTGCCGAATATTTTAGGTTTTTTTACTATAAAGGTGTATTACATCAACCAAAGGGCATGTTAATTTTCCGTCACAGTTTTCTAAGCAACTATAACATTCAGCAGCCTGATATTATGCATATTGCTTTATCCTATAGTCCCATATGGTGTAAAGCAATTTCATGCTCCTTGCTCATCTACTTCCTGTTCACCAATTACTTAGATTTGTACACATAGTTGACATACATGCACAATTTCCGTCGCAGTTTTCTAAGCAACTATAACATGCAGCAGCCTGATATTTTGCATAATGCTTTATCCTATAGTCCCATATGGTGTAAAGCGATTTTATGCTCCTTGCTCATCTACTTCCTGTTTACCAAATACTTAGATTTGTGCACATAGTTGACATACATGCACAATTTCCGTCGCAGTTTTCTAACAACTATAACATGCAGCAGCCTGATATTTTGCCTAATGCTTTATCCTGTACTCCCATATGGTGTAAATCGATTTTATGCTCCTTGCTCATCTACTTCCTGTTTACTGAATACTTACATTTGTGCACATAGTTGACATACATGCACAATTTCCATCACAGTTTTCTAAGCAACTACAACATGCAGCAGCCTGATATTTTGCATTATGCTTTATCCTGTAGTCCCATATGGTGTAAAGCGATTTTATGCTCCTTGCTCATCTACATCCTGTTCACCGAATACTTAGATTTTTACATATAGATAACATACATGCACAATTTGTGTTGCATTTTAAAAAGATGCGAACATTATTTCTGTATACTCTGACAAAGCCGTATTGCGGGGGTATTAATCACCTTCAGTGATAGCTCTTGTTTGAAGTGTTCAGGCTTCCAATTGGTAAAATTAACTGACTTTCTCCAGCTGGCTACTTCTGCATATCCAACATGATCTATACCTAACAAACAATTCATCACTAGTCTCTATCTTATTCTTCAGTCAGTTGAAATTTAACACCGGCAAAAAGCCATTTAATTTTTCGATGAAATCTAAACTCGAAATGACCTACTCAGTAGAGGCAGGCATTCACTTGGCAATTAACAAAATAAACATCAGTGGTTTAACCCTTTCCTCCATAGACACACCTTTATTGCGTAGGCGAACAGTGTACATCCAGATCACCTGGCACATCCCTGCCGTCCTATAAGGATCTGCACTGTTCGCTGTTTGTTTCGTTAGGTTATTTCTGACCAAAATGCAACCAGTGCAGATCCTGATCAGACGGCACTGGTCCCACAAGCGTAAAAATGTGTATATGTGGAGGAAAGGGTTAAACCTATAATTCCATCTGCACAAAATAAGAAGCTATTAGAACACATTTTCTGTTCAAATTATTCTTAAAATTTGTCCGAAACTGATTACACAGTCATGCTGGAAGGCATTGTTCAATGAGGTCATAGGGAGGATGAGGGCTGGCATAATAAAACATGGCGGTGCTTTAAAGTGATCAGTCAATGACCTAAAGTAAAATGCTCTCAGTGCTAATTGAATACAATTGCATGATAAAGATTTTAATTATAAAGGTTACAAAACATCAGGAAAAAAACAAACCTATACACATTCTGTATTATGCTAATTAAAAAGGATATCTTAGGTCTTATGTTGTAGAAAGGTGAAGGTCATGAGGTCTTGAGTGCTATCTTCAATCTCTGAATTATGTCTAGACATATGGAATAAATGTAAGATACTTGGAGCAGTTTTAACTGGATTTTAATTGCAGTGATAAAGTAATGGGAAGGACACCTGATGGTACCAACATGTGATTGCTTGTTATTGTCAGCATCAAATGGGGGACATTTTGTTGAAGCAGGTGTGTTTGAATGATGTCTTAGCATTGAAGATCCAACACTTAAGTGCAGTTTATAGGACAATTTTCCTTCTTTGTTCATACACTTATATGAATTTCTTAACTGTATATCTGTACTGAAATGACCCTATGCAATTTGTAATTTTTTTTTTATATATATGTTTAGTAAACAAGAGGTACAGGGGCTTGCCAAGAACAATTGCAGGAGATGTGAATACTGTGAATAATGTGATTTTAAATTGGTGGGCAGGAGAATTCCAAAACTATTGTAATGTGTGCAGCAACTAAACCCTTTACTCCATATATACACATTTGAACACCTGTGCCACCAGTGTAAATCCAGATCAGCCAGCGCATTTGTGCCATCTGATCTGGATGTGCACTGGTCCCATCTTGGTCAGAAATAACCATATGAATCTAAAAGCAAACAGTGCAGATACTGATCAGATGGCACAAATGCGCTGGCTGATCTGAATCTACAGTGTTCGCCCACGCAGTAATGGTATAATAATGGAGTCAAATTAACTGCAGATAGCTAAATACTGGTTAGAACAGCCAGTGCTGACGTCAACAGATTTTTGCCAAAAATATGACATTTAAAAGTAATGTCACAGTTAAAAGAAATTCTTGACTCCTGTCATTTCTAAACATGAGAAATAGTTTTATTGTTTGTAATGTATTAAAGACCATTGCCCCTAAATAACAGACTAAATTTATCATTTTATTTATTTATTATCTTATAGTTTTAATATTAACCACAGAGTCCTGTGCTTGCATGAATATGTTCTTAAATGAACACATTCAAGTCGTCACAGCATTCCACAGTGTTGTTGTGCATGTATATACTTAACGAACCAGTGCTGCTTAAGTAGCAGCCTATAAGAATTTTTAAAAGTTTACCATTTTGTTTTAAGTGTAGGTTATGCTGAGGAAAGCAGATCATGTCAAACTCTGAAAAAGTTTTATGAAATAGATGAAAAGGAACTTTAAAGACCCTGGTCCACGACAAATATGAAAATATTGCAGGCTCGGTTTGATTGAGCCTGTTCTTGGACAGTAATGGAAATGTTTATTACTGCCCACGCCACCTAGCCCCGGGTTTAGCGCAACTCAATATTTACACCAATAAACAGTACAATTTTGATCCATCCCAAACGAAACATTAAAGTTGATAAATTGATAATTATTTTCATCTAAACTGAGCAGTTACTATTGATATAGAAACACTTGCCAAGTGCTTATCTTGAAAATGAGGTAGATTTGTGCTTCAAATGAGGAAGATTTGTGCTTCAAATGAGGGAGATTTTGGCTTCAAATGAGGGAGATTTGGGTTTCAAATGAGGGAGAATTGTGCTTTAAATGAGGGAGATTTGGGCTGCAGATGAAGGAGATTTGAGCTGCAAATGAGGGAGATTTGGGTTTCAAATGAGGGAGATGACGGAAATTTTGGCTGCAAATGAGGGAGATTTGGGCTGAAAATGAGGATTTGGGCTGCAAATGAGGGAGTTTTTATATCAATCAGGTTGAACATTCAATTAGGTTGAATGAAATTGATAAAAAATGCTTGATTGCTAAAGGAAGGGAGTTGTCCTTGAAGTGAAGGAGACGTGAGAACTGTCAGTAGGACAGATGACATGAGCTACCATTCCTGCTGGTTTTCTTGCTAGATTTTGCTGAACTGCTGCTTTTCCTGCTAGATTTTGCTGAACTGCTGGTTTTCCTGCTAGATTTTGCTGAACTGCTGGTTTTCTTGCTAGATTTTGCTGAAACTTGGACCAGTAGTTAAACACCGTGCGATCTTGCCTCTTTTGGAGAATCAGCAAGATTGAACCTTAATCAGTAGATGATTGAACCTTAATCAGTAGATTATTGAACCTTTATCAGTAGATGATAGAACCTTAATCAGTAGATGATACAACTTTAATCAGTAGATGATAGAATCTTAATCAGTAGATGATAGAACCTGATTCAGTAGGTGATTGGACCTTAATCAGTAGATGATAGAAACTTAATCAGTAGTTGATAGAACCTGATTCAGTAGGTGATTGAACCTTAATCAGTAGATGATAGAAACTTAATCAGTAGATGATAGAACCTTAAACAGTAGATGATAGAACTTTAATCAGTAGATGATAGAACCTTAATCAGTAGATGATATAACTTTAATCAGTAGATGATAGAATCTTAATCAGTAGATGATAGAACCTGATTCAGTAGGTGATTGAACCTTAATCAGTAGATGATAGAACCTGATTCAGTTGGTGATTGAACCTTTATCAGTAGATGATAGAACTTTAATCTGTAGATGATAGAACCTTAATCAGTAGATGATATAACTTTAATCAGTAGATGATAGAATCTTAATCAGTAGATGATAGAACCTGATTCAGTAGGTGATTGAACCTTAATCAGTAGATGATAGAACCTGATTCAGTAGGTGATTGAACCTTAATCAGTAGATGATAGAAACTTAATCATTAGATGATAGAACCTTAATCAGTAGATGGTAGAACTTTAATCAGTAGATGATAGAACCTTAATCAGTAGATGATTGAATCTTAATCAGTAGATGATAGAACCTGATTCAGTATGTGATTGAACCTTAATCAGTAGAGGATATATGCTGATTCAGTAGTTGATAGAACCTTAATCAGTAGATGATAGAAACTTAATCAGTAGATGATAGAACCTTAATCAATAGATGATAGAACTTTAATTAGTAGATGATAGAACCTTAATCAGTAGATGATTGAATCTTAATCAGTAGATGATAGAACCTGATTCAGTATGTGATTGAACCTTAATCAGTAGATGATAGAACTTTAATCTGTAGATGATAGAACCTTAATCATTCGATGAATATAAGGCAAAACATTGTGGGCATCCAGGTTGATGTTTTTATGTAACTTGGTCATTGTTAGATTTCAATGAGTTCTGGACAAAGCTGGGTCAGTAGGTCTCCTTGAAATTTGACTGATGAGAAGTTTATGTCCTTCACTGGAGGCACGTTGTTTACCAAAGCCACAAGCTGTATTGAATGACATAATTTAAATTGCTGTTGAAGCAAACTAGTCTCTTAATTCACAAACTGAATTACATCATTTACAAGAAACACAACACTTAATAAGCTTGTTTTGTTTTAAGTTGATTATTTTACTGTAATGATAAAAGTGTAATAAACAGCATTTAAATGTTCTCTAAATCAAAATAATTTGCTTTGTTGTTTGTTTTCACCTAAGTGCATGATTGCTGGTTTGATGACACACAATGTAGTGAAATAAAAGTATTGTGAAGGCTGAAATTATAGCGACTGCGTGATAATATTTTAAATATGAAGTGTATATTCCATAGCATTATAGTTGGTTTCTTTACAGATCATGTCCACAAATAATCGCCAAGTGAGGTAACTCTTTATATTGTTGGACTAATAAATTAACTTCTTGTTTAACCCTTTCCTCCACAGATACACCTTAATTGCGATGGCGAACAGTTTAGATCCAGATCAGTCGGCACATCGGTGCCGTCTCATCAGGATCTAAACTGTTCGCTTTCTGACTGAAATGCAACCAGTGCAGATCCTGATCAGATGGCACGGATATGCCGGCTGATCTGGATCTACACTGGTCGCACATGCTTAAAAATGTGTATTTATGAAGGAAAGGGTTAACATTGTTTGTATCCAGAACAGGACAGGGCTTCATCAGAGAGCTTTAGAAACTATCAATATCTTAAGGGCTTGCCACACTCCTCCCAATCCTATTCATCGATAAAAAGAAAATTATAAAAATCTCAATAACGGCAAGATGCCGTTAAATGAAACTTTGCACAAATGTATGTTATTAATGTATCTTTGTTTTGCAGATGGTAAGACACGTTAGAACAGTAAAGAAAAATAGCAAGATCTAAAAATTCCTTAAAATTCTATTTACATAAATTCACAAAAACTAAACAACACAAAACATCATTTTAGATGCCCACATGAGTAATATGATACAATACAATTTATTGTGTCCTCGTGACTTACATATGTAAACTTTACGATATATTAGTAAAAGTGTGTTTGACCTTCAATTTTCTGGTCGCTTCCTGGTCGCGTAAAAGGATGACAATCACTGATTTCTCTTCGAGTAGTTGAAAGTTTTTAACAAAGTACACAACATTTTCTTGTCTGTACCATTGCATTCACGTGGTAATTTAAAATTATGTTTTGTATCGCTTAGTTTTTGTGAATTTATGTAAAAAGAATTTTAAGGAATTTTGAGGTCTAGCTTGTTTTCTTTACTATTCTAACATGTCTTACTGTATGCAAAATCAAGATACATTAGTAACATTCATTTGTGCAAAGTTTCATTTAACGGCATTTTGCCATTATTGAGATTTTGATAATTTTCTTTTTATCGATGAATAGGATTGGGAGGAGTGTGGGGAGCCCTTAACAACAAGATTTTTGTCATTTAGTCATCATGGGTTTTGGAAAGCAGATAATTCTTTTAAAAAAATTTAATTTTCTGTAAAAACGGATTTAACAATTTACTTCATATATACTGGTATTTGGTTAATGTGACCAATTAATGTGTATCCTTTTCGCTCAGTAATACAGTGATATAGTAGTCACCTCTACTATCTATTCATGGAGTGTGTTGAACAAATGAACAAGTCCTTAATTAGCCTGCAGAAGCATAACTGCACTGAAGTATGATCAGACACTATGAGGCAGTAAAAGTCAACTATGTGGTAAATATGAAATTAAACAAGTATAATATTATGTAAGCTATTCACACAGCTGTTGTATGCAAACTATGGTATACATGCAGGGATTTTGTGTAATTGTTCTATGATCTAGATTTAGATCCCTGGGAGTTGTAGATGAGCTTCTTTAACCCTTTACTCCATATATGCAATTTTATGCATGTGCAACCAGTGTAGATCCAGATCAGCTGGCACATTCATGCTGTATGTTCAGGATTTGCACTGTTGCTTTTTGGTCAGAAATAACCTAATAAATCAAAAAGCAAATAGTGTAGATCCAGATCAGGTGGCACAGATATGTCTTCTGATCCAGATCTACACTATTTGCCAATGCCATAAAAGTGTATATATGAAGAAAAGTGTAAATAAAAACTAGCAAGCTTTAGGTAATATAAATGCTTGATAACGGGAAAGGCTTTTGCAGAAATGGCAGTGTGACGTTGCTTTCACACTATCTTCAACTAATAGTAGCGGTTCTTAAGTGTGCGACCCACTGATGGTCAAACTTACTTCATTAATATTCAGTGTACCTATATTGGTTCAATCTTAACCAGGCTGACTGTGCTTATATTTGGACATTAGGTCTGAGTTGATTCTCGCATTCAAACTGATCTAAACAATGAATATGTTCACAGTTAAATTGGTAAGTAAAAGATTTTCATTTAACTTCTAATAGCTAAAATATTTATTAACCCATTATTACTTCACAGACATAACTTTTATCACATATACAAACAGTGTAGATCCAGATCAGCTGGCACATCTTTACTGTCTTATAAGGATCTACCTCGTTAGCTTTTAGAGTCATTAGGTTATTTCTGACAGGAAGCAAATCAGTGTAGATACAGATCAAACAGCACAACCTCGCCTTTTGATCAGGATCTAAACTGTGGTTCTTCTAGGTCAGAAATATTGTAATGAATCTAAAGACAAACATGGTAGCCCATGTGATAAAAGGCCTAACCATGAAGTCAAATGTTAACCTTTTCTGCCATATTTACACATTTTTACGCATGTGCGACCTGTGTAGATCCAGATCAGCCGGCACATCCGTGCCGTCTGATCAGGATCTGCACTGGTCACTTTTTGGTCAGAAATAACCTAACAAATCATAAAGTGAACAGTGCAGATCCTGATCAGACAGCACAGACGTGCCAGCTGATCTGGATCTACACTGTTAGCCCATGCAATAAAGGTGTTTCTATGGAGGAATGGGTTAAAAAGAACCATAAATGATTGCATGAGGCTTTAGGTTGGAGGAAGACAGGTGCTGGGTAGAAGACAAGCACCTTTAATGCGTGAGCAAACAGTGTAGATCCAGATCAGCCAGCACTGATCTGCACTGTTCGCTTTTTTATTTATTAGGTTATTACTGACCAACAAGCGAACAGTGCAGATCCTGATCAGACAGCACGGATGTGCCAGCTGATCTTGATCTACACTGGTCACACACGCATGAAAAGTCGTATATACGGAGGAAAGGGTTAAAGTGTGAATTATAAGCTGTATGAATTGATTCTTAATAATATTTCATTGCTTTGATTCTAAAATGTCATAAGATAAAAAATTTTTTCATCTGTTTGGAAGCACTTAACCCTTTCCTCCATATATACGCATTTTAGTGCGACCAGTGTAGGTCCAGATCAGCCAGCACATCCGTGCTGTCTGATCAGGAACTTCACTGGTCGCATTTTGGTCAGAAATAACATAACAAATAAAAAAGCGAACAGTGCAGATCCTGATCAGACGGCACAGATGTGCTGACTGATCTGGATCTACACTGTTTGCCCATAAAATAAAGGTGTGTCTATAGAGGAAAGGGGTAACTTAAGATACTGTCCAGTTTGGTACCAAATCAGTCCATACAAAGCATGTGATATTTTGCAGTGTTTCCATTGGTTATTTCATTGTGCTCTTCCAAAATGTTGTATTGCGTGTATAGGTCTTCATAGAAAGACAGCGACCATTTTTACAGATATTTGTATAAAATATTCAATTATAATATTTGTATGAAATTTTCCTGTTTAGTGACACCATGTAATGTGTGACATTATGTGGAAGTACCAAACAGTAATACAGGGTGGCACTTGCATGTTTAATGTCTGATAATCCCAGATCTGGATTTTCACGGTTCAAACATGCGATAAAACCCATAATTTTATATATTGTGTTAATGGTTAAGAATGTTAAATAAGTCTTGAAAATGTTAAGATATTGCAATATAGGCATTTTTATTGCCTATTTTTCAACATATTTTGGTATTTGTTATAAAGGGCACAGGCTTCAATAAAAAATATTGAAAATCAATTTTATATGTCACAGTAGTTTTCATGCTTAATCCATGGTCAGAATTTGGTTTTGGTCGAGAAGTGTGCCCATATTGAAAATCTGCTCTGAATATGGACGAAATTAAGATTTTTTGCATACATTATTTCCTCATTTTATTTTAGGTAATTTAACCTGGCCAGTGTGAATCTACTTGATTCATGACAATTTTATTAATTAACCAAAAAAAAGCGTGAAATTCATATTGAAGACTAAACTGGGCGAAAAGGGAGTTGCTGGGCAAATACAGGTATTGCTGGGCTAATATGAGATAGTTAATTATTAATACATGTATTTTTTCCCAGAAAAATATTTTTAAGAATGTTATTATTTAAACACACCTCATTTTAATATTGGCTTTCCCATGTACTTCCCATATGGGACCCATAGGCACTTTCCCAGATACAGCTGATATTGGCTAGCCCACATATTTCCCATAAGGATCCCTTATGCACTTTTCCTGGATACTGCCCATATGGGCTAGCCCTTGTATTTTCATATGGGTCCTGTATGGGCCAACCTATATTGTCTTGCCCTGATATAGCCCATACGGAACCCATATAGGCATGATATCTGGGCTGTTTGCCCACGAAATAAAGACATACCTGTGGAGTAAAGGGTAAAATTAAAACACATTCAATGAAGTACGAGAGAATCAGAGGACAGATCAGCAACATTCTCATTTGGAGCATCTCACTGGAAAAACATGTCTTCCATGTTGTATTTTGACATTTTACTGTGTTATTTTATTTTGTGTTGGTTTAATTTTCGCGTATTTGAGCTAGGGGATGTGAACGAAATAAAACTTAAGCGAAAAATTAACAACATAATTTTAATATCCGGTAGGAGCAATACAACTGCGCGAATTTTATCTCCGCGCCAAAATGCCAATTGTGTCATATGCGCTAAAATTAGTCCCCGCGATATATAATGATACCACAGTAGACTAGTTGTTACTATCGATTTACTTGAAAGAACTTTACAATATTAATTTCTTTCTTAAAACTAATAGGTGACTCTTGATTATATTGCACGTTTTGGACTGTATTAGGTGAATATTACTGCGAAATGCTTTATAAACAATGTTTTACATCTGTTATGTTTTTCTTTTAAAGTACATTATTTTGGTATTTTTATTGCCTACAAAACAGCTTCTTATTGTTTCAATTTTAATAATGTGTCATACACGTGTTAACCCTTTCCTCCATAAATACATTTTCATTGCATGGGCTAACAGTTTAGATCAAGATCAGCCAGCATATCCGTGCCGTCGTTTTGATTCATTAGGTTATTTTTTACCAAAATGCGACAAGTGCAGATCCTGATTAGACGGATGTGCCGGCTGATCGTGATCTACACTGGTCGCACATGCGTAAAAATGCGTATATATGGAGGAAAGGGTTAAGACAGAAATAATTGCAGAAAACACTTAAAAATGTAGTATAGGGGTTATGGGGTAATCCAGTCAAAATCATTTCCCGTTACCTGTATGTGTTAGGTAATGGGCAACTTGAGTCTTCTTTTGATTGAACATACAGAAAAATATCTTAATAAATTATTGGCATTCTGTTAGAACATTTTGGTGTACCTAAATCACTTGCTGTAGTGCATTTAATTAAATACTGTACTGATTAAATTTCTATTCCTCCTTGTAATTATGTTTTGAAACATACCATGATAGCACAATCATTTGTTAAGGGCTTACCACACCCCTCCCCAGTAGTTCATCAATAAAAAGAAAATTATCAAAATCTCAATAATGGTAATTGTGTTGTTTAGTTTTTGTGAAATTATGTAAACAGTGTTTTAGCGAATTTTCAGATCTCACTATTTTAAACAAGGTTTTCTTTAGAAAAATCCTGGTTATTAGATTGGGGTATGTCGTTGTGCGGGCGGGCGTCAACATTTTGTAAAGTTTTTTGTGAAAGTTGTGTTTTTCTCAGTAACCGTTCAAGGTACAACTTTGAAACTTAAAATAGTTGTCTGACATATCAATACCAATTATCAGGACAAGTTTCATAATCCCTGACTGTATTTTGACAAAGTTATGCCCCTTTTTCACTTAGAAATTTTGTGAAGTTTTTTGTGAAAGTTATGTTTTTCTCAGTAACTGTTCAAGGTACAACTTTGAAACTTAACATAGTTGTCTGACATATCAATACCAATTATCAGGACAAGTTTCAAAATCCCTGACTGTATTTTGACAAAGTTATGCCCCTTTTTCACTTAGAAATTTTGTGAAGTTTTTTGTGAAAGTTGTGTTTTTCTCAGTTACCATTCAAGGTATAGCTTTGAAACTTTACATAATTGTTTGACATCACAGAACAAATTATCAGGTCAAGTTTCATAACCCCTGACTGTGTTTTGCAAAAGTTATGCCCCTTTTTGACTTAGATTTTTATGTCAAGTATTTTGCAAACGTTATCTCTTGATGCCAAATTGCCTGTTGACGCTTAGCTTGGTTTGTGGGTAGCTTATATCAACAGGCAGCTTGAGATTGCTACCCAGGATTCTGTGATAAAGGTCTAGGTCACTTGCTAAATATAGAAATTCAGCTTACCCTCAATAACTTGAGTTTGCTTTTACTTCTGGATGCCAAACTTAGTATATGAGTAGCTGATATCAAAAGACAGCTTGGGATTGCCACAGGTATCTGTGATCAAGGTCAAGGTCACTGTTGTTAAAAATAGAAATTCAGTTTTCCCTCAATAACTTGAGTTTGCTTTGGTATATTTACGCCGAACTAAGTGTTGGTATCTAATATCAAGATGCAGCTTGACTGATTGCTACCCAGGCGCCTGTGATAAAGCTCAAGGTCACTGTAGCTAAAAATAGAAATTCAATTTCTGCTCAATAGCTTGAGTTTTCTTTGGCCTATTGACACCAAACTTGGTTTGTGGGTAGCTTATATCAAGACACTACTTAGGATTGATACCCAGGTGTCTGTGATAAAGGTCTATGTCATTTTTGCTAAAAATAGAAATTTAGGTTTCTCCTTATTGCTTGGGTTAGCTGTGATCTATTGACACCAAACTTTCTTTGGATAGCTGATACCAAGACGCAGCTCGGGATTTCTACTCAGAAGTCTGCGATCAAGATCAAGGTCACTGTTGCTTAAAATAGAAGTTCAGTTTCTTCATATCAGATATTTTCTTTACAAAAGTATAAGTATTAAATGAAAACCTGGTTTTCGGCGTGTGGCGGCGATTTTTTCTTGTTCTTTACTGTTCTAACGTGTCTTACCAACTGCAAAATAAAGATACATAAGTAACATTCATTTGTAGCATTTTGCCTTTATTGAGATTTTGATAATTTTCTTTTTATCAATGAACGTGATGGGGAGGAGTGTGGTAAGCCCTTAAGTGTTGGCTATGATTTGAAATAAAACTGTCACCTGCTTGCGGATCATAAATAATTCTGTTGGCGTGTTCGTTATTTGCTTTAGCTGAAAGAACCTATATTATCTGCATTATATACTTTAAGTATATCATGAACTTAGGTCTACAAAATGCATAAAAGGTAAAGTTGATTTGATTTTTTGTGTGATAACAGTGTCTTCTAAATTGTATATTTATTGATGTTTTGAGCTTTTATAAGAAGTATCTAAACATTTATTACAGGAACAAGTTCATTTTATAAAATCAATGATTGTTCAAGATATTTTCAGTACATTAACTTTGGCTATCAGTTCTTGAAATGATGTAACAGAATAAATCTATGTGAATACCCCAGACTTAGCGGTTTAAGCTAAACAGTTCATAAAATGGTGGATTAATGGTGATAAGTAAACAGAGCAATAATAATTGATAACTCCATATTTCATAACAAGGATAATTGATAACTCTAATTTCATAGCAAGAATAATTGATAACTCCATATTTTATAGCAAGGATAATTGATAACTCTATATTTCATAGCAAGAGTCATTGATAACTCTATATTTCATAGCAAGGATAATTGATAACTCTATATTTCATAGCAAGGATAATTGATCACTCTATATTTCATAGCAAGGATAATTGATCACTCTATATTTCATAGCAAGGATAATTGATCACTCTATATTTCATAGCAAGGATAATTGATCACTCTATATTTCATAGCAATGATAATTGATCACTCCATATTTCATAGCAAGGATAATTGATCACTATATTTCATAGCAAGGGTAATTGATCACTATATTTCTATTTCTTAGCAAGGATTATTGATAACTCTATATTTCATAGCAAGGATAATTGATAATTCTATTTATTATAGACAAACCAGATAATTACTTAAAAAAGATAAGGCATTGTCTTGAAACTTTCTGAACAACCCTCATTTTATTCAATTTGAATGTCAGTATTCCAGTTTTTTTGGTTAATTATTTTTTAATGAAGGCAAGGGAGAAGTGTTGAAGAAATCTTTACACTTACCTTGCACTCTGCTAAGGGTGAAATTCTTAATTGTAACTGCTGTCATATTGCAATGAAAAACATTTGCTTCAGGTTTTGCTCTCAACAAACTATCTGTTGAATCAATAAATGAAAACTTGAATTTCCAAAAAATCAAAACTCACACTAAGTGGCATGCGATTTAAGTATGAAATTTGATAGTAAAATTGAAACAAATTGTTCAGCTATTAAATTTATTTCTTGAAATAAGATCCCAGTTTCAGATTACCTGTGTTCATTAAGAACAATAGTTGTGGGCTTTGTGGAGCACTGTTGAGGGTGAGCCCAGGCACAGGCATGTGGAGGGTGAGCCCAGGACTAGGCATGTGGAGGGTGAACCCTGGCATGTAGAGGGTGAGCCCAGGACCAGGCGTGTGGAGGGTGAGCCCAGGACCAGGCATGTGGAGGGTGAGCCCAGGACCAGGCATGTCGAGGGTGAGCCCAGGCACAGGCATGTCGAGGGTGAGCCCAGGCATGTGGAGGGTGAGCCCAGGACCAGGCATGTGGAGGGTGAGCCCAGGACCAGGCATGTGGAGGGTGAGCCCAGGACCAGGCATGTGGAGGGTGAGCCCAGGACCAGGCATGTGGAGGGTGAGCCCAGGACCAGGCACGTGGAGGGTGAGCCCAGGCATGTGGAGGGTGAGCCCAGGACCAGGCGTGTGGAGGGTGAGCCCAGGACCAGGCATGTGGAGGGTGAGCCCAGGACTAGGCATGTGGAGGGTGAGCCCAGGACCAGGCATGTGGAGGGTGAGCCCAGGACCAGGCACGTCGAGGGTGAGCCCAGGCACAGGCATGTCGAGGGTGAGCCCAGGCATGTGGAGGGTGAGCCCAGGACCAGGCATGTGGAGGGTGAGCCCAGGCACAGGCATGTGGAGGGTGAGCCCAGGACCAGGCATGTGGAGGGTGAGCCCAGGCACAGGCATGTGGAGGGTGAGCCCAGGCATGTGGAAGGTGAGCCCAGGACCAGGCATGTGGAGGGTGAGCCCTGGCATGTGGAGGGTGAGCCAGGTACAGGCATGTGGAGGGTGAGCACAGGCCCAGGCATGTGGAGGTTGAGCCTAGTGCCAGGCATGTGGAGGGTGAGCCCAGGACCAGGAATGTGGAGTGTGAGCCGAGGAACAGGCATGTGGAGGGTGAGCCCAGGCATGTGGAGGGTGAGCCCAGGCACAGCCATGTGGAGGGTGAGCCAGGCCCAGGCATGTGGAGGTTGAGCCAAGTGCCACGCATGTGGAGGGTGAGCCCAGGACCAGGAATGTTGAGGGTGAGCCCGGGAACAGGCATGTGGAGGGTGAGCCCAGGCATGTGGAGGGTGAGCCCAGGCACAGCCATGTGGAGGGTGAGCCAGGCCCAGGCATGTGGAGGGTGAGCCCAGGCACAGGCATGTGGTGGGTGAGCCCAGGCACAGGCATGTGGAGGGTGAGCCCAGGCCCTGGCATGTTGAGGGTGAGCCCAGGCCCTGGCATGTGGAGGGTGAGCCCAGACCCAGGCATGTGGAGGGTGAGCCCAGGCATATGGAGGGTGAGCCCAGGCATGTGGAGGGTGAGCCCAGGACCAGGCATGTGGAGGGTGAGCCCAGGACCAGGCATGTGGAGTGTGAGCCCAGGCATGTGGAGGGTGAGCCCAGGCCCAGGCATGTGGCGGGTGAGCCCATGCCCAGGCATGTGGATTGTGAGCCCAGGCATGTGGAGGGTGAGCCCAGGCCAAGGCATATGGAGGGTGAGCCCAGGCCCAGGCATGTGGAGGGTGAGCCCAGACACATGGAGGGTGAGCCCAGACCCAGGCATGTGGAGGGTGAGCCCAGGCATATGAAGGTTGAGCCCAGGCCCAGGCATATGGAGGGTTAGCCCAGGCATATGGTGAGCCTAGGTCCAAGCATGTGGAGGGTCAGCCCAGACACAGGCATGTGGAGGGTGAGCCCAGGCACAGCAGGCATGTGGTGGGTAAGCTTAGGCCCAGGCATGTGGCGATAGAGCCCATGCCCAGGCTTGTGGAGGGTGAGCCCAGGCATGTGGAGGGTGAACCCAGGCCCAGGCATGTGGAGGGTTAGCCCAGGCCCAGACATGTGGAGGGTGAGCCCAGGCATGTGGAGGGTGAGCCCAGGACCAGGCATGTGGAGGGTGAGCCCAGGACCAGGCATGTGGAGGGTGAGCCCAGGCATGTGGAGTGTGAGCCCAGGCATATGGTGGGTGAGCCCAGGCCCAGGCAAGTGGAGGGTGAGCCCAGGCACAGGCATGTGGTGGGTGAGCCCAGGCCCAGGCAAGTGGAGGGTGAGCCCAGGCACAGGCATGTGGAGGGTGAGCCCAGGCACAGGAATGTAGAGGGTGAGCCCAGGCACAGGCATGTGGAGGGTGAGCCCAGGCATGTGGAGGGTGAGCCCAGGCACAGGCATGTGGAGGGTGAGCCCAGGACCAGGCATGTGGAGGATGAGCCCAGGCATGTGGAGTGTGAGCCCAGGCATGTGGAGGGTGAGCCCAGGCCCAGGCTTGTGGAGGGTGAGCCCAGGCCCAGGCTTGTAGAGGGTGAGGCCAGCCATGTGGAGGGTGAGCCCAGGCATGTGGAGGGTGAGCCCAGGAATGTGGAGGGTGAGCCCAGGCACAGGCATGTGGATGGTGAGCCCAGGCACTGGCATGTGGAGGGTGAGCCCAGGCACAGGCAAGTGGAGGATGAGCCCAGGCATGCCAGTTTTGTTGAAAACAATAATTATTATACTGGTTAACAGCTCTATTATTGCAAGTTTTTTTCAAGATGAAAACTTTCAATACTTTCTATATTGATGTTTAGCTCAGGAGTTATGACTTTGTCCTTTGTACGAGAGCGGTATACTTTTCCTAAAACTAGATTATTCTAACCTGCCTTTAATATAAAAGCGACTTTCTAACTACAAACTTGCACACAATACAGTGAAACCTGCCTTAGCAGCCACCTGCGAATAGCAACCACCTGTCTTAAACAGCCAGTTTGAATATGACCTATACTTACTTTTTGTTCATTTTTTACTGTCTTTAACAGCCACCTGTCTTCAGCAGCCATTTTTTGTCACTCCCTTGGGTGGCTGCTAGAGACAGGTTGGACTGTATACAGGTTACCATGTATATTGTTTAGCAAGAAAATGCATCTGTTAGATTTTAATAAATCCAGCTTCACCAGCATTTTAATTTATTCTATACCCTGCTTTTAGGAAATATGATATGAAATTGAACAAATTCATCCTATAAAGTGTTCTTTTATGTTCATTCAAAAATACTAATGTATTCATACGACATGACTATATCATGCAATGGAAATGTGATTTTGGACAGCTGAGGTGTGAATAAGAAGGACTTACAGTAATAAGAAACTAATCAGTTACCAATGGTCAAGTGGTCAAGCGGTGACATATGTATATTTGATTACTTGTAAATTTCCCTGCCATATTAAAGCATATGAATATTGTTTGGATACCTGTAAAGTGGTAAGGTGTTTTCTTTTTATACAGTCTCAGCATCCTGTTTCAAATTACAATGGTAGCATGTAATTTTTCACAAAATACAGTTATTGTCTTATTTATTAGGTCAGTACTAAACCCATGAACTTGTTCTGAGATACATTCACAAAGGTCAAAAATAGATCTAAATATTGACTGAAAGCGAGGGCGAATATAGGAATAACCATGCCGTAATTTTGAAGTTTGCGACCGTATACACAGATTTTAATGGTCGCAAATATTTTTAACGGTGAAGGCGCAGCCTGAGCCGTTAAAATGATTAAAGACCATTAAAATCTGTGTATACCGTCGCAAACTTCAAAATTACGGCATGGTTATTCCTATTCTAACGCTCTTCCATACTACCCTCAATCGGGCATCATTCCATACGTTAAACGGGTACCATGTTCTATTTTTCTGTATAGTAAACAACGGTACAGTATTACCCAAGGGAACCCGATTATCCATAAGTTGGTGAGATTACAGACAGTAAACAAGTTAAATAAATCACAAATATAGGTCAAAACTTCAACATTTTTTATTACATCGATGTTTCGGCCATAATGCCTTCTTCAGGATTGTTTGTCATAACAGGAAATGACGTCAACGTCAAACGACAGTAAACAAGGAATTTTACGGTCGCAAATTTTCGCCATCTGACCGATCAGATTGCTCGAAATTTATTTAGTGCGTTAGAATGAGATATTAACCCTTTCTTCCACTGATACACCTGTATTGCATGTGCAAACAGTGTAGATCCACATCTGATCAGGATCTGTACTGTTCACATTTTGTTTTGTTAGGTTATTTCTGAACAAAATGTGACCAATGCAGATCCTGATTAGACGGCATGGATGTGCCAGCTGATCTGGATCTACACTGGTAGCGAATGCATAAAAGGCATATATGATAGATATATGAAAGAAAGGGGTTGTACTTACACATCTTTTTCAGTGTATTACATTTATATTCTTCATTTATTTGTCATAGTAGCAACCACCAAAAGCAAGCTTTTGGACTCTGTTTAGGCTTTGAAACTTCTCATTTTCAGCATCATAATAGCATTAGCAGCTCCTAACGCTTGACTCTGTTTTGTCATAGACATTTTCATATTTAATTGAGAATTTTGGTTAACTGTTTATTCTAGACCACTTTTCTAATAACCCTTTGAAACCTCATATTGTCATTGTTATTTGGCATCATAATAGCAACCTTAAAGAAAAGTTTCATAACTCTTGATTGCATTTTGTCGTAGTTGCATCCCTTGTTTACTTAAAAGTATTATTACAAATTTTTCATCCCAGTTTTTTTAAGCAACTATAACATGCAGCACCCTGATATTTTGCATATTGCTTTATCCTATAGTCCCTTATGGTGTAAAACAATTTTATGCTCCTTGCTCATATACTTCCTGTTTACCGAATATTTTTAGATTGTTTTACAATATAGGTGCATTACATAAACCAAAGGGCATCTAAATTGACAATATAGGTGCATTACATAAGCCCAAGGGCATCTTTATTGACAAATTCAAATTACATCTTGAAAGTCATATTTCTCAGAGCGGGGATATTAGCTCACAGATTAACTTGTTTGACAATAAGTTCATGTCCATTGTTTGTCATCTTCATCCGAGAGACAGTTAAAAAGTCTCCTGGTTGTTTGATATCATTAACCCTTTCCTGTACAGACACACCTTTATTGCTAGGGTGACCAGATTAGATCCAGATCAGCTGGCACATCTGTGCCATCTGATCAGGATCTACACTGTTCGCTTTTTGATTCATTAGGTTATTTCTGACCAAAATGCGACCAGTGCAGATCCTGATCAGACGGCACGGATGTGCCGGCTGATCTGGATATACACTGGTCGCACGTGCGTAAAAATGCGTATATATCCAGGAAAGGGTTATAGAAACCATTCAGGAAAGTTTGATAACTCTTGACTGTATTTTATTATGGAAAAAACCCTTTTTACCTTTGTATTTAATTATTACAGTGCTCTTTTTTACTGAGAATTGTGGTTAATTGGTTCATGTTTTCTTAAATTCCACTTTTTTCAACCATGGAAGGTACAGATTCGACACTGTTTTCTGACATCCTCTCTTGGTTTTCTTTTTGTCAGAGTTGTGCCCCTTTTACGGGGACAATAGGTTAACCCACTGTCAATGCATCCATACCGTCTATCCAGAAAAATTGAAGCCTGTAATATCCCAAAATGGATGCAACTATGACAAAGTTATCCTACCAATTTTATGAAAGGGGTCTCAAGTTTTACCCCCCATTTGTCTCAACTGAAAAAAAACTGGATACTAAAATATCTTTAAAAATTGTGCAAGATAGATTTATGAGACTTATTTTTGGGCTGGAGGGAAATAAGGAGGTTGTAAGTTCATAAGTTCATGCCAAAGGTGTTATTGCAATTTGATAATGATTGTTGCAGTTATTTCAAAGTATTTGATGTATTTTGATTCAATTTATTTTATCGCGGAAATAATAATTGCATAAAAAAGTATTTAAAAATGTGAAAAAAAATCCAACATGTTTCGAACCTTCAACCATTTCAAATTATTTTTATTGCCTGCGCTTTAGACCACTCGACTGATGGGACAAGTGTTAGAAGCGTTACGTTTAATATTAAACAAAGATTAAAATATTAGTCGATAGTTTACATGTAACGCCAATGTAAACACGCCAATATAAACAATATAAACATTGCCAAATTACCTTTGTCCAATAATAATCAAAAGTTAAATACCAAAACAAAAAGTACATAATTATCTTTTAGACCAAATTTAATCAGTTGAACACTAAATAGACTGACAGATTGCACATTATTTTGTTCCATTGATGCAATTAGCTTTTCACTCACTAGGCATACAAACAGTTGCATTGCTCAGTGATTGTGTTTGATTATTTACTTAATTTTTGCTTACTGGACATTCATCTGGTAATTTTGTCAGGTGTGTATTTTACTGTTTTACTTATAGTGCATTTGACAGAATTCTTGCATATTCAATGTGGATAGACAGGATACACAAAAAAATGTTAAGTTTGGATGAGGATGAGCTGTAAATTTAAAACAGTTCAGATTTGGAAAAATATAATGAAATAGTTTGTAAGGACCAAGTAGCAAACAGTGTAGACCCATATCAGCCTGCACATCCTGCAGACTGACCAGGATCAACACTGGCCACTAGATTCATTAGGTACCGTCATTGTTCGAATATAAGCCGCACTCATGTATAAGCCGCACCGCCCCCAAACATGATAGAACAGATGAAAATGGCTTTAGCAAAGTGTATAAGCAGCCTAACCTGTGTATTAGCCGCACCCCCAACTTTTTACCTCCAAATTCTGGGGAAAAAGTGCGGCTTATATTCAAACAATTACGGCATTTTCTCACCAAGAAGCAAACAGTGTAGACCCAAATCTGTCTATTTAGATATGCTGCCTGGTCTGGATGTACGTTAATCACTGGTGTGATAAAAGCCTTGATCCCATGGGTTGAGCACTAAACAAATCCTAAAATAGTTTGCATGTTTAGATTTGAATTTTAGTGTTGACAAACTGTCAGCTGTGTTCCAAGTGTATTTTGATCATGAAGGGAGCAGTAGGGAGACCAAATTGCTTTTTGAAGTAGCAAAATTTAATTCCCTTTACAGTACTCGTGAAACTCAGAAATTCATACTGAAATTCAATAAACTGCATCACCATTATAATTTCACTGTCTGCATTTTTATCAATATACTGACTTGCTGAATGTCTGAAAATAGAAAAATCCTAAATTGTAATACCAGGTAGTGCTTACCTTCTAAAAGAAAATTCATTTAACAATAAAACTGTAATGAGTTGAAAGGTTTTGGAATAAATGTTATTTACATTCATGCGGACAAATTGTTTGCCAGAGTTTAGAATTTAAACAACCTTTTAAGCCTGCATGTTTACTGGAAATAAAATGCTGTAATTTGTTCAATTGATTTTCTAATTTAACGACAGGAATTTTTTGTATTTATGTAAAGTTAAATTCATTGTTTAAAAGCTGTTTACACTGGAACTTTGATAGTAACTGTTGGACATTTCAAGGAAGGAAGGAAGGAGTCAAACATAATATAAAGGTAAATGTTTTAGTGGGGTGGGTGGGGAGTGGGTTGGGGTGATAAGGTGGGGGGGACAATGACTAGTGTCATTATTTTAATTCTACTATTGTGTTAACCATGTTGTTGACTAAAATTTTGTTGTTTAGTTTATTTAAATTTGTTTTGAGCGAGAAGGGTATATAATAAAAGGAACATTATGACAGTATGCATTCTGTAGGTTCATATTATTTCTCATTGCTTATGTAAACCACATCATGCTCGAATTGGTGTCGCATAATATTGTTTACATACCCAACTCAAAAATACGAACCTATAGAATGCATACTGTTATAATATTCCATATATATCACAAGATAACTACATGTATTTCAAAATTGCATTCATTTCCGTCAATTTGATTTAAATAGTTGAGTGTACCATCTCCTAGAAAAGTTCCATCCAGCAATACTTCTAAAACATTGACAGCTAGATTTATGAAAGTTGTTATTTAGGTAGAGGGCAATATGGATGTTATGCTTGCCATTTTGACAGACCAAAAAAAAAGGATGCTTTAGCAACAAAAAATAGTGAAGATACCACTCTTAACCCTTTCCTCCATATATATGCATTTTTAAGTATGTGCGACCAGTGTAGATCCAGATCAGCCGGCACATTCGTGCCGTCTGCTCAGGATCTGCACTGGTCGCAATTGGGTCAGAAATAACCTAATGAATAAAGAAGCAAACAGTTTAGATCCTGATCAGATTGCATGGATGTGCCGGCTGATCTGGATCTAAACTGTTCGCCCGTCCAATAAAGGTGTATCTATGGAGGAAAGGGTTAAACATGATTTTGGCCTGTCTCAAAAGGTATTAAAGCTATAATCATGAAATGGTTTGTAAATATAGGGCAGTAAGGAGATCATGGCATTTATTTTTGATTTCTTGCATGTCAGTCCATCTGCCTGTCAATCCAGAAAACTGGATCAGAAAGTAGGCAAGCTAGGTTAATGAAACATAGTACTGTTGTATTTAATTAGAGGGCAATGTTGAAATTATGCACATCATTAAATTTGTCTTCTGGTTTCACCAGAGGGAATTGTATGTTTCGCTCCCTCAACCGGATCTGTTCAGAAAAAATGGTTTCTCAAAATATGTGCAAGCTAAGTTTATAAAACTCTGTAAATGTATTTGGTAAGAAGTTTAAGAGGCAATTGTGCATGTCGTTTTATTTTCTCTACCGGACTAAATGTGTTACAATGGCATAGTACAACCTTCCACTAGATCTTTGCCAATTGTGCCTTTAGAACTTTAGAAAGATGGATAACTCTTGTTTTGTTGAAACTGGGTATTGTATCAGTTGCTTCCCTTGCTCATTGCAATTCAGTGTGTTGATATGGTTGCTATTGTTTACCATGTAGCATCTTATGTCATGTCAATAGTAATCCTATTGAACAAATGTCTGATGTCTGAAGGACTCAATAACAGCAGTCTGCCAGAAAAAAATGTTTTCTATAAAGAGGGAGTCTTATTATTGCACTGTCTGGTACTAATTACTTGTTGCAATATTGGTAAATAGATCCATTCCGCATTGATAGAGAATTAACAGGTGTTAATCCAAGCCAAATTTACTTTACAGTTCACTTCAGTCTATCAATTAAGAATATTTTGAGGGTTTTTTTTAAAGCTTTTGCAATTTTGTTTGCATGGATGAAATTTGGATTTGTTTAAGTTCAGGACCCTGGATGTTGGCTTTTCCTAAATAGTATTAGTGCAAGCAATAACAAAGTACAATTGGTCTAGCTTTTAACATTGTTATGCTAGTATGGGCTAAGTAGAGCATAATTATATCACAGTTGTGACCAGTGTAGACCCAGATCACCATGTGTATCCATGCACTTGATCAGGATCTAAGCCTGTACATCAGTGTAGTCAGATCTGGATCTACACTGTTTTCTTTATAACCAGATGATTCTGATGAAGTGAAGAATGTAGATCCTGATCAGACAGACAGATGCAAAGGCTGATCTGGATCTACATGGATTGGACATGGCTATCACCCATATCCAACAGAGTTAAGGATTAATTCAGCAGGTACAGGGTTAATTGAGACTGTTGCTGCGAGCATGTATTGTAGGGGTCTGATACCAACTTTTATTTTATGCTTTCCAGTGAATTATAGAATTTTCCCGGTGAAATAAAAGTGGTATTTCACTGTTTTCAAACAGTGGAATATCATTTTTATTTTCACTGATTTTTTCACTGTGTTACCAAAATGCACATAACATACCAAATGAGAATGTTTAGAAAACGGGCTCAAATTTGTATATTTGATGTCATGACGTCATGTCATAAACAATCGGTTTTGGTGCCATTTCTTGCAACTTAGCTGTCAAATTCACACAAATTTTGCACTAAAAACATAAAATAAAAAGAAAGTTTGTTTTTACCAGTGAAAGATAGAAATATATTTCAGTTGTGAACTCCGGAATTATATATTTTCACTCATGGCTTTGCCACTCGTGAAAATACAAATTCTTGAGCTCACTCGGTGAAATGTATTTCTATCTTACACTGGTAAAAACAAATATCCTCTATTTCTTGTATTATAAGCAATGTTGTTTTATTATGATAAAAGTCTTATCTTTAAGGAGCTGTCTGATTCAACAAATTTGTCACATATTATGACCAGTGTCCAGTTGACAGCTCCAGGTCATTCAGTACATACTGTCAAACATTGCTTCAAGCTATTGCCTTAACTACTTTATTTAAGCTACAATATTATGCAATGCTTTTCATCAGTGAATAATAGATCAGACTTAAAGTGTGATTTAGTGTTATCATTAAACAAGCGGTAACGTTATGTAAAAGCCAAATTGTAAGAATTTGATGAAAGCATGTTGCATATTTATTGCTATCCAGTAAAGAAAGCCTCAACACATAGAGCGGAACCATTGTCATTGTCAGATGTGGTTTAATTCAGGAAATAAAAATTTGTAGCGTTTTTGTGGTAAATGGTGTCTAAATTTGTGAATGACAGACAGGCATATCTGTTGTCATATCTACCTCGAGTAGTTAAACAGTCAGCGGAAATGAGAGCGTGTTAACAGTAAAGGGTTTTGTCATGTTGAAACAATTGCTGCTGAAATTAGAATTAAATTAAGTGTGCAGTTACACATCACCATAAACTCTCCAATTTGGAGGTGATAAATTGCACAAATTACAAACTGGATGTGATGAGGAAAGTGGTAGATACGCTGAAAATAAATTCCTTATGAACAGAAACAGCAAATTGCTGAAGACATCTTGTGAACTTGGAATAATTGCAAATATCTTATGAACAGATTCTGTACATGGCTGCAAACATCTTGTGAACATTGAAACCACACATTGCTGCAAATATCTTATGATTATTGATTTTTTTGCAAAAATCTTACATATGGATTAACACAGAATTTGCAAATTTCGAATCTTGTATACAGACATTAAAGATAAAGCTGTGGTTTGGTAGGAAGTTATTGCATTAGTGTTTGAGAAAATAATGTGTGATGATTTTATTATAAGACCATTATTTATAGTCCACTTTACTTTTTAATGTGAAGTAACATTTGTTTTGATGCGAGATTGATCTACTTAATCCATTGCAACATGTCTTTCTCTAAATACTTTAGGAATTTATAAATGTTCAATAACCTTATCATTGTGGTGCAAAGTGGTTTTGTTTACATTTCACTACCTTGTTTTTATGAAGTGTACGTCGAGTGAAACATTTATAGTATATACGCTCATTGATTGGTGAGACCTGCAGTGGTTAAGATTTAAAAATAAAGAGGCCGAAATTTAAGTGGCGTTGACTTATTTGAGAAATTCTTATATATTTAAAGAGAAATCTATTATTGGTATGGAACATATGAAAAATGGCATGGATATTTCTTGATTTTTTCTTGAAAAGTAATATATTTTTAACTGGATACATAGATATTTTGTGTGATTTTGAAAATGAAGGAAAAAATTAAGGCGAGTAAAAATTCTGGGAAGAAAACCATGGGAGACAGAACGAATCTTCTAGGACGGCTTATGAAAAAGTTCATTATCACGTAAGTTTGCAAAGCTGTTAAATTCATGAAATTGTTGTATTTTGGTAATAAAACACTTGTTAGTTTGTACGTAAAATACAATATTTCCTAAATCCAATCTACTAGTAGTATGTTATCGATAATGTTTATGATAAAAACAATTATTTGTAATAATTAAAATGTTTGCAGTTCTGCCTTTTATAGTTACATTATGCTTGTCACCAACAAAATAGTTTGAAAAGTTTATTATGTTTGAAAATTACATCAAGTTTATACAAACAATTTCTTTTCCAAGACTGTTGTAAGCAGGGAATTAGTTCAAACAAAGTTGTAGACATAGACGTAGATTTTTGACGTCATCGCTAAAATATTAGAAATGACAGAATAAAGGAATCATGACAATCCTGTGGGAATTCAGTTTGGACAAAAAGCGCAAAAAGCACAATACTTGTACACCAAGATTTATTTACTTTGCTAAGAGCTTGAATGTTCCTGAATTCAGAAATAAGAATCATAACAGAGTTTAGGATATTTAATAATGCACTTCGACATATTGCCCAAAGGTATGTAAGATATTTTATTGGGTAGGTGTATAACAAAATATTGCATGACCACATGATTTTTAAAATGACCACAGGCTAATCATGATGATAGAAACATTCTTGGAAAAATCATAGGTTTACGAGTGTTGTGACGTTAGTTAGTTAACAGATTTCAGGTCATAACATGCTATTTTTTAAATGGCCGTCTAATTTTTTAAAATGACCATAGGCTTATCGTGACTTTAGAAATAAACTTCGTACAAAAATCATTAGTTGCAAGTGTTGTGAATTTAGTTTGTTGAGTCATTATTCTGTTGTCAGATAACCTGCATTAAGTTTTTAGGGAGGGTTTTATTTTTTCGGATCTTAAGACGGATAAAATCCTTCCAAACGAGAAAACAATGTCCCCCATTTGTAAACATCAGGTGACGTCCTGATGGATCCTCAGGTTAACTTAGTGTTATGGTTATCCTCTACCACCTTGAAAAAAAACAACAAAGTGAGCAATTCCTGGTGTACATATAAATGGCTGAGCTGTGCAATGTAAGCACAGTATATTTTCTGGCAATATTCTAAAAATATACGAGTTACTGTGTGTTTTTAGAGGTGTTTTATTTAACCCTTTACTCCATATATCTGCGTTTTAATGCATGTGTGACCAATGTAGATCCAGATCAGGTGGCACATCTGTGCCATCTGATCATTATCTGCACTGTTTGCCTTTCGGTCATATAACCTTATAAATGAAAAACCTAACAGTGTAGATCCTGATCAGATGGCATGGATGTGCCGGCTAATCTGGATCTACACTGTTCACCTATGCCATAAAGCATAATTATTATATATGGAGAAAAGGTGCAAGCAATACACAATGTTCTACAATTATCTAATGTACATAAGGCCAGAGAAAAAAATATTTTAGATTCTCATCCCCGCCCGCCCCTGTCCAAAACCACCCGCCCCCCAAAAAATTTATTGGTAAAAAAAATCGAAACATATTCTGTTCCGTACAGAACGGGTTTTAGACCATCCCGAAACCTTCTTTAGGTATTTCGGTTATAAAAAATAAAAATTAAAAAGTGCCCACCCACCCCTTTTTTCCCCAAAATCTGGATGAGAATCTAATAATTTATTTTCTCTGGCCTAATACAGATGTTTCTGAAATACTGGCCAAATCTACATATAGGCAACATCAATAACATATTTAACCAATTATTTCTTAATTATTTAAATTTTACTTATATCTAAATTAATCAGGTGCATAGTAAGTCATAAACACTTGGAAATTTCATTAATATATATCATTTTAAATTACATTAATGAATGAAATGTGGAGTGTAATGTAGATATCTTGCATGTTCGGAGAGTTCACTATATGGTATGTTTGAGTTCAGGTCATTGTTAAGTTCAGGACTGATAACTTTACACAGTTATTTGATCACTCCCAGCACAGCTGATCTGCATAATGTAGTATCATTTAATTTCGCGGGGATGAATTTTTGCGCAAAACCCGAATTTTTGCGTGGGCAGTAATTCGCAAAACTGTGTTTTCCTATAAAGAAACACTGTTAAATGGTTTTATTTCGATGGGGTTGAATTTCACGCTCTAACCGTTGCACGAAGTACCCAAAAATTAAACCCGCGTGAAATAAAATGATTTAAGAGTATATACTGCTCTGTTACCCAACAGTAAACTAGAACAACAGTTGAACATTTTCTTAAATTTTGATCTAATTTGCCATTATAAGAAAAATAGAATCGAACATAATTATAAAATGATAATCGTTTATAACTGATCACCACTGTGCCCTCTGATCTGGATCTAGACTGTTTGCACACACAACAACGATGTTTGTGCGGAGTAAAGGGTTAACCATTTTCTCCACAGGATATGGCTGTTTAAGGTCTTAGACCCATCATTAGCATATTAAAACCAAACAGTAACCATAATTATGTAAGTTATTTAGTTATTAAATGTCTTTAAAAAAGACAATAGGCAAGTTACAGATAATAACAGTTGAGCGATAATGTTTTCTGATTATCTGCCCTTGTTGACATGGTTGTCTTGAGTTATCTCCCTTGGAAACACAAAAATGTTAATTTCTCCATTTTTCTACGGTAAATATCTGATTTCTTATTAAAATAGTACACAAACTTTGTTTGTTATGTTTTCTACCAAGAGACTTTCTTGAAAAAATAAATATTTTTAAAGTAATAGCAAAAAATCGATATTTTCCATAGGCTTTAATGTAAATGTTAACACCTATTATCTCCCATTAAATAAAAATGTCTTGAAAAATTTCTCGGTGAATCATCTTATATTTTGTATGACGTTAACACTTTAAAGGTACATTGATTTCCTACCATCCAGTGTCAAGATATGAAATATGTCAATGATCGTCCTAAATCCTTAATATGATATGGGCAAACGGTGGAGATCCAGATCTACATTTGTGCTGTCTGATCAGGATCTAAACTGTTTGTTTTTGATTCATTAAGTATATAGTGACCAACAAGTGATCAGTGTAAATCCTGATCATTTGTTTTTGATTCATTAAGTATATAGTGACCAACAAGTGATCAGTGTAAATCCTGATCATTTTTTTTGATTCATTAAGTATATAGTGACCAACAAGTGATCAGTGTAAATCCTGATCATTTGTTTTGATTCATTAAGTATATAGTGACCAACAAGTGATCAGTGTAAATCCTGATCAGATGGCATGGATGTGCTTGGCTGATCCCGATCTACACCAATGGCACATGCAATAAAAACCCTTGTAGATAAGAAGTAAAGAATTTAGATCGCTCTTATTCAAACTGTATTTGAATCAGTCAATTTAAGTCTGATTAGCAATTTCCTCTTAATACACTATTAGAATCTAAAGCAGTCATATTAATACCACTCTTAAAAGGGTACATAATTTTCTAATGAGAAACTGAATAATCACAAACAGATTCCAACAAAATTGTCAGGGTGTTTGTTTAGACCAAATTTAGTTTGATTACATTTGCTCTAATGACCTAAGTGGAAATGCTTAGTGTGCTCTATGTGAACATTGAACAGGCAGCAATGAACTAATCTGCATAACATAATGGTTAAGTTTTCTGTTTTCTGCAACAGTCATCCCTCAGGATCTTTACTTCCAGAAACATCTTTTCAGTTTGCAGTGTTACATCTGTTCTTTGAAAAATCGGTCAGTAAGTTATCATACATTGCTCTATTGCACAGTTATTTCAAATTGTATGTGATGCCCTACCTTTATATCAAAATTGCTCATCCCTATGTCACTGTCAACAAGATAACTACCAAAGGCACTTTATTTCTGTCTACGTCTCTCAGAACATTTAATTATAAAGTGTTGGAAGGTGTCATATAAAATAACTAAACTAAAACTTAAGAGATTAGACTTGGTTTAAAATTAAATAAAAGTTTACTTTTAGAGAGAACCCTCTGGTTTGGAACCCTGGCTATTTAGTATCTAATAGCTAGATTTCAGTTCAAGGGAGAAGGTAATATCTAGAAGAACATTGACTGCATGAAAGCATAGATACAAGAAGTATATTGCAGTCAGATTTTATCTTAATTGGTCAATGTTCATAACTATTGAAGGCCTGACAGCCTTAGACTAGTTTTCCTTTTTATTGGAGCCAACTTGCAGTGAGCTTGACATATTTGTCATATTGGCGGTTCCGTGTATGTGTGTAAGTGCAAACGTGTGTCCATGTTGATTTGTCCGGCCCATAACATTATGATACATTGAGCAACCTTGTTTATACTTGGCATGAACATTAGCCTCAATTTCATGCGCAAACCCTAGGTTCCCATCGCAAAGGTCAATGTCACAATTTGGGTTTAATCCTGAGATCCAGTTGTGCTCACAGCTTCAAGAGAACATGATTTAATACATAAATTAGAGGGGATGGTGTGGTCAGAGGGTCCATCTCTTTGAGATAATGTAGGTGATAAATGGCATGATTTAGTTATTCTCTGGAAATTACCTGGTCCCCGGCCACTGCCTCACAAACAACCTACTGTCATTGTTTGAATATAAGCCGCACTTTTTCCCCAGAATTTGGCAGTAAAAAGTTATAGGTGCGGCTAATACACAGGTTTGGCTGCTTATACACTTTGTTAAGCCATTTTCATCTGTTCCATCAGGTTTGTGGGGGCAGTGCGGCTTATACATGAGTGCGGCTTATATTTGAACAATGACGGTAGGTTTCAGCTGTACATGACCAAAAGTTGTTACGACAAAACCCTCTACAGTGCTGAGCATTCTCTGTCTGCAAAATATGTCGTAACCCACATCGAACTGTGAAAAATGTCAATTAGCCATAAAATCCACGTCAGTCACTTACTCAACCACTCACTTATTCATGCAGTGTGATTTAACACATTCCTGTATAGATACACCTTTACTGCTAGGGCGAACAGTTTAGATCCAGATCAGCCGGCACATCCGTGCCGTCTGATCAGGATCTAAACTGTTCGCTTTTTGATGCATTAGGTTATTTCTGACCAAAATGCGACCAGTGCAGATCCTGATCAGACGGCTCGGATGTTCCGGCTGATCTGGATCTACACTGGTCGCACATGCGTAAAAATGCGTATATATCCAGGAAAGGGTTAAATAGTCAGCCCTGAAACCTAGTAATCACTCACCTTTTACCTTCTGACAATTAGATAGATATGCAAAACTTCACTTCTCGCTACGACGTTTTATCACATGGTTTAACACTGTAGATCCGGATCAGCTGGGACATCCCTGCCATCTGATCAAGATCAATACCATTCATTTTAGATTTCTGACCAAGAAGGGAACAATGTAGATCCAGGTCAGACATATCAATGTACTCACTGATCTAGCTCTAAACTGTTCACCCATGCAATAATAGGCCTATCAGTGAAGTAAAGGGTATAACAAGTGAACATTCTGTTGTTGGTTTTTGAGCTAAATTATGCTTTATATTTACTCGTTAGTCTATGTGAATTCAAATTTTTCGGACTCCTGTCCTTTATCTAGAATAAACACAGACTTAATATTGACTTTAGGCACATCTATCTTACATGTTTAAAGATATATCTGGCGTATCTGAACAAAAAAATTAAAATCCATCTTTTTGCCATGAATGCTTACACATCTTAATTTAAACTAATTTGACCACATGGTATGTATCAAATTATGGTTTAAAATAAGATTTTTGCAAAACAAATATTGAAGCAGACGCTCTCGCGTTATATCCGCAAGTTAAAAAACTGCCAGTTTTTTTAACTTTATACATATTTCATTTTTATTTATTGGACAAACGGGAAAGAATTCGTAATACATGTATTCTTAGATTATGCCTAGTTTTTCATTTTTAATCGATCTCAAATGTTATTTTTATCATTTGTAAGGGTAAAATATAGACCTTGGATAACTTTAATGTTGTTTTATCTTTTCTCCATATTTGTGTTTAATCATGTGTGTGACAGGTAAAGATCCAGATCTATACCATTTGATTTGGATCTTGAGTGTTCACTTCTTGGTCAGAACTAAAATCATGAATCAATAAGCAAACAGTGTAGATCCTAATTAGATGGCACAAATGTGCCAGCTGATCTAGATCTACTCTGTTCACCCATGGGATAACAGCCATGTCCCATGGAGTAAAGGGTTAAGTTTCTATTCTAAAACGGCTTTGTCGAAGTGAGAATTTTCACCTGTTCTAACTGGTTACTGGATCATCGAATCATCAGTGTTTATGCATGTTCACATTTCTTACATTTTGATTATTTCATTATGTATAATTGTAAAAAGTTAATCAAAGGCATGGCTCATAATGTATTTTTCTTGATGCTCCATTCGAGACAGCGGATGAGACTCTTATGCCGTCCTGAAATTGACACAGTTTGATAAGAACGTTTGCATGTTGGAGTTTTCGTCAGGCTTAGAGAAATTATTGTTGAATATATGGAATATTTGAAAACATCTGCTATATTATTGAAGGTACTAACATTTCGTATTTTAATGTTTTAGTAACAATACTTGTTAGAGATAGAGACAGCAGCTGAGTTTGATGATCTCGGGGTGTGGTGCTTTGTTATTATATAATTGTAATATAATAAGCAACTACAGCGATATCAAATCGTACTCGATGAACCTATCAGAGGGTCAGTTTGTCAAGCTTGAACTGGACACTGCCTGCGGATGGGGTCAGCGAGTACAATCACTGTATCGGCCTGTTATCGCTGTGGTTGCAGACTATTTATTATTACAATAATTATATAACCCTAGAGACATTATCGTTAACTTGTTATTAACGGTAGCTAGGTAAACAGATAGGGTTCTATATAAATACTGGGCGAGCAAAGCTCTCCAGTGCGGCAGGAGGGCAGTATTCTATTAAGCATGCAAGTGCGGCAGTCTTAGTAGCTCGTCCGAGCGACCTACGATGGGGGCTCATAGGCCGACATCCACACTTAACTTTTGTTAGTGTTCTTCTATGCAGTAGAATAACGTGACAACAATGTACACTGATAAATATCTCCTTTAGGTGCACGGAGACTTGGATATTGGTGAACTAATAGAACTGGAGTGATCAAATATAATATTCTTCATCCATAATATTAACCCTTTCCTCCATAGACACACCTTTATTGCATGGGTGAACAGTTTAGATCCAGATCAGCCGGCATATCCGTGCCGTCTGATCAGGATCTAAACTGTTTGCCTTTTGTTTCATAGGTTATTTCTGACCGAAATGCAACCAGTGCAGATCCAGATCAGACGACACGGATGTGCTGGCTGATCTGGATCTACACTGGTCACACATGCGTAAAAATGCGTATATAAGGAGGAAAGGGTTAACACCAACTTCATTCTCTCTCATCTAACATTATCTTAATTTCTGATGGTAGGCAATGTGACTTATTACTTTAAGAGGCATGGCTACAGTTAACGCCGCTCAGTTTATTGGGGTGTGCACAATGCTTTGACGAAGGACATCGACGATCATGCAGGTTATGCCACGAGTTGCTGCGAAAAAGCGTGCTGGCATTTAGTTTGCCGTCAATGTGGCTGTTCCAACAGCCATTCAAAAAAGCTGTAATATCACAATGTCTTCTCATAATTTCTGTATTGATGAGATTATTTATGTGTGTAAATTTAAGGATTGAATCAAGATTTGATGGTTTTCATTTGAGTATGAAAAAACATGGCATAGTTTTAAAAAAAAAGATTTTAAACAACCCAACTGTTTTTCTTACCCAAATGAAAACCATCAATAATCTATTCAATCCTTAAATATAACATGCATAGTTTGGTTGTCATGAAAAATTTCCATTACAAATAATGTTTAGTCATTGTTGTGTAGAACATTAAGTCCTTGGTACATATTAATTATAGTATAATGATATTTGTAAAATACTTAAGTTTAAAAATTGGTATCAGTTACAGTTTAGATTGTAATGTCGTGTTGCTCTGCTCTAGCGTAAAAATGTTTTGATCAGATAAGATTTGGACAAATATTTGCTTGACACTGCCCTTGATAAAAGACGTTTGAGTAAAATTGTTTATTCGTGGTAATTTTTAGCAGTGGTTGAATGACTCCGGAAACTCCTTTGAACACTATTACGTTGCTTTGTAACATTATCGACTGATGTTTTCCCGAAGTACATTAATAGATTGTATTTAATTCTATCCTTGAAGGAGGAAAATATCATTTATATGAAACAACTCATAAGTGAATGTAGACGGATGTGAAGGCTATATTGATTCAAATATTACATCGTGGCAGTTTGGTTTTAAAACATTGTCGTCATGGTTTTGTAAATTATGACTAAAATGCAGATAAAATTAAAAAGGTGTATACGGGAATTACTGGCATGTCTAATGTAAGTTGTTTAATTGAACTTGTAATTACTTGTACATGTATTTCGTTTTTTTATTTGTTGGACAATTTATAATAATTATTGTAAGTCATTTATGATGGTATATCATTGTTTCTCAACTTCTTAGAATTTTACTGGTAAACAAATACATTTGTCATGGTTTGAAATATAACTATGTTTTAACCTTTTCCTCTATAAATACGCATTTTATTTGTGTGCGACCAGTGTAGATCCAGATCAGCCGGCACATCCGCGCCGTCTGATCAAGATCAGCACTGGTCACATCTTGGTCATAAATAACCTAATGAATCAAAAAGCAAACAGTGCAGATCCTGATCAGACGGCACTGATGTGCCAGCTGATCTGGATCTTTACTGTTTGCCCACACAATAAAGGTGTGTCTATGGAGGAAAGGGTTAAAAGATCACAGTACAGTAAAGTATAGTACATAGTAACTTGATGTTAAAATGAAATCCGATTATTTTGGGGTTGGTCTCTGCGTATGAGTATTCCTCAATATAATGAAAATATCATGAAATAAATGATAGGTTGTAAATTGAATGAAAATACCAATGTTAGTCTGTGTAGACCCAAGTTAGTCAGCAGACACAGCACATCCATTATCAGGGTCTACACAGTTTGGATTTCCCTTCATACATCCCCATGTTTTATAAATTGACAGATCTAAATTCAAAGAAAGGCTATTCCATTATAAAAACTTGGTAGGTTAATGGTTGGTTACTATGGATGGGTGTGGTTAGGAAAATTATTTGAAACTACTATTCAATCAAGATAATAGGAAACACTGTTTAACCCTTTCCTCCATATATACGCATTTTTCGCATGTGCAACCAGTGTAGATCCAGATCAGCCGGCACATCTGTGTCGTCTGATCAGGATCTACACTTATCACATTTTGGTCAGAAATAACCAAACAAATCAAAAAGTGAACAGTGCAGATCCTGATCAGATGGCACAGATGTGCCAGCTGATCTGGATCTACACTCTTCAACCAAGCAATAAAGGTTTATCTATAGAGGAAAAGGTTAATAGAATTAAGCATGGTACATTATGGGGATGTCGCTTTCAAATTATCGTAAACAGACAGTATCTAGAGTGAACAAAGAACCACTTGAGTCGAAACACATTTTGAACTTGTTCAACTTGCATCAAAGCATATCGTTCATTGATTAATCGACTGATGCTGTATTAATCATCATCGACTGGGGTTGTTTTGAAACTTGCACAACTGGTTGTTTTGGTTTCAGTAGTTTCTCTGTTGTATTAACAACTGAGAAGTGTAAAACCAATTAGCTCATGAAATGTGTGGGTTTATATTGCTGTTATAACTTGTATTCATCATGTAATTATATATATTTTCTGACAAATTGTAAAAAATTATACCAGTCAATAATTGTCGAACACTCCCAAAACATTAGGAACACCAAAGGTGTCCTTGTGGCAAGACAACCTTATCCATCAAGTCAGTGGTCTTTTACAGAAATTATGAACAGAGTAGACCCATCTGGTTTGGATGTATACTGTATGATCAAGAATAACCTTTTATGAATCTTAAAGCGAACAGTGTAGATCCTGATCAGACAGTAAAGATATGCTGGCTTATCTGGTCATCACATTTAAAGAGTTACCGTCATTGTTCGAATATAAGTCGCACTCATGTATAAGCTGCACCACCCCCCAAACCTGATGGAACGGATGAAAATGGCTTAAAGAAGTGAATAAGCAGCCAAACCTCTGTATTAGCCGCACCCCCAACTTTTTACCGACGAATTCTGTGAAAAAAATGTGGCTTATATTCAAACAATGATGGTAAGGGTTTAAAATCACAAAATGGAAAAGCAAATAAAGAAATACTATCCCACTAATGCATAAGACAAGACAGTATTATCATGTCATTCAAGACAATGTTTCGTATGATTCATTGTAAATATTTGAAAGTTATATGACAAATTGACGTCAAATGTAAATATTATTAAAAATTATAATCTGAAGATGGTTTGTTTTACAAAAGAATTGAGACATTCTTTATAATGTTTGCATGTCTGTTCTCAAGAAATGTAAAAGGAAGCCGAAAAATTGTAAAATGTAGAAGTTTTTGAAAGTTTGTTTGTTAGAAAAAACGTAATAAAATCCCATAATTGTGTGTATTTTCAGCCCCGAGGTAAAGTCTTTCCTGTCCCTTGACAACCCGAGAAATGCTCCTGACGCAGCTGATTCTGATCTCAGTAGCGAATCAAGTGACAGCATGGTAAGTTTATCGTCTTTTTATACTTAACCCTTTCCTCCATATATACGCATTTTAACCCTTGTGCGACCAGTGTAGATCCAGATCAGACGGCACATCCAGTGCAGTGCACTGGATGCATAGTGCAGATCCTGATCAGATGGCACAGATGTGCCGGCTGATCTTTATCTAAACTGTTCACCAACTCAATAAAGGTGTGTCCATAGAGGAAAGGGTTAAGGTGGGCGTCACCACAATGTCTTGACATTGAGGGGTGTTTTTCTGTAAGATGAAAAAGTTGTGCTAATTTCCTTCTTTGTCATTATTGATTTCGAGTATCTTCTTTTTCTAAGTGAATTTCCAACTGAGACAGAACAATTCTTTAGTTCAGGTGCCTGAAGACAGAAATCTCAAAGATTGTTTGATTGAATATACCAGACTTCCCAAAAGCTGAAAAAAAGTGTAAGACATTTGATCAGACAAGATGTGAAAATCTGTCTGACCGAAACAAGTTCTGTCAGACCGAAACATGTTAAAAAGGATTTGGTTGTTATTAGGAGTTCAAATTTTTGTCTGACATTTGGTCTGGTATCATTAGAAATCACGTCAGACTGGCCCAAATTTTACAGGTCAGGCAACTTTTGGGATGTCTGAAATACTATGGTAAAGTCACAGCTTGTAATAGTGGTGGTATTTAAGTGTCATAAGTTTATAAGGGACGGCACTACAGGCTTATGGTCAACTATCAAACATTCTGTCCTTAACAACTCCATTATGACTCAAATTAAAACTCTTTTCTCTAAAATCTTGCCGTTTTTATTAATCCATTTGCAGGTAACAGGATTTAAAATATAGATTCGGCAAGTTTATTACATCTGCCTCTGACTATAACATTATTGTGAATAAAAATTTATTAAGATCTCAGAGAATTTCTAAAAAAATGGAAAAAGAGGTTTCAGAACAAATGTAGGTGCCAGAAAATTAGAGGAACTTTTCATTAACAACAGAAGATCGAGAACTTAGTGTTATTTGATTACAGTTGTGAATGACGTGTAACTTTGTCTTAAATTCACTTCTGGCTAGACTTAAATGAACATCCTAATGTTTCCTTATTGGGAATCAAATAATGGCGCTTGAAAGTTAGTGCATCATTCATTAGATCAATCTTCTGTTCGATCGCTGTATAACCAGGTCAGCCTACACAGGTAAAAGTGGGTCTGTATAGTCCGCTATGCAGTCGAGCACCCTGTTGATAAAACAAAGTTAGTCTTTAACCGTCAGACATACAGCTCAGGGCCCAAGATCATAAAACTAAATCTTGAAACCAGTCTCAAATCTCAAGCATCAGTCGCCATTTCAGCCAATCAGATGCTTGAGATTTGAGAGTGACCAGTCGCCATTTCAGCCAATCAGATGCTTGAGATTTGAGACTAGTCTCCAATATCAGTTTTATTATCTTCGGCCCTGGTTGTTACTGTGCTAAAACACTTTACAACAATACAAGCCAATCATTTTTGACAGGAGAGGTAGAAGAACTGGTTTGCAGCGAATTGGGAAACAAGTTGTCAGTCATGTTAACCCAGTGACCAACCAATCAACATTGTTTCAATATACATGTATAACTTCACCTGTATTTTCTGTTAATTAGACTTTGGGTGTTTAGAATCATTTTTCCTATATGTATTGGATAGAATCTATTAAGACGTTTCTATAGAAAATAGGAGCCATGCGCATGTGCAGTTGAAAATATACTTGTGTCGAAAAGAAACGATACCAAACTATATACTGAATAATTTAAAAATGTTTAAGATCTCATCCATATTTAAATTCTTTTTATGCTTGTACAGGGTTGATGAAATTGCTTTTCACATGCATGATGCTGTTAAAAGGTCTCTCGAAGGAAATAAATCAATCCAAATGTTCTTTTTTTGTATGTCCTTGCAAACAAGTTGTATTGTTTCTTTTGGACACTAGTATAGATAAATCTATTTTTGATCATTGTAAAATAGAAAGGAGTTCTATTGCAATAAATCACTGAGGAATTTGAATTTTCATGCCTTCTGATTGGCTACAAATGTAGGGCGACTTCTAAACTTGGTTTGACTGAGTCCGTGAAGGTCCTTGATATTGCAAAATCACTTGCGGCCCCTTTTCCCTTTTTAGTATTTACATATTTATTGTCATTTTAATTTATGTATTATGATAAATATCCTACAAACAACTACTTGAATCATTTAGTTCACAGATACGCCCTTGTGATTAAAGGCGTTCCATGAGAAATAGAAAAACTATGAACAGATCAATTTTATTTTTCAACAAAGGCATGTCTGTATGATATATAAGTGAATGGTGAGTGAGTGAAGATTATTGACTGAATGATCGGCACAGGTTCAAGTGCTGCGGGAATCTGTTTGCTCAAGCTGGTTAGCTAGCCGGCAGGCTTGACCATCATGCATGTACGTGTTACTGTATTTTACATCGATAAATTATAAAACATTTAATACAAACAATACCGGTATGAATAATAAGAAAGTGAGTGAAATCTCATTGAAAATTCATAGAAAACAATTATGCATCTATTTATAAAATTTATGTAAATAATTTGTTCTCTATAATATTATGTATCAAAGTTTAACTAATTATACCTTAATTATTATAACACTGGTGTACAGAAACCACAATGGCAAACTGTTGATTATTCTCTTAGACTGCTTCCTGACATACACATTTCTGACTGACATGGAAATTTACTGAATATAATAAATACTTAAGTAAAACCTTGAAAATTGAAAGATTGATTGTGTGGCTCCAGGAACAGGATTAATAATGCGCCATATTTCTTCACCTTAGTGCAAGAATGGTATAAGTACACTTAAAAAAAGAACGAGTTAACAGTATACGTTTTTGCACTTATGAGACAATTTAGGAAAGTAATAAATTACTTTTACTGTACATTAGTGGTTATTCTATGTGACATTTATGGTTTAGAGAAATGAACATCTGAATGACAACTCTTGAAAAGCTGTAAAGTCCGGGAAGTAGAGAACAATGGAATGCATTTGTTCCTTATTTATCTTTATTTATTGGTTTATCGGAGGCATTGTTCTCCGATATTATTTTATTTTTGTCACAGATCTAGGGCAGAGTAACTCCTATTTGAACTCGGTTATCTCGGTTATCAAGCTGCTCAATACGCAGTTTTATGTTAAAAGTTTCCTTGTTATGTTGCAGGTATAATAACATTTGTTTATGAGGTCTCATTTTTGGGACATATTTGTTGTGTTGAACAAATTTGGTCAACTCCCTAAATAATAATTAATATCTTGAAAATATTTTAACCCTTTCCTCCATAGATACACCTTAATTGCTGGGACGAACAGTTTAGATCCAGATCAGCCGGCACATCCCTGATATCTTATGAGGATCTAAACTGTTCGCTTTTTTATTTGTTTGGTTATTTCTTACCAGAATGTGACCAGTGCAGATCCTGATCAGACGGCACTGATAAGCCAGCTGATCTGGATCTACACTGGTCGCACATGCGTAAAAATGCGTATATATGGAGGAAAGGGTTAAGGTCATAAGATGTTTTCAGTCATAGTTTGATGAGCCTGTCAATATCTCAGATCATCCATGGTTCATTTGTGGTTGTTTAACCCATTAATCAGGGGATACGGCATAAATCACATGGGCAACCAAATGTAGATCCAGATCTGCTATCAGTCAATCAGGATCTATACATATGTAGTCAGTAATAACCCCTTAACGTCGTGAGTGGAAGTAGTGAAGCAACTAGTACTATCTTGATCAGACTGCATCATAGGGATTTTCATTGGTCACATATGGGTTATATAAACCCTATCCATTGAGTTAAGGTTAATGGGCTTGCCTTTCTATGAAAATTCATAGGTCATAGATCTTCCCAGAAAAGGCATGAATGTTTCCTGGTCGACTAGGATATAATAGTACAAATGCGTATTGTTTTCGTTTTATACCCATTGGTTATTAATATTATAATTGATGAATATACCTGTCTGGTATACTGCTGCGTAAAAACTTGATCCTCTGTTTGGTACTCCAGATTTATTGATGTTAAGCCTTTCCTCCATAGACACACCTTTAGGGCGAACAGTTTAGATCCAGATCAGCCAGCACATCCATGCCATCTGATCAGGATCTAAACTGTTCGCTTTTTGATTCATTAGGTTATTTATGACCAAAATGCGACAAGTGCAGATCCTGATCAGACGGCACGGATGTGCCGGCTGATCTGGATCTACACTGGTCGCACATGCGTAAAAATGCGTATCTATACAGAAAAGGGTTACTTGGGGCACATCATGGGAAAGGTGTCTTTGGGAAGATTGACATCAGGCCTCGGAAAGATGTCGTAAAGTTGAGCAGACGACATTCATTAGTATGCATTTCACAGTAAAAAATCACATGAAATGGGCAAAATGTGTAACAAAATGACACATAAGTTACAAGAAAAAAAAAATTTAAGTTTTTTCCAAATATAGTTCTATAACCTGTGACATGCCCAATATGAGGGTGGGCTGATAGTCCTTTATTCTGTGGGAAATGGCTTTAATGATATGGGTGATCAGTGTAGAACAGTTTAGATCCAGATCAGAGAGTACAGATGTTGGCTGATCCGGATCAATGCTGGTCACGCCTATTCATGGAGTTAAGGGATAGTCGCTGATCTCATTGACTGTTATTCACACATAAAGACCAGGATTTTCAAAGTTTCTGCTCACAGACGTTATTCGTCATCTGGTTTAACTGTTGCAAAGAAACCTTGGCCACACAGGATTTATAACTTGTGTTTTTATCAGAAACAAATTTCTGTTTTTCTGTATATGCACGTGGCGGACCTTGAACCAGTTCCAATCTGACTTTCTGTGAGGGTTACAGGTAATTGGCATTCAAATCGATTACCCAAATATTGTCATTTTTGAATTGTTTATACGCTATTTATATTTTCAGAGTAAAGATAATAATCCAATCAACCTTGGCCCAAGTGAAAAGAAAAGGTAAGTGATCTAAAAATAGCAATTCTGGCAACCAATATTTAGAAATTCGGTCTGGTTATCGAAATATTTTCAAAACATTTTTATCACGTTTAAACAGAAATTGTTTGTTCACAGATAGGAAATGTCCTAATTTTCCACTGAGTTTATTCAGAGTTTGTAAGGTGATGAACGTAATGAACTTTTAGAACCCAAGTACAGTTATATGATAACTGCGTACAGATATACTCGTATAAGTTATTTGAATGGCTCTAATTGAGGCCCATGAAGTTCAATGTCCTCAAATATCGTGTTGACTTGTACAATGGTTTAACAAATGATTTAACATTAAGTTAAAGTTTTCAACATTTCTGTGATTTTAAAATTCTTAACACGTTATACAAAGTTGTTTACTTGTAATGTGGAAAAGTTCGATACAATATGTACAGTCGTCATGGACAGCTGTCTCTTCCACCCACATACATTATTATATATAGTGTGAGAATTAGACGTTTGATACAAGATATATACATAAATTATATTCACAAAGAAACAGATGTGAAAAGTCTATATTGCTGACAGGCGTTTTATGTTAATCCATATAAGCTGAATTTTACCATACATAAATGGATGGCACGTAAATGGATGGCACGTGTGATTGTTTTCGTTTGATTATATTTTTTCTGATATTTTGTGTTGAAGGCGTAAATACCATTCACCATATGTTTCCTTATGCTTGTTGAATGTAGAATGAAATGTCACGTATTTCTCAAATGTCAGACGCGGGTAGTTGGTGTATTGTGCGGCAAAGTATGATCCAGCTTGCTGTTTGTTTTCAGTGTCAAGCCAAGTGACTTTGAATTCCTAAAGGTCATAGGAAAGGGCAGCTTTGGAAAGGTAATACACGTACATCACTGCTTTCAAACATTTTTGGCTTGCAATGTTTCTTAGGGCCTGTCGGTATAAATTGAGTACATCTGTATTCGCTGAAGTCCCCATCCCATAACTTTACTGCATGAAAACAAAACATATATCCCATGCCACTTAAGTACATCTAGATCAGCCTGAACATCGAGTCTGATCAGGATCTAAACTGATTGCATTTAGATTTATTAGATCGTACAAACAAGAAGCGAACAATTTAGACCCAGACTGCACAGATGGGATTGATTTGAAACAACTTGTTGTAGTCACTTGATGGCTTCCCTGAAACAATGGCATGGATTGAGAAAATAATAGAAGTTTCTGGTCCCTGGCAGGATTTGAACCAACAAGTATTGACCTGTTTGAGTGTACCAGCAAGTGGCTTTGTTCTCAGATCACTTAACCCTTTCCTCCATAGATACACCTTTATTGCATGGGCAAACAGTTTAGATCCAGATCAGCCGGCACATCTGTGCCATCTGATCAGGATCTAAACTGTTTACTTTTTGATTTGCTAGATTATTTCTGACAAAAATGCAACCAGTGCACATCCGTGCCGTCTGATCTGGATCTAAACTGTTCACCCTCGCAATAAAGGTTTGTCTATGGAGGAAAGGGTAAATTACCTGTGTGATCTTTCAAGATTATATTATTTCGGTGTCCGAAGATTTTACCATTTTTTTCATGGGATATGGCTTATAACCCATGGGCAACCAGTTTTGATCCAGATCAGCCTGCACAACCTTTTGGTCTGATCAGGATCTAATCTTGTTTGCTTTTTCGTCAGTAAAAGTAACTAGTGTAGATAGTCATAAAATTGTACGAATGTGCCAGCGAATCTGGATCTACACTGGTTGCCATATCCACGAGGAAAAGCTGTCTCGGCATGTTTAGTTTACTGCCAACATACGTGCAAAAACGCAAAACAGTGAAATAAGTCCTTGGGGTTATTTAATCACCAAGCATTCGTATCTTCAAGTTGAACTCATTTATCAACTAATGAATTTATTTTGAACAAGTGTATACTTATTTTAGTAAATGTGGTATGAGTGTCATGCCACATTGTAATAAAGTACTGTAGCATGATTGAAGGCCTAGAAGTAAAGCTTAATCATATAAAATTTTCTAGCTTTGTGTTTTTGTAATGAATTTTATTAACAGACTTATTGCTTGAGTAAGATATACTTGAAATGTTGACTTTTATTTGGGCTATAAAAATATTGATATTGTAAATATCTACCGAGAAGCTTGAACTCGTGAAACTTTACATAAGTGAACAAAAGCCAGTCTCAACCCTTTACACCACGGATACAACTTATATGCTATGTGCAAGCACTGTAGATCCAGATCAGCCTGTGCAATCTGATCAGGATTTACAATCATCACATTTTGATTCCTTAGATTATTTCTGACTAAGAAAGGAACTGTATACACTGGTCGCCCCTGTGATTTAAGGTGTACTTAGTGGGTAAGGGTAAAAAATGCTCTGTATGCACTTAATTGCAGCTTTGGTCTATTTGTAAATAAAGATTTGCTATTATATCTCTGAAGTAAAAGCCTAGATTACAAGTATGCTACCAAAGTGTGGCCACTTACAATATATAAGTACCGGAGAATTTCAGAGAATGTCAGCAGTTAAAACAAAGTTAGTGGTGTATGAACAACCGAACATTAATCTTCAATGTTTGAGGTCACAGGATGAATACATTTCGGAACATTGTGTCATACCAGACTAGATTGTCAACTTAATCTGTCAGAACTGGTTAAAATGAAACATGGAGCATCGCTTGACCTACAGTATAAAACAGATGACATCCTGTCATTAACCGTTGTAGTTCGCAGAAACATGGCTCCAACATCCTTAATATAGCAAGAAAACAATCTTTAGGCTTAAACTAAACCACAAAACTACAGCCCAAAACGTTGTTAAACTACATTTTAAAGCTACAAAAGTTTAAACTACAAAAAAATTATTATGATGAAAACACAATTGTACAATTCAAATATACAGTATATTGTTTTGTTAGCAAATTTTCAGTGCATACAGGCCATAAAAATGTGCGTGTTCCACTGAAGTGTTTTAGAAAGCACACTTAACCTTTTACAACATAGACGCATTGTTACTGCATAGGTGAACAGTTTAGATCCTGATCAGATGGCACATCCCTGCCGTCTTCGCCAGATCAGGATCTGCACTGTTTGCTTTTTGATTAATTAGGTTATTTCTTACCACACTGTTAGCACATGCAATAAAATATGAATAAATATATGGAGTAAAAGGTTAAATTTCTATTGGGGTTTAGTCATGTTGGTTAATCCAAATATTAACCTTTCGATACTTTGTATATTGGATTATCAGCTGAGCTCATTTTTAATCTAATGGAATGTGTTCAATGGGCTTATTTCGAAGTAGGTCATTCTACGGTCATTCCACCGTCTTCACCCCTAATAGCACCATGTGAAATGGATTAAAATCATTAAAAAAAAACTACAACCTCCTTAAATACAAATTTGAAGTTGATTGTTAATACCGTAAAATTCCTATTAAACGCCCCTCCTCAAATAAACGTCTCCCCCCCCATGTTATTTTAGGGAAAAAATGAGTTAATCTATATTTTTTATCCAATATCCTTCAGAATCTTATATTAAAATAAAAATAAATAATATATGTCCCCCTTTCAGAAAATGTAACGCCCCCAGGGGCATTTGAAAGGAGTTTTACGGTATAAGTCTGCTTTAAGGTAATTTATCTATAGAAATGCTGGAAGCAAGTCAGTTGAAAAAGTAAATACTTTTGTTGTATACTCACGAATATTGTTAAACTGTTGAGATTTTGGCACAAGTCGGAGCCTCCTCTAACCTGATAAAATACCTCCACCCCTGTTGACAAAGATAAGCTACAAATAGAGCAAACATGCATGCATGCATTGGGAAAGACCAAATCAACAAAACTTGTTTTATTTACATAAACCACAGAACATTGACAAATTCAAAGCTGGGAAAGGTACCCCAAGTTGCTTATTTTAAAGGACCTGGAGTAAAGCAGATTTTTGATGGATTGATGTATAACTGGTTAATACCCGAGACTGAGAGAATAATCTTGGAGAAGAACCTGTTTTCCAGTCATACTGTAATGCTATATTTTGAGACATGACCATCAACAGAAAAGTCCTGCCTGTTACTTTTCTGTTTATGGTTACGGCCCAGTTAATAAAATCAATTTACAGTTAAATTACTTATTGATTAGAAAAGCTGTGACTTTACAACTAGTGAATGAATGAGCAAACCACAGCCAGTATCACTAGGCATATTTGGTTCCCACCACAAACATTTGCCCATCCTACCAAAGGATCATTTTATAGACCTCAGGTACATTTTAATATTGCATGTTCAAATCATGTTGTTTGTGGTAGAGGCTTGAAAAATATTGTTTACAATCTCCCATATAAACTTGTGCCTGAAGTGGGCTGATACATTTAACCCTTCCTCCACAGAAACACTTTCATTGTGAGGGTGAACAGTTTAGATCCAGATCAGCCGGCACATCCGTGCTGTCTGATCAGAATCTAAACAGTTCACTTTTTCATTTGTTAGGAGTATCTCTGACCAAAATGTGACCAGTGCAGATCCTGATCAGATGGCACAGATGTGTAAAAATGCGTATATGTGGAGGAAAGGGTTAATAAACAATAATAGACAATAAATACTATGTTATCCAAATCAACGTTTGATATGTGTTTGCAGGTTCTGCTGGCTCGCCATAAGACAGAAGGTGGCGTGTATGCCGTCAAAGTCCTGCAGAAGCAGGCAATAATGAAGCGCAACGAAGTAAAACATATCATGGCAGAAAGAAATGTATTGCTCAAGAACGTGAAACATCCATTCCTAGTTGGACTTCATTACTCATTCCAGACTCCGGACAAACTCTACTTTGTTCTAGACTATGTCAATGGAGGAGAGGTATGATGGCTAGCCTTTCTATAACCTTGTTGTTGTTTTGTGATGCATGGGCTCATAACTTTTAACCTTATCTCTGACAGGTTTTACCATAGTGTTGGGAAATCGGTTGCAAATCATAATCGATCATCGGTTGGAATCGGTTGCCTCTTCCGATGTGATTTCACGATTATAATCGGTTTGTAAATTTACTCAGTGTTAGGTTTACAAATCGTCTTAGATCAGTAGCTTACATAAGTACTGGATACTAATAATTTCCAACTTTCTGACCGAAATCCTAATCAAATTATCATTGCTGCCCAAAGAGGTTGTTTGTGCAACTGCACTGAACCCCTCTAGATCTGCCACTGAATTTTCAACAGCAAAATTGTTTCGTTTTCCTATGAATAATATACTAATTTTAAGGCTGAAGACGCAAGATACTAATTTTAGAGGTCTAGTTAATGCAAAACATATTTATTCGAAGAATTTTTACCATCGTCATATAGCTTCGCAACTCAGACGCTCAACAAAATCGGCGCCATTTTGCGTTTATGTTTGTTAAGTTTTTGTTCTCTTTACAACAAATTCTGCAAATTCTCTTTGTTAGGGCAAAGTTCTTTGTTAATCTTGTAGAATCTAAAGTGCATCCACACTTCTGATTTTAGGGCAAAGTTCTTTGTTAATCTTGTAGAATCTAAAGTGCATCCACACTTCTGATTAAGTTTTTTTTGCCTGGGTTCTCGTAAATCTCTCTGGTCGGGTTGCCATTTTTTATTTTCAATTTTTCAAAGTGATTTCCCTTTATGACCGGTGTAAAAGCCGGAACCCGTACCTTTATATTTTGACTCGTAACACTGCGCATGTCTGAACTGTTAATCGATTATGAGAGAACGACATCGATCATCGACATCGAGAAGCATTTACACGTCGCTAATCGATGTCTTCCGATCATCGGCACATCACTACTGTACCATATGGATACAACTTAAATCCCCATGTGCAACAAGTGTAGATTCAAATCAGCTTGCTCAATTTGTGCAATGTTATCAGGATAGTACTTACTGTCATTGTTCGAATATAAGCCGCACTCATGTATAAGCCGCACTGCCCCCAAACATGATAGAACAGATGAAAATGGCTTAACGAAAAGTATAAGCAGCCAAACCTGTGTATTAGCCGCACCCCCAACTTTTTACTTTCAAGTTCTGGGGAAAAAGTGCGGCTTATATTCAAACAATGACGGTACTTCCGATCATGCATCTTGCATAAACTTTAAATACCTTGAAGTTAAAATACAGGGCCATTTTATCTGCAACATATGCTGGTTATCAGATAATAGATTACCAAAGTCAGTCAAAGCCTAGATTAAAGACAGATAAAGGTAACAGTTTGACAAAGATATTATTGGTAAATGAACAGTTATTGCCCCACCCCCAGAAATGTCTAATATACATTTCAAAATGTAATGTATATTTGTGGCTAGTGAAGACCAATTCTGCTTATATTCATTCTCTCTGATCAGGGTCTTCACCATAAGCCATATAGTAAACAAATGATAAAATGGTGAATATGTATAATATAGATAAATACCTTTATTTCCTTGACGTGGGAGAGCATATCATAGTACTTTACTTTTACACAATAAAAAGGGGGACACAAAGTTTGGGAAAGCCTAGTTCAATATATAACTGGTCACTATTCTATTTCAGTTGTTCTTCCATTTACAACGAGAGAGATATTTCCCAGAGGCGCGAGCGCGTTTCTATGCGGCCGAGATGGCAAGTGCAATAGGATATCTTCATTCACTCAACATTATCTACCGTGATCTCAAACCTGAAAACATCCTTCTAGACTCAAAGGTAAATGTCCGAATTAAACAGCGCCTTTGTTTAACTTGAATAATCTTTGTGCGGAAAGGTTAATCCCTGATCGGCCTTGACGTCTTAACCTGTAGAAAGCCTAAGGAAGAAATATATATTTGTGTGACTATGATTGGCTAAATCAGAGGGTTCGCAATGTTTGCTCTAAGGTCAAGTCCGGAAAAATACAATTCTGTAACCTAGGAAATGTTTTCTCAAATTTCAAACAAAATGCAGGTTGATTACACAAAATAACTAATATATAAAACTGAATGAGTAAACTTTCTTTTCAAGAGCTTTTATTTTTCTAATATACTATATCAGATGATGTTCATTTTACATCATAGGTTAAAGTAATATAATCGTGATTGGCTATAAGTTAACGGGAAATAACTTTTAACGTCTGTTTTAACAGAGAATGTTTCTATGCAAGCTTTTATTTTACTGTCATTGTTCCAATATAAGCTGCACTTGTGTATAAGCCGCACCGCCCCCAAACCTGATGGAACAGATAAAAATGGTTTAACAAAATGTATAAGCAGCAAAACCTGTGTATTAGCCGCACCCCAACTTTATACCGACAAATTCTGGGAAAAAAGTGTGGCTTATATTCAGACAAATACGGAAATAAATTTAAATGAAGCACATACCATATGTTACGTTTGTAAAGGAAGTAATGCATCACTAAGGTGACAAAACTACTTTTTGACAGGACTTTGACAGTTAGGCCTTGACGCACCATTCTTATGCTTGTTTATGTGGACTTGGTAATTTCATTATGAAAAATTGTTTATTTTCTGTAAAAATTGAAAAATACAGCTGTATTTGTCAGCCCAAATTCTCTACTGAAAACTATTCAGATTGTGGCGCAACTTGTTTAAACTTGTGTACTACCATCAAACTTTTTTTCAAGTTATTGTTTTTTGTTTATTAAAACTAATCAATGATGTTGTGCACCTTGTCCATACAAAAGAAATTTGGCACTGGAAGTAAAAAAGTTGCATAAGCTAAGCAAAATGCAGAAACCTATGAAGTTTTAGGGCTGAGCAGATGGGCTAGGCATTAAGGGCAGGGGCCTGTCGCAGGGAAGGGCCCTGAGCAAAGGGGCTAGGCATTATGGGAAGGGACCTATCGCAGGGAAGGGCCAGAGCAAAGGGGCTAGGGATCATGGGCAGGGGCCTGTCACAGGGAAGGGCCTGAGCTGAGGGGCTAGGCATGGGAGATAAAAGAATAACAATTTTATTTTATTTATATAATAAGAATATTTTGACTTGATACTTGAACTCTATAACTGTACCATTTCTCATATTGTCATAATGGTCAAACAGGTTAATGACCTGTGGTCAGTATCTGTTAAATGGACCTTAAATTAGTGGACAAGAAAAGAACACTTAAAGGCCATTAAGATAACGAAAAGATAAATTGATAAAGCCATAAAGTACACTGACCTGCAAACAGCAGTTATAAAACTGCTGGATCTGTGACAGGAAAGTGGACACAAGTCAGGGTCAGTTGACAGTCATGTTTTATTAGCATGATTGGTCCAGTATTTAGCATCTCACTTATTTTATATTTCTATATTAGCTGATGAAACCTGTAGTGGAAGTACTAAAAAAAAATTAAACTGCAGTTTATTGCAGTTTTGAACCATTGACCTAATTATATAGGAATTTATACATATTCCTTGGTCTGCAGTTTGGTGGTTTTTGGTTTCATGTGTTCTTATAGTCATTGTTATTAATTTTCTCAGTTCAGATTTAAAAAAAAAGATATATTTTGTGGGGTTTTGTGTCAACTTTTGTTCATGTGTCATGGTAACTTAATGTTGGCTATAACTTTGCAATTCAATTTCTTAATATTTCTTCATCAATCTTTCTAATAATTATGCTTATGAAAACATAGTCGTGATGATGCCAAAATCTTTAGGTCAAATAACATTTAATAGAGCTATGCCCCTTTATGTACAAAAATTTAATGTTGGCTGTAACTTGCCCTTTTCTCAATATTTCTTCATCAAACTATCAAATTATCATTTTGTTTGTCATGAAGACAAAGTTCGCAAGGACAACACAAGTGAATACTCATCAAGTTTAATTTGTGCATTGGTCTGCCCACAAAATTTAGGAAAAAGTAGTACCCCACATATGTTAACCCTTTCCTCCATATATACACCTTTTTACACATGTTCGACCAGTGTAGATCCATACCAGCTGGTGACATCCATGCTGTCTGATCAAGATCTGCACTGGTCACATTTTGGTCAGAAATAACCTAAAGAATCAAAAAGCGAACAGTGCAGATCCTGATCAGACGGCACAGATGTGCATAAAGGTGTGTATATGGAGGAAAGGGTTAATGAACACAGTATACAGCAAATGTTGCAGTGAGTTAAATCAGCTGTCTTGTTCTTCTGCACTTGTCCACTGTTCCCATCCGGTGCAAGTACTGGTTCGACTCCCATACCTGATTATCTGTGCTCTCGATTTGAACCAGGGAGTTGCTATCAGAAATAGAAAGTAATTAATAACTAGGTTCTGATAATGTCATCCCAACCTGACAAAGCAATATACTCAATTTCTTCATCTTCTAACTGTTAAATTTTCATTTAAAAATGGTAAGGTTATATTCTTATTGTATCTGGACATCCTTGACACAGTTCTTAAATTACCAAGTCATCATAAAATTAATGCTTCAATAATAAACTGCAGAGTCATTTATGGGTCATTTAGCATCATTAATTGCTGCAGCCTCGCTGCAACATTTCAGTTATATCACATTAGTGCCTTTGAGCATGTTTTATTAGGTGTCACACCACAATTGTTAATCACTGATGGTCCATTGCTTCTTGTCATTAATCACAGTGAAGGGTAGGGCCTTCAGGATATAGGGTAAAGATGGTCATATTAGATTCTGACGTTAAGATGTTTATAAAGATAATCCAAAAATAACTTGACCCTTTAGTCCACAGATATGGCTGATGGTGTGCAACCAGTGTGATCCAAAGCAGCCTGCACATCCGTGAAGTCTGTTCTAAAATATAAACTGTTCTCTTTTTGGTTCGAAATAATGCAATGAATCAAAAAGTGACTAATTTAACCCTTTCCACCATAAATACACATTTTTAAGCATGTGCAACCATTTTGGATCCAGATCAGCCGGCAAATCTGTGCCGTCTGATCAGGTTCTGCACTGGTCACATTTTGGTCAGAAATAGCCTAATGAATAAAAAAGCGAACAGTTTGGTCCTGATCAGACTGCATGGATGTGCCTGCTGATCTGGATCTAAACTGTTCGACCACGCAATAAAGATTTGTCAATGGAGGAAAAGGTTAAATTATGATCAGACTGCACAGATATGGGGACATTTCAATCTAAACTTGTTGCCCCGTGTGATTAAAGCCGTATTCATGAATCACTTAATGCAAGCATGAAACTCAGGTGATATGAACATTATACAAAGGGTAAAAAAGAAACCTAATTTTACTTGATGGCCTGATAACATAATTTTCTATTCATTGTGTATCAGTTTGCATTTAGGTACTAATAGGTACTTAGGTATAAATAAATATTGATAATTTAAACACAAAACACTAAATGGGGCCTGTCACGGGAAAAGGTACCTTCGGACAGTTAACGTCAATTTTTGAAGTGACATCATCAATCTGAGCAGACGACAGTATTTATTATGCATTTCGCGGCAAATATACCATTTTAATGTGGAAATGTGTAACAAAATCACATTTTAGTCATACGAACTTGATATATAGTTGTAAGTTCTTTTATTTCTAAATTTAGTAAAAACAAAAATATCACTAAAAATGACCTAAGGTACCTTTTCCTGTGACGTGCCCGAAATAAGGTGTATACTTTATTACTACTGTGGATAGACATTGTTTTTTTACGAAACACCTATGCATTAAAAAAATGTTTACCTTTGTTGTTTTTTTCAAAATATTTAACATATGGAACAGTTGGAACAATAATCTCTGAGCTTCTTTGGTCTACAAATTAAATATTTTAGTATAAAATATTTGGGTACAATTTTCAAACAAAATAAAAATTTATAGTTAAACTTTGAAGATAATAGGCAATATTACAATATGAAAGCTTTTATTATAAGGATTTTTTTTGTGAAAAAAAGACCTTGATTTTATCTGTTATCTGTCAACAGGGACATGACTTCTTTATTACCATGAACTTGACTTACATTATTATTGTCATAACCTAAAATGCTGTTGTATGGTGGGTCATAAATATTTCACTGAAAAGAAACAGGCAGCGTTATGTTATTCCCTTCAATAAAATATTTCTTTTATATTTTATAATAAATGCAGATTTTATTGCAGATAACTTGGTTCTCTACATTTGACGTTGCCTGTCTGTAAATTTTAGAAAATTTTCATATCTCTAATTTGTGATATATTCATATAAAATAAAATTTACATTATCAATCTTTGTATCATAAAATATGATAATCATGGAAGAAAATGTTACGAGCTGTCAACACTGAAACATCAGTTATGTCTGGGTGTATATTTTCAGGTACACGTAGTGTTAACCCTTTCCTCCATAGACACACCTTTATTGCATGGGCAAACAGTTTAGATCCAGATCAGCCGGCACATCTGCCATCTGATCAGGATCTAAACTGTTCGCTTTTTGATTCATTAGGTTATTTCTGACATGGATGTGCTTTCTGATCTGGATCTACACTGGTGACACATGCATTAACCCTTTCCTGTATAGATACACATTTTTACGCATGTGCGACCAGTGTAGATTCAGATCAGCCGGCACATCCGTGCCGTCTGATCATGATCTGCACTGGTCCCATTTTGGTCTTAAATAACCTAATTGATCAAATAGCGAACAGTTTAGATCCTGATCAGACGGCACGGATGTGCCGGCTGATCTGGATCTAAACTGTTCACCCTAGCAATAAAGGCGTATCTGTACAGGAAAGGGTTAAAATGCGTATTCATGGAGGAAAGGATTAACAGAGATGTCAACACTGAGACGTCTGTTATATCTGGGTGTATATTTTCAGGGACACATAGTGTTAACAGACTTTGGTTTATGTAAAGAAGGGATAGAAGGTATGGGAACAACCAACACATTCTGTGGAACTCCAGAGGTAAATGGTCATTTCAGTTCTCTTCCCTGAATGAGTAACGGGTAATATTATTATTAAAATGAATTAGTTACTCGGTAATGCACTCAGCTTTCACACAATTTGAGGCAGTTCATTTGTTGTTCATAGAAGTGTTTGACGGTTATTTGTTAATTGAAACTGTCCAAACATGGTGCACAGTCTAAACATTTGTGTGCAGCCTCGTTGTAACCACGCCCTTGAACTAAAGTTTTCATTGCAAAATGACAACTATCTTAGGAAAGAATTCATCACACCAAAATGTGATATGAGTGTGAATATAAGAAATTGAATCATCTGTGCTACCTGTTACAGTTGTATGATATTGTTTACAGTACTTGGCACCAGAGGTATTACGTAAGCAGCCCTACGACAAGACAGTGGATTGGTGGTGTCTCGGGGCAGTACTGTACGAAATGATGTACGGACTGGTAAGTTGACTTTACATGTTTTCTCTCCTTGATACATCTTGTTTAACAGAATGCTCCTCTGTTTTAATCCACTTTATTGTATTAACTTGTTACTTTGCTTCAAAAAAACATACCTTGTTGTCGCCAGACATTTGTAAGAAAATGAAACTGGGTGTTGTCAGAAGTTCTAATTTAATGGGCTGCTTTAGATCCAAGATGCTTTATGTTCCCTTAAATCACATGTCAGTATTTGCCATTAGAGTCTATTTGAAATATACTTATGTCTCTTTTAGCCACCATTTTACAGTCGAGACACAGCGGAAATGTATGACAATATCTTGTATAAACCTCTACGACTCCGGACAAATGTGTCAGCCTCTGCAAGATCCTTATTAGAAGGGGTAAGTGTTCGTATTCTAAGAACTTGTAAAAATCTTGACTTAAACCAGATCTGCATTCATGGACCCTAGATCATACAAAAGAGATTGGAGACTAGTCTCAAATCTCACGCATCTGCATCATTGATTGCAGTGGAGTGTCCATTTCAGATGCTTGCAACTGGCCTGGTTTAATGATCTTGGGGACCTGGTAAACAGAACAAGAAACCATTAACCCATTCCCGTACAGAAACACCTTTATTGCAAGGGCGAACAGTTTAGATCCAGATCAGCCGGCACATCCGTGCCGTCTGATCTGGATCTAAACTGTTCGCTTTTTGATTCATTAGGTTATTTCTGACCAAAATGCGACCAGTGCAGATCCTGATCAGACGGCACGGATGTGCCGGCTGATCTGGATCTACACTGGTCGCACATGCGTAAAAATGCGTATCTATACAGGAATGGGTTAAAATGAGTCCAGTCTCAGTACTATGGCTTGTGATTGGTCAGTTACAACTGATCACACACTTAATATCGGAGACTTGTTTGTGCAGGATGACTAAAAATGAAATATTTTGCTATTCGTTCCCTCTCATTTTTAAGAATTTTATGTCTATTATAAAGTTTTTAAGGGTTGTTCTATCACCCGCTACAATTATCCTGCTCATATGCTGCAAAATTCTTATCACAACATTTGTTATTGATGCATCTATTCAATCAGAACAGGATATTCAGTTAATAAATTTCTGTATAAAACACTTATAAACAAATAAAGGAAGACAAACTCCAATATTTCACAATCAATTCATTGTCTATATCAAACACTAGTATAGACAATGAATTGATAGAAAGATGCATCTGTTACTTAAGTTTACCACCTTAGGGTTAAAAAAGTTAGGCCATTAGAAATGGTAATTGCACATTTATTGTAGCTGGATTTCATGCTGTGAGTGATCATTCTGAACCTTTGGTGAACTTAATGATCAGCCGAAGGTTTGTCCTCAAACTAGGAGACTGGGCTGAAAATTCACTGGGCCGAAAACTCTGAGCTGCATAACAATTAGTTCAGCTGTTAGCAATGATAATATGATGAACCAGTATAATTATGTGAACTGAGTTTATTTTCTTTCTTCTCTTGCCGTTAACTGTAATACTAGACAAAGAAGAGGTGATATTGGCACACATTAGGTTACATTTGCCTTGTACTTTTTTGATACTGTTTTTTGTACAGAAATGTTATTTTCAAATGCATTTTTGTATACAATTTATGTATAAAAAATAAAGATCATTGAGTCTATACATATAAAACAAAAGAAGAGGGAGAATAGAAAAACAAATAACAGCTCATTTGATATTTAGTGCTACACCACAAGCTTTGTAAGTTTAAGGTTACATACACCCAGCCTGAGGGATTTCTCACAACTTTACTCACTGACATGACGAGCTGAACAGCATCTTCAGTCATAAGACAAAGCGGTGAGGGGCCAGCAAAACTTCTTCCTGCTAATAGACCACTCACTGATCTTATACGTCACAGTTTATAATATTGTAGATTTGTTATAATGTTATATGTTTGAACTTCTCTGTGTACTATGTGTTGTTTTGCTACTGAAAGTTAAAGCTTGTATGTTCCACATGATATAATGTGTGTGAATATGCAGTGGCCTAGCTATTATTAGGCCCTGTAGGCCAGGGCCTACATGTTGGACAAGATAATGACATTTTCAAAAGTACCAAAAATACATTTAAAACAGTAGGGGTGGGGGGGCGATGGTAGCGGGTTCAAATCCTTGGTCGAATCAATGGCTTATGCATGACTTACTGTGCTCAGTACTGTTTGCATCGAATCAAATTCATAGTTTAAATTTTTTGTTTTCATAATTGTCTTTGGAACGCGCATTTTGCTATTTTAATCTCCACTTGTTTCCCTTGGAACCCCTTGTATGGGCCTACAACATGAAAAAACCTGGCTATGCCCCTGATATGGTTTCCTTATGTTTTATCTGTGCATTTTCAGTTGTTACAGAAAGAGAAGGAGCAGCGACTTGGTGCTAGAAAGGATTTCCATGAAATAAAGACACATGCGTTTTTTGCTGATGTCAACTGGCAAGACTTGGATGCCAAGAAAGTGGATCCTCCTTACAATCCCAATGTTGTAAGTTTTTGTTTGTCTCATAATAAACGTTTCTCTTTAACCCTTTCCTCCATAAATACAGATTTTTATGCATCCTTGCCGTCTGATCAGGATCTTCACTGATCGCATTTTGGTCAGAAATAACCTAATGAATCATAAAGCGAACAGTTTAGATCCTGATCAGACAGCACAGATGTGCCAGCTGATCTGGATCTACACTGTTCACCCACGCAAAAAAGGTGTGCCTATGGAGGAAAGGGTTAATCTGGGTCTGCGGTGTTCACTTCTAGGACAGATACAAGATACAAGATACAAGAAACTTTATTTAAAGTCGGTTTGATATACAAATAAGAAACATTAGCTTGGAAGCTATTATCCGACTAAAACAAAGTAACACTAACTATCAATGATAACAGCTGGAAAAGAAGGAAAACATTATTAAACTTACAGTAAAAAATGACTGCTCAGTAATCTAAACTGTAGCATATAAATGAAAAACTCATATTAAGAGTAGTAATCGATGAATAAGAGCAACATTAGGGATAAGACAAATAATTTACTAGAAAATTAAATAAGAGTAAAAGGTTGTGATAATGGCATTTAAAACAAACATAATATATGGCTGGCAGCACATCTTAAAACCACTATTAGTATATATATATATATATATATATATATATATATATATATAGTACAGATCAATAAGCACATACTCAAGCATAAGAAATAAGTATCACAATGAAAGCATACAGGAAAAGAATATATATCATATAAAGTAAGCACATTAAAACACAAAAGCAAAATAATACACAAAAGGGTACAAAATTTAGTTGAGGCAATGAGTACATCAGGGTTAACATAGATTTGAAAATTAGAAATTTTACTAACAATGTTGAGGAACATAATGACATGGCAGTACAAAGAACAAAAGCTTACACAAAAGTACATTCTATGACAGAAATAACCTAATGAATCTTGATAACACTAGAGTACCGTCATTGTTCGAATATAAGCCGCACTTATGTATAAGCCGCACCGCCCCAAACGTGATAGAACAGATGAAAATGGCTTAACACAATGTATAAGCAGTCAAACCTGTGTATTAGCCGCACCCCCAACTTTTTACTTCCGAATTCTGGGGAAAAAAGTGCGGCTTATATTCAAACAATGATGGTAGATCCTGATCAGATGCCACACACTAATCTGGATCTATATTGTTAGGAAAAAGAATTTATGATTAGTTTTTAAAGAATTGACCTCCAACCATTTTTGTATATGAGATACATATTTCTTTAAAATTTCATTAATACGGTCCAGTCAGGGTCTTTACTTAATTTATTCTTGCAGAAATGCAAAGGATTTAGATATAGAAGACACAAAGTCCAAAACAAAGGCAGATTTGAGATACATCCACTGTGTCTTTTATCCAAATGATTCAAAAGTGATGACAGTTGCTTCTAAAAAAAATACTTGGCATTTAAATTATCTTACCACAAAGATGGTGACTACCTTATACTGGTTAGAGCCGGTCTAGCTGTTGGAACTTGTTTACAGATGATGGACCTGTCAATCAAAGTCTGATCTCTCATGCTGATACATAAATGCAATATGTTTAAGAGTTTTTATTTATGTTAAATGCAATGTTTTTTCATTTCTTCATAAATTTTTAATGCATCTAATTGGCTGTTTACCTGGACCTATACAGGATGCTACGACACCAAAATAACAATTTAAATTTTGCTGGGTTGACGCTTGTATTGTACATTGTGGTTGAAAGAGCAGTTATGTTAAATTTAGTTAATTCAAAGACCTATATTTTACATTATATATATAGGTCTCTGGTTAATTTTATTGCAAGAAGTCTGCAGGAGTAAGTACAGGTATTGACATTGCTTTGCCCCATGCTTTAGATATGTTTTCAAAAGCAGATCTAGGGGGGTTCATTGGGGGTGCTTGAATCTGTTTTGGGAAAGCAATGTTTAATTTTCATGGGTAATTTGGCCAGAAAGTTGGAAATTATCATGTAACTTACCCTAAAACCAAACAAATGTCTGTGCATTCTGGAATTCTTGCATCCTAACCTGAAATTAATTTTACACAAATTTTATAATAAGTTTTGTTGTATTTCAGAGTGGACAGTTGGACCTGAGACATTTTGACCCAGAGTTTGTCCGAGAACCAGTTCCAGGTTAGTACATTATTTACAAACAAGTCAGGTTTATAAAGACTCAAGACTTTTAACCCTTTCGTTCATAAATCCGCTTTTTTACCCATGTGCAACCAGTGTAGATCAGATCAGCCGGCACATCTGGTCATTTTGGACAGAAATAACCTAATGACACAAAAAGTGAAGAGTTTAGATCCTGATCAGACGGCACAGATGTGCCGGCTGATCTGAATCTAAACTGTTCACCCTTGCAATAAATGTGTTTCTATGGAGGAAAGGGTTAATTCGAAGTTTTTATATGTGCACTTTAACAAAAAAAAATGCACTGTCATTTATTTGTGGTTGTGGTTAAGTTATAATTGGGATCGTGACGGAAATGAAAAACAAGAGTTAAAGTTAAATAGGTGTTGAAAACAGCCACCAAGGTCTTTTCATTGAATATCATTAATAGATCATTAACATGTTACAATCTGCAGTATGTTTGTCATCACTTATTATGGCGCTGTTTTGGTTGTTTTGAACAAAAACAAGAATTGTGTAATGTGTTTTAATGAGAGAGATTTTGGAACTTGTCAAAATGATGAATTCACATTTCATGTTGTTGTTTTCGTGTTTACAGCATCTGTTGGCAAGTCGCCAGGGATGAACAAGATGGTTAGTGCGAGTGTGATGGAAGCGGACTGCATGTTTCAGGGGTTCTCATATGTCCCTCCAGCAGAAGACGCGTTCAGTTGAAAAACTTTAGCACTGTACTGCTAAATGTTGCCAGTCACTTGTTCCCTAAGGCCAAACTAAGAAGTATCAGTCAACAAATGTTATAACTATGCAATTTGTGCACTAGTGCTTGTGAAGGGTGAGGTATGGGACATGTGACCTTCACCTTGAACTCAGAATGAGGCTTGTTTCTTGGAGGTCGAATGTGATGTGCAAAATTGTTGGAAAATCAAAGTTCATAGCATTTTGTGATATGGTGGATTCTTGTGATGAATTTAGTTTAAATAAATCATATTATATAGAGAATATTACTCTAGTTAAAAAGAGGCATAATTAATTCTAGCCTTATATATAACATTCATTGAGATTGGAGAATTGTTTTTTGACCAGACAGAACTTGACTGAGTGAATATGAACAGTGAATATCAGAAGCATTGTGTTTTAAAATTAAAATAATTGTTATTTAAATGAGTTTATTTTGTGCCGATAATGACGTCTTTCAGTATGTTAAAAAACACAAATTAGTCAGTCATTATTAAAGACATGAATTGCATATCATCTTGCCAAATTTCCATTTCTAAGCATTAAACATCCATCACTCATTTGTCCTTTATGTCATTTTGTTCATTATGAATCTATGATAAATCATACAGTTTGTCATGGTTTTAACCCTTTCCTTGATATATACGTATTTTTACGCATGTGCGACCAGTGTAGATCCTGATCAGCCGGCACATCTGTGCCGTCTGATCAGGATCTGCACTGGTCACATTTTGGTCAGAGGTAACCTAATGAATCAAAAAGCGAACAGTTTAGATCCTGATCAGATGGCACAGATGTGCCGGCTGATCTGGATCTAAACTGTTCTCCCTTGTAATAAAGGTGTTTCTATCGAGGAAAGGGTTAAATGTCCATCACTAATTTGTCCTTTATGTCATTTTGTTCATCATGAATCTTTGATAAATCATACAGTTTGTCATGGTTTTAAATGATGCATGGACCTTATTTGCAAACTGTGCATACTTGAATCAGGAATTTGAAGGGAAATATGTAAGAATGGTTAAAGGTGTTGATATTACTTATAGAATCAGAAAAAAATGTTACTGCAACTTCTCTACCAGTCTTCATAAATAATTGAACAAAACCATGGGTGTAATTCAGCCATTTTGATTCTAAATTTCCATGGACATTTGTTGTTTTTGTTGTTTTCTGTTAATGAACAAAATATTGAGTGAGAAATCTAACAACCAAGCTGTTTTTGTTTAACGATTGTTACTAAAAATAGAAGTTACAACCAAAGATTTCAGTTGCAGATACATGTATTATGAATGTTTGAATATTGTTATGTATGTTAAGCATTTTTATATACACGACAAGGGAACAAACATTGTTCTGGGTAATATTCAAGTATTTACCTGAATTCTGTATTACCCTTTACTCCATATATATGTCTGTAATGCATAATGTGACCAGTGTAATTCCAGATCAGCCAGCACATCTAAGCAGTCTGATCAGGATCTGCACTGCATGGGTTGACCAGGGAGATGACCCTTTGACTCTTGAAATTCTCTAAAACCCTCATTTTGACCCCCATGAATTTTAGCTGAAGGGTCATTTTTTTTTCTTAAATATGGGGAATTTTGCCCTTAAATTGCCTTAATCCACTAAAAAGTTACCAAAATGACCCTTGGGATTTGGCAGCTAGTCGAACCCCTGCTGCACCGTTTGTTTTTAGTTTATTTCTGACCAAGGTCACAGAGACCAGAGCAGATCCAGATCAGTTGATATGAATGTGCCAGCCGATCTATATCTACACTGGTAGCACATGTGTTCAAATGCGAATATATGGAGTAAAGGGTAAAGGTTTGCACACGAGCTGGGCCTTGTAGAGATTGATATATGAAGGTGATCTTTTGGTTGATGCTAATTGTGTCTATGTTGATTAGGAACAGACAGGTTTATAAGTTTGTTACTTGTCAAGTGAAATAACTGGATGACAGATACACACTTATGTCTGGCAGGTGGTCAAAGGGACAAGATTGATGAGATCACCTGACCAGTAATTAATACACTGCATGCTGCAGTTGTCCAGTAGTCTTTGTGGTCTAGGGTGATAAAAATGACCCTTGCTCTTGGCATCCTTAAATCACTTTTTTTTCAATGGCATTTTTTGTGACGGATGTGCCAGCTGATCTGGATCTACACTGGTCGCACATGCGTAAAAAGGTGTATATATGGAGGAAAGGGTTAACATACCTTCCTCTTACCTGCTATGATGTGGGATTTGTTCTATGAGCACAAAGCAATTGTCTTTGAACCTTGTTATGGGTAACATGAAAATTCAATAACTTAAAATCGTTGGTCCTTTTATTAACCAGTTGAAGAAATTATGTTTTACATTTCGAAAGAATTGTTTGGTCCTTTTATTAACCAGTTAAAGAATTATTGAAGAAATTATGTTTTAAATTCGAAAGAATTGTTTGGTTAATCTTGTTATATGTTGTTATTATAAGAGTCTATACTGTAGTACTGAATGTGTAAAATGTTCTATGTCCTTACATTATCAGCTTATTCACATACTCAGAAAAGCAGAAAACAAAATATTATAGGAATTATAACGTTTTAGAAAACAGATTTTTCACAGGTGTATTGTGCATGAGTATGTTAGTGATTTGAAACATGCGTCAGAAAAAGCATACCAATTGGTTCAACACTTTTATTCTATAAATACACCTTCACTGCATGGGCAAAAAGTGTACATCCAGATCTGTGCCAATCTGATCAGGATCTTGAACAGTTCTCTTTATGAAATATTAAGTCATCCCTGACCAAGCAGACAGTGTAGATCCTGATCTCATGGTGGCACAGGTTTACTAACTAATCTGGATCTACACTGTTGTTCACGTGTCATACAGTCTGTATACATGAAGTAAATGGTAAAACCACTAAAATAATGTACCGGTATTAACTTTTTCTTCCATATACACACCTTTATTGCATGGGCAAACAGTTTAGAGACAGATTAGGCGGCACATCTGTGCCGTCTGATCAGGATCTAAACTGTTTGATTCTTGATTTGTTAGGTTTTTTCTGACCAAAATGCGACCAGTGCAGATCCTGATCAGACAGCACAGATGTGCCGGCTGATCTGGATATACACTGGTCGCACATGCATAAAAATGCGTATATATGGAGGAAAGGGATAAAATCACCTCTCATCTATTCATTGCTGATAGGGTTGAATGGCAGAAACTATTGTATAAATAGTGAACAGTGTTGATCCGGATCAGACTGCGGGATAAACTGGCTGATTTGGTTCTACACTGGGTTCACATGTGACATAAGGTGTGCCTAGCACCTAACGGTATAATACTGGTAATATATTATTAAACATTCCCTTATTGAATGAAAACCGTAACTTATATTTCTAGTCTCAGTTGGTTTAGCTTGATCTTGTTTAACCCTTTCCTCCATTAATACACATTTTTAAGCATGTGCGACCAGTGTAGATCCAGATCAGCCGGCACATCCGTGCCGTCTGATCAGGATCTGCACTGGTCGCATTTTGGTCAGAAATAACCTAACTAATCAAAAAGCGAACAGTTCAGATCCTGATCAGACGGCACGGATGTGCCGGCTGATCTGAATCTACTGTTGGCCCATGCATTTAAGGTATATCTATGAAGGAAAGGGTTAACTTATTTCATGTCATTCTTAATGGTATGTTGTTAATCATTAAAGCAGCTTAAGACTGCTTTGGAAAGTGGAATCTACTGTATTTCGGGTCACCACATAAAATAGAATCTTCATACAAATGACTACTGTTGATACATTAATAATTATGGATTGCTAATTTTGTAGATTTTGAGGTCAGATAATTCAAACAAATATATTGAATTGAACTTAAACAGATTTTAGAAATCTGAAAACCACAAATTTGATAACCTTTGAAATGCAGTTTAACCAAAAACCATGAAATTTCATTCCAAAGAAATAAGTGAAATGATGGTATTTGTGCATTTAACTTCCAAATATCAAATTTCACCAAAGCAGCTTATACAAGTTTATTTGAAGTTAAGTAAATCAAAGACTATTTAAATCTGAAAAACCTGCTGAATGTATTTTAATTGACTCGCCAGCTAATTTATTGTTTTGTTTTCATAGATATGGTTTTATAGGGTCGTAGAGACCTAGCAGTGAACAGTGTAAAACCAGAGCAGACTGCAGACATATAGTCTTGTGTGAATCTGCACAAATCACAACCCCTTCTCAAGTTGTGAAAAGCGTTTAAATGGCTAATAAGTCTTAACATGTCTGAAAGTTTCAACAAGCCACATTTAGTTCATACATTTTGTTATATTAACATTAAGTTTCTGTTTATTGCCGAGTCTCTATTTTTATTAATTTAATTGTCAACAAATGTGATATATTCATTTACATTATTGTTGATATTTGATTTTAAACATGTTTACATATACACTTTATGTATAGGTTATATGTATATATTAAGACAGTGGTGTATAATAGAATCTGTTTTGTTGTATATTTTATGAACAAAGTTTGACCTTTCAACAGGTCAGACTAGAAAATTATGCTAGAATAAAAACGAAAAATGAATGAATTGTTATTGTGTTGCCCAAAAGAAAAAGGTGCTATATAGGATATACATATAGGGATTGCTTTAATCCCAAATTACTTCAATCTAAATCGTTCACATTGCCAGCAGGATCGAAGTTGCTCCAGTCCAAATTTTGTATATGCCTACAGGATTCAAATTGTCTGAATCTGAATTCAGTACATTACATGCATTAGGGTATAATATACTCAGCAAAAATAGAAAGTACCCACTTTTTATGCTTATATTCTCATTCACATGTTTTCATTTAATTACGAACACCTCAAAAGGTGTTTTATTAATTAATCTCAGTTGTTTTTAAGTTTAATTGTTCGTGAACATAATCTTCCACACCTAAACCTGAGCAAATGCCCATCAGATAACAATGAATGATGGATTAAACACCCCTATATATTCAATTCAAAGGGAGGTAATAGGAAATGTTTGGGATTTCTAGCGTTTTTTTATAGAGGACGAGTTGTTTTATTAATGATTTTTTGTGATTTTATTGACATGAAGAACTGGAAAAATTGATTTAATTCCAACAAATGTGAATATTGTTTAGAATCACTTACTTCTTCCTAAAACCCCAATAATAGCAAAGGGAAAGATAACTTAGTCGTGACTGCAGATTTTTAAGAACATTTTATTTCTTTGTAATGATTACAGCAATGCAGATCTGTTCAAAGAAGATATTTTCTATTTTATTTTTCTAGTTTTACAAAATCACAGGAAGAAAAGTGGGTACTTTTTATTTTTGCTGAGTATATATCTAAATATCATATACCCTATGAATTCAAAGCATTCTGATTAGTCGAGAGCTCTGTAATCGCGAGTCCGAAAAAAGTGATAACTACCCTGGGAATAAATAACTACCTTTGCTCTCATCATCATCATCATCATCATCATCATCAGAATGCTTTAAATTCATAGGGTTATGATATAACAAGTAAATACTAATGTTGAGGTCGATATGTAGTTTTGCGGACCTGGGTAGTGTGATATCGACCCCGGACTTCGTCCTCGGTCGATATCACACTACCCAGGTCCGCAAAACTACATATCGACCTCAACATTAGTATTTATTTGTATAATATTCAATACATATATTAAGTAAAGATTAATCTACAATATCTTGCAGGGATTTGTCGAGACAATGTTAGGCTTTTAAGAAATGTGAGAAAGTCCTTTTTTGTCAAAATATTTTGCTGTACAAGTTAAAAGCTTGACAATATTCCGACAGATGCCCGCAAGATATTCTGGGTAAGTGTCGACAATGCTAGTAAAACTGTTTTACTTTTCCAGACATTTCAAGCAGCAATTCCAGTCCTTATTTTGTGTGTCAGTGCTCTTGGACAAACAAACATAAATACTGCCTCTGGAAACATTATTTCTTCAGTAGCACTTCTATCTCTTTCCTTCATATATATGCATTTTTACACATGTGCAACCAGTGTAGATCCAGATCAGCCGGCACATTTGTGCTGTCTGATCAGGATCTGCACTGTTTGCATTTTGTTCAGAAATTACCTAACAAATCAAAAAGCGAACAGTTTAGATCCTGATCAGATGGCACAGATGTGCCGGCTAATCTGTATCTACACTGTTCGCCCTTGCAATAAAGGTGTTTCTATGGAGGAAAGGACTATTTGTGGAATGTATTTAACCCTTTACTCCATAAATAAACTTTATTCCCCAGGGGATAGAGTAAATCCAGATGAGCCTGCACATCTGTGCCTTCTGATCAGGATCTACATTTCCAGAATCTGATTCATCAGGTTATTTCAGAATGGATGGTGCGATAACAAAATAACTCCTTTCAGGGCAAAATAAAGTAAATGCGGAGTTGAAGCCACAAAATTTTATAACTGAAATTAAAAAGGGTAATAATTCTGGTAAATATGTTTGCAGGGAAAAAATCTTTTCTTTACAATACATCCTGCCTGATCATCTATGAAAGTTTATAAGAAATCTGCCAAATAATAAATAAGAAGATGATGGAACAAGATTTGGACGACTTGCATATATACGAATGGACATGTACAACTCTATATGGCTCCCATTGTCGGGGCATAAAATACAATAAACCCAAATATTTTAAGTTAACAGCATCTATAACCATTTCCTTGATATATACGCATGTGCGACCAGTCCGCCACATCCGTGCCGTCTGATCTGGATCTGCACTGGTCGCATTTTGGTCAGAAATAACCTAATGAATCAAAAAGTGAACAGTTTAGATCCTGATCAGACGGCACGGATGTGCCGGCTGATCTGGATCTAAACTGTTAGCCCTAGCAATAAAGGTGTATCTATACAGTAAAGTATAACTATGCATGTGCTACTGTCAATGAATGCTGTAACAGTTGGTTGGGCTAGGTTAGATCTGGCTTCACGTTGATTGGCTCTTATTTGTTCATAAATAATTCTTTAAAGAAAGAATATATTATCAAGCAAATTTCCTAAGTAAGAAGAACTTAGCACTGTAACATCAATAGCAGTAGCGATGCAGATGTATACTGAAAAAAAAAAAGTACCACATTATATGCTTATATTCTCATCAACACATTTTTTCTTTTTATCAGGGATGCTTTTTATTGTGATTAATTAATGAATCTCAAATGGTTTTAAGTTTTAATTTTTCATAAACATAATCTTTCATACCAATACCTGAGCAACTGCCCATCGAATGGCAATTAATAATGGATTACAAAACACTACATATTCAATTAAAAGGGAAGTAATGGGAAATGTTTGGAATTTCTAGCATTGTTTACCGAGGACTAGTTGTTTTTTTAATAAATGTTTTGTGATTTGACTGACACCAAGAACTTGAGTAATTACATATACTTTAATTCTAATTAATGTAAACATTTTGCAAAATCAGTTATTTCGTCCTAATGCCCTAATTATAACTAAGTTGTGACTACAGATTGTCAAGAACATTCGATTTCTTTGCAATTATCACAGATATGCAGATTCGTTCAAAGATAGAAATTTAATTTTTCTTTATGTAATTTTACAATATTACAGTTGGGAAAGTGGATACTTTTTATTTTTGCTGAGTATATATGCCAGAGGTAAGCATGATAACGTGAAGGACTTTCAGCCTTTTAATATTAATGCAAAAATTATCCATTTTTCAATTACATGTTTCAGCATCTGGTATTCTTTATCCCAGTATTTACAATAACTGAACAATTTCTGCCATCCTGTTATAATAATGAATCAGGAAATGCCTGTTAGTACACCTAACACTGGTGTGTTTTATGTCAGTTCTAAATCCTCCATGGAAACTTTCTGTGGTTTATAATCAGTGTTCTAACCAGTCTGTCTACCTTAGCATAACAAACCAGTACACACAAGTTTTTTGTAAAAAATCAAACAACTCAACAGTTTTTTTTTTACTTCCCCTTATTGCAAACAAATGATATTGCCTCTACCTGGGAGCGAACCCGCACCGTCATGGAGACAGCGCCTAGCCCTGCAATTCCGATGACGCAACCAATTAAGCTAACAGGGACAACCCCAAAAAAGTTTGATCAGAGAGCCCTGATATACGTTATCATCACTGCATAACATCAGTAACGGGTTGTTTCACTGATAACAGGTCTGACTAGATGTATTGGGAGACTTTTTACAGCCGCCACACTGCACAAATAGCGCTTCTGTGAATTTCAAATGATACTGCTTCTACCTGGGAGCAAACCAGCACCGTCACGACGGCATGGCCTAACCCTGCAATTCCGACAAAGCAACCAATTTTTTTGTTTGAACAGACACCAGACACTCCCTTATTAAAAGGCTATTGATTTACAACTCACTGACCACACTTCCTGTACAGGAATCCAAAAACTGTATTATATGTGGAATAACATATTGTGTCCAAATCCTACTGATCGAAAATTACACTATATATTTCCAAAACAGAGAATTAAAATGAGTTTGATTTCACATAATTTACTTAAAGCATTTGTTGTTTTCATATCTTTATTATCATTTTGTTAAAGGAAAGTAATTTATTTTTTATTGCTTTCAGTAAAGAACAAAACTTGAATGGACATTGTACATTTTATTGCCTCCCTTTTCTGGTAAACCCATTTCTCCATGCAATGTAAATGTTATGAAAGCATAACCAATTTGTACATCTCTTAAAATGAAATAGATAAATTCTAAACTAAAGAATGAAAGACTTTATTGTTCAGTAGAGAACATGTGAAATTCATTAATTTAGTTATAAATAAATAGTCATAATTTACAATTTTGTTTCTTTGAGAAAAACAGCAGCTGGTTTGATAGAATGATTAGATAAGCAGAAATATGAATACTGTATAGCGCTTAATATTGGCGGTGTCAAATTTTGGCGTATTTTAAAGTGTTTTATATTGGCGGGGTCATATATTGGCGCTAACAAGCCAGACCGCCAAAATAAAACCCTTGATGAAAAATGTTGGACATTGGACAATGGAAGAGAAAGGTAAACGTCGAAGTTAGTCTATTATTAAATTTTAAGTGTGAAAACATTATCGCAGCTACCTAATACAGTACTTGATTGCTTTGTTTGATATTCCAATTACATTCCTTTTGTTGACACATCATAAGTTTACCTAGTACTTGTTCGATTTAATATTATTTAATAAGTTTAGAGCGGGTTTCTATGAGATATTGAAAAAAACTCAATTTAATTCACTACATGTACAAAAGCTATAATTCTATAATGCTTTATTTCAAGTTCAAAACAAGTGCCACTGAAAGGAATGGACGACACGCGCCAAATAACACTCCTTCTGGATATATCTAAAGAAAAAAAACACAATCATTTACTCTTGTTTCGTGTTGTTTAAGTTTTTATTCAGGTTTCAAGGAATACACATAATTTAGAAACATGCAACAATCTTTCTTCATCAAGGGAGGAAACTGCGAAGTATATTAGTTATCTACCTTCCAGATTTGAAATTGGCGGTGTTTTAAATTGACGGGGATTTTTATTGGCGGTGTTTTATATTGGCGCAACTGACCCTGACCGCCAATATCGCCAAAATTAAACCCCCGCCAATATAAGTACTTATACAGTAATAGGTAACCATGTGCAATAGATGAAAAGGGAACTTTGAAAGCCCTCGAAAACGACAAATATGAAAATATTGCAGGCTCGGTTTGATTGAGCCTGTTCATGGACAGTAATGGAAATGCATATTACCTCCCACGCTGCCTAGCCCCGGGTTGAGCGCAACTCAATATTTACACCAATAAACAGTACAATTTTGACCATCCCAAGAATGGTATGCATATGGCGGTGGACATGGAACCTTCTATGCGGTATTTTCAGATTAAAACCATTCCATGTTCAGCGGCATATGGTCCCCAGATAAAAGAATGGGTTTGCCCTAAATGAGAAAACAATCGGCAGAACTAAACAGAATAGAAGACATGTAACCCTTTACTCCTTACAATACAGATTTTATTGCTGGTTGTCACCAGTGTATATTGAGCATATCCATGCAATCAGATCTGGATCTACACTTATTGCTTCCTGGTTAGAAATAACCTAATGAAAGGAACAGCCATTAGTGAAGATCCTGATCAGATGGAACATTTTTGCCTGGCTGATCTGGATCTACACTGTTCACTCATGGAATAACAGATATATCTCATGGCATAACGGGTTAAACAGTATTTGTTTTTGTACTGGTATCACATATATATGGAATATTATAACAGTATGCATTCTGTAGTTTGGTATTTTTTGAGTTGGGTATGTAAACAGTATCAAGCAAGACCGAAGGTGTGGTTTACATACGCAACGAGAAATACTGTATAATGGGTTTTTTTCGCGAGCATAATATTTTAGCTATTTTCCCGACCGACGTGAATTCGCTAAAATTAAAAAAGCCAAAAATTCCCAACAACTTTCGCATTAATTTCTGTGAGCGTAAATTTGCTAAAATTACAACCGCGAAAATTAAAATTACGATAAAAATCGCGAAAATTTTCGATCGCGAGAATAACCCATTATACGGTAATACGAACCTACAGAATGCATACTGTCATAATGTTCCTTTTATTATATACCCTTCTTGCTAAAAACAAATTTAAATAAACTAAACAACACAATTTTAGTTAACAACGTGGTAATATAATAGCAGAAATAATAATAGTAACGCGATAGGAAATTTATGAATGGCATAGAAAATTTATGAATGGCGTAAAAATATCGTAAAATTATCGTAACAGTTGTAAAACTGGGACGGAAATTTCCTATTTTGGAGTTCGTTATGTGCCCGAAAATTACAACAACCTAGGGTGACGTAGTATATGACATCACATAGAATCCCAGTGAAATAAGTTGCTGACTGATCAACATCTACCCTGTTCACTTTTTTATTCATTAAGACACAGTAGCTTGAAATGTAGATCCTCATTAGAGCTACATTGGTCGCAGTGCAATTAAACCTATATATTATGTAATATGTAGTAAGGGTAAAGCATCAGCCAGATGTGCGCTAAGCCAGTGTCTGCACATGTCACAAACATTCAAAGGCTTAAGGGGCTTACTACACTCCTCCCCAGCACGTTCATCGATAAAAAGAAAATAATCAAAATCTCAATAACGGCAAAATGCCGTTCAATGAAACTTTGCACAAATGAGTGTTACTAATGTATCTTTATTTAGCATATGATCAGACACATCAGAACAGTAAAGAAAAATAGCGAGATCTCAAAATTTCCTTAACTTCTATTGACATAAATTCACAAAAAATAAACAACACAAAACATCATTTTCAATGCCTACATGAGTAATATGATACTGACAAGAATGTCTTGTGTCCTCATGACTTACATATGTAAACTTTACGAGATATTAGTAAAAGTGTGTTTGACCTTCAATTTTCTGGTCGTTTCCTGGTCGTGTAAACGGATGACATCGATTTCTCTTTAAGTAGTTGAAAGTTCTTTACAAAGTACACAACATTTTCTTGTCAGTATCATTATACTCACGTGGGAATTTATAATTATGTTTTGTATTACTTAATTTTTGTGAATTTATGTAAATAGAAGTTTAAGGAATTTTTAGGTCTTACTTTTTTTCTTTACTTTTCTAACGTGTCTTACCATATGCAAAATAAAGATACATTATTGACACTCATTTGTTCAAAGTTTCATTGAACGGCATTTTGCCGATATTAAGATTTTGATAATTTTTTTTTTATCAATAAACATTCTGAGGAGAAGTGTGGTAAGCCCTTAAACATTTCAATAAAACCAAACCAGTTTGACAGGGATTACTTCAACTTATTACAGACCCTGTATTATAACAATCTTTTAACAAAGAAAATTTTCATTTCAACCAATCACTAAGTTACAATCAATTATAGGCTTACACAAATATTACACCTAAATCCCTGGACCATTTTAATTATTTGTCTGTGACTATATTTAAACATGATAAATATTTAATGTATCCAGGTTTTAAAATAATCTCACAATAACAGATTGTTTTACAAATTTATTTAATCATTTAACAACCAATATAAATCAAACCAGAATTCCACTTTTGTACCAATTTGTTTGCCACAGTTTATGAAATGTATGTTATGTGAGTGTCTTAAAATTAACCTTTAACCAGTAATCATTTCAGACCTCTGCTCTCCATCAAAACTTACCCACTTGTTTCAGATGCAGTTTTTATTGTAAAATAGCTAAGGAAATTCAAAGCTTAGAACCTTTTAATGATTGTTGTATTATTTTATCTCGTGTTGACATATTTTCATGCAGAAACAGCAAATGGCATTTTTGCACAGATAAAATTTCATGCTGTTGTTTTGTTTTCGTAAGACATATAAATGACAACATTTTGATGGGGTTTAATTAACATTTTTTTGCATGAAATACATGACCATTACACCCATGTGAATAAAATGATCCTCCAGTAACCCATTTCCGTGTCCTGCAAAAATATTGGCAGCCTTGTCATCATGTACTGTTATACTGTTCAGATATCTTTTTCTTTCCTAATTTTAAGAAAGAAAGCTTGTGTACACAGAAGGCATATTCAAAACTTTTATGCACAATTCTGAAATGTATCAGTAGGAATTCATGAAAGTTGATCAAACAAGGTTCTATAATAAAATACCTTGTTTGATTGAAGAAATTTATCAAAAAGCCATAAAATATTATCAACTACAATGTATATCTTTAAATTGGAAATCAATTTGATTAGATGATATAATCTTAATTCAATCTACTGCATCATGTATTTTTTTCTTATCTTGTGCTTTATTTTCTTCATTCTTTTTCACCTTTCCAGTCACTTAAGTACCAGCATCTCCGACAGAAAACAACTTTATTTAACCATTATTCCATGGATATGGTTTCTTCTTTATGGTTGACAGATGTAGATCCAGATCTGCTTGCACATTCACACATTCTGATAAGGATCTAGTCAGAATCTAGTAGTCTGTAGATCCTGATCATGTAGGCTGACTTACTTTACAAGTACTAATATTGGCGGGGGGTTTAATTTTGGCGATATTGGCGGTCAGGGTCAGTTGCGCCAATATAAAACACCGCCAATAAAAATCCCCGTCAATTTAAAACATCGCCAATTTAATAACAGGAAGGTAGATAACTATGATATATTATTAGATTTTTTTGTTGCAGTTTCCTCCCTTGATGAAGATTGTTGAATGTTTCTTAATTATGAATAGTCTTTGAAACCTGAATAAAAACTTAAACAACATGAAACAAGAGTACATGAATGTGTTATTTATTTTCTTTAGACATAGCCAGAAGGAGTGTTATTTGGCGCGTGTCATCCATTCCTTTCAGCGGCCCTTGTTTTGAACTTGGAAAAAATGCATTATAGAGTTATAGCTTTTGTACACGTAGTAAATTAAATCGAGTTTTTTTTTCAATATCTCATAGAAACCCGCTTTAAAATAATAAAATAATATTAAATCAAACGAGTAGGTAAACTTATAATGCGTCAACAAAAGGAATATAATTGGAATATCAAACAAAGCAATCAAGTACTGTATTAGGTAGCTGCGATAATGTTTTCACATTTAAAATTTAACAATAGAATAACTGCGACGTTTACCTTTCTCTTTCATTGTCCAATTTTCACCATTTTTCATCAAGAATTTTATTTTGGCGGTCTGCTTTGTTAGCACCAATATATGACCCTGCCAATATAAAACACTTTAAAATACGCCAAAATCTGACACCCCCAATATTAAGCGCCACACAGTATCCTGTATCTAGATTGGTTCCACGTGGAATGAAAGTTATATCCATGGAGTAAACTGTTATATTTTCCACTAATTCGGCCTCAGTGTTTATACAATTAAAATAACTACATGTAGAATAATTTTAATTGTCAGGTTTCATGATGCAAAATGCGACTCTGAACAGTGCAAAACTTGAATGGGTCATGAAACCTTGAGGGAATAGGGGGAAGTGGGAAGTACAACATCTCCGAGAGAGTTGTATTATTAATACCAATTTTTTATGCAAAATTTATTTTGAACTTTGGAAATCCGTTTAGAATAATATTTATATATACAAATAACCGACAAAAAATATCTAAATAAATTACAGCGTATCACAGGGCAATATTTATTATTTTAATTAGATCCCCAACACACAAGCTAATACTGGCGAGGATCTCTGAGCCAAATCTAACACAGTACCGGTATTAACCCTTTACTCCATATATCCTGGTTCTATTGCATTCATGCCACCTGATCTTGATCTACACTAGTCACATCTAAGTCAGAAATAATCTAATGAATCTATACTCAACAAAAATAGAAACCTGACACTTTATATTTGGTGTATTTTCCTGGAATCAGATTTAAAGCTAATTGAATTGTGGTATGTAATAAAAATTGTGCATGTTTTGAACTTAATTATGCATTTTGATATTTTTGGTGCATGAAAAAAGCGATTCAGTGGTTATTTTCTTTTGGATGGTGCAAAAATATATAGATTTTGAATATGCACCTCATACTTATTCAAAGTTACAGTGTCAGGTTTCTTTTTTTGTTGAGTATAGAATTGAGCAGAGTAGTTCCTGATCAGATGGTACATATATGTGCTGTCTGATCTGCATGCAATCTGTTCACCCATGTATATCAGCTATTTTCCACGGAGTAAAGGGTTGTTAGAAAATTCAAATTTAAATTGCTTTCAACCTGAGCAAACAGGGCCAAAGATCATAAAACTAATTTTTGAGATCAGCCCAAATCTCAAGGATCTGATTGGAAGAACCGGCGACTGGTCGCAAACTCAGCCAATCAGATGCTTGAGATTTGAGACAGATCTCCAGATTTAGTTTTATGATCTTGGGCCCAGCTTTGACAGGGGAAAATTTCTATTATACGATATAATCTCAAGTTATCAGGTCCATTTTTTTTCAAAAAGTAACATTCTTTGTCAAAATAAACAATATACATGTCAAAAATTTATAAATGTATATATATTATATAGGCAAACTGCAATCAAAGGGAGGCTAATCTATCAATACTTTAACATATTTCATTATTATTATAATATTGAAGTTGGGAAAAGGTCAAGAATGCTGTTGCTGATAAGACACATGTTGTACGGGAGTCACAGATGGAGAATAATTCACTGCATTTTTGATGTCTTGCTGACTAAGTTGTAAAGTACCATGTGGGTGTTGTATGGTGACCACGCCCTTAGCGAGGTCGGCCTGATTTATATTCAGTATGTTACTAGCACTAACAGTGTTGTATGTTGCGGTAGGGATCAGTTGTGCTGTCTGGCCTTGAGAAATGTCTACATTTAAGGTCTGTAACTGTTGTAAAGGTATAGCATTGGCACTATTTGTGGGCAAGTTTTCTAGAAATCTCAGGGTCTCCATATACCCTAGTAAGGTGGAGTACGCTTGGGAATGGGGGTTTTGTCTCGAATCAACTGGACTTGCCATTACAATCTGTGCTCGGCTGTTCTGATCAACACTTGTAGAGATGCTCTGTACAATACTGGTAACCGGTTGAGCCGTGGCCAGATGGTATTCTGGGGGTTGCTGTAGTGCTGCAGCAATGGCACTCACTGAGGCGCGCGTAATTTCAAGTGGTATCGCTTCAATCTTTCCAGTTGTCAGAATATTTTGATGATGATGGCCTGCAACTTGCTGCGTTTGTTGCAGCATGATTGGCTGCAGCTGGTGTGACTGATGATGTTGCTGCTGCTGCTGTTGCTCTAACACTGGTGAATTAGACACCGCTGTTATATACATACTGCCATTAATGTTTTGTGTAAAGTGTTTATAATCATTTGGAGAAAGTTGTATTTGTCTGACAACATTCTGTTCTTGATGAGGGGTGTTCAACATGTATCCCTTCTCGCTGATTTGATAGTGCATCGGCAAGCTGGTATGTACCGATGACATACCCTGCTGTATATTACTAACCGATGCTGCTGCTATCTGCGCCACCTGCTGCTGATGATCCTGCTGAGCACTGGCTGCTGCAGCAGCCTCGTACAGCGCAGCAGGGATCTGGATATCTCTAGCAGCACCGTGCTGTCCCGGCATCTGACTAACAGCATACTGCAAGTTCTGTAACAGAGTAGCCTGTGATAGGCTGCCACCCTGACTTGCTGCTGCAACACCACTCAACAGCTGTTCATGTAAGTCTTCAGCCTGCATGGTTTGCATGGGTATAGCCATCTGCAGCGGTACCATGGTAGGCTCTAACTGTGCATATATGGGTCTTTCTCTCTTTGGCTTTGAAGGTGAGGCATTAGAACTGTCACCAGTACTTCTTCGTCCCCGCCCTACAGTGGCGTTGTCTCCCGTGTGAGTGGTTCTCAGGTGCCGAGTCAAGTGATCTTTACGTCCAAATCGCTGCGGACAAAACTGGCATAAAAAGTCTTTCTTTTTCGTATGTGTTATCATATGCCTCTTCACATCTTTGCGAGTAAAAAATTTCTTTAGACATTCAGAACAATGATGTGTTTTCTCTGTGGAATTTTTGGCGGCCCTTGCCCCCGTGTGCACTTTCAAATGAAATAACAACTGGTCCTTATTTTCACACTCTTTCTTGCATATACCACAAGTTAAGGTTTCCCCTCTTTCAGCTGCATGGAAGGCCATGTGAGTCCTGTATGAAAAACTGTATGCATATTCCTTTCCACAAAGTTCACATTTCCAAATTTTCTTATTCGGATCATGAGTTATCATGTGGTTTTTCAGATGATCTTTGCGATTAAATTTTTTGTCACAATATGGGCACTTATGGTGTCTTGGACTAGTGTGAATTAATCTGTGTCTCTCCAGTTTGAACTTGGATAAAAACCCACGATCACAACCCTGTGATTCACAAATAAACGGCTTAACACCAGTGTGAGAATATACATGTAAATAAAATGCTGCCTCAGCGTGAAAATTTTCACCACAGTGAGGGCATGGCATTGGAGACTTTGTTGATTTAGGACCTCGTTTTTTCTTTGGTTTATCTTCTGTTATAACAAGTTTCCTCTCTTCATACAAAGGATCTTCTCTCTCATTATCTTGACTGAAGTGGGGTAAGTGTTCATCATTACAATCATCATCACCATCATCGTCATCATCATGTTGATAATGGTCCTCTTCAGCTGTATCCATCAACCCTACCTCATGATACGCATCATCTTCCTCGAATTTCAAAGGTGCGTCCAACTGCTGTTGTTGTTGCATTTTTTGTCGCCTATGTTGTTGTTGTTGTTGAGGTGGAAGTTCTAGCTTAGTTGCTGGTTGTATCTGAACAATTTTAGCTCCGTTTAAATCTGGATCATTCTTTATGACTAAAGGACGTATGCGAGGACGTCCCCGCCCTCGTTTCTCTTGTGGAGTAATTACACTGATATTGCCGTCGGTTTCAGGACAAGCCTCCGAAACATTTTCCTGCTGTATTTCTTTAGCTTTAGTTTTTTCGAGTTTTGCTCTCCAGGTTTTGGTTGGTTTGACATATTTTCTAGGACGGCCTTTCCTCCGACCCTTGATTTTTCCAATACACTGATGATTCTCGAATTCTTCGTGATCAGATAACTTCACTTCGCAGAGCAGACACTGAAGCTTGTTGTCTTCCACTGAAATTAACAAGGGCATATATATAATATAAAGTAATTCATTAAAACAAGGAAACTATAACTTCAATTTTACCTTATGAATACAGCTTACATATAATGTGCAACCAGTGTAGATCCAGATCAGCCTGTTCATAATTCAGAAAAAATCATATAAATCTGAAGTGAGGCAGGGATGTGAAGTCTTTTCTGGATCTACACTGGTCTCATATTCGATGCAAGTTGCATCTATGGAGTTAAGGGCTTACAGATTAAAATATTTGGTCGCACACATGACAAGCTGTCTCTATGCAACAAAGAGCTAACTTATTAAATATTGATTTATATTATATTTTAGCATGTAATCTGAGTAAATTTGGGATCCAAAATTCTATTTCTGAATCTATTTCAGAACTGTCTGACTACATCTCATCAAATACAGACAAAACCAACAGAGGTTAAACTTGCTTTGTTTTAACTCTTGTACCACTGTAACATCGTAAGTAAGGTGCATATAAGAAGGAAAGATTTAAACATAGAAAAAGATTTAAACTAGAATGTGTCCTCGGACACTGATGCCCCCACTGCTGCAACATAATTTTTAATAAACAAAGAGCCATAACTCTGGTAAAAATGGTCGCAGGAAAAAATCCTTTCTTTATGATCATCTACACATCCTGCTTGATCATCTGTGCAAGATTAAACTCCACCTTATAGTTTTGGAGGAGTTGATGCCACAAGATTTGGGGTACGTACGGATGGACGGACGTATGAACGGACGAGTGCAACTCTATATGCCTCCCACTTTGTGGGGGCATAAAAAAACAACAAAATAACAATTAGATAAGAATTTATTAACAGGTGCCATTTACTTATTCTAAATATTCAGGGAAAAAAATTATAAGGAAACATACTGAGTTGAAATTTAATCTCAACTCAAATATTTATAAAATATTGACTGTATACAGTTTACTTGACAGATTTGTCTTCATGAGTAAGTTGTATTTTCTGAAGTTTGAAATGCAGTTTTGAACATTTGTTTTCCATAGTATCTTCTGTACGGCTGAGAATTTAGTTTGAGCAAAAGAATTTACGTGATATTGGGACCAGGTAACTTTTCCCTAAATTCAGAAAAACTTCTCCCTAGTCCAACAACCATCATGTGTAAACGAACTTACATTGTCTGGTGGTTGGTTCAGTAGGCAGCAATCCTTTCTTGATAGATTTAGCATAGTCTTTGGAGTACCACACCTTCAGCTCTGTATTAGCATGTATAGGCTGCAATAAACAAAGTCACTTTCAAAACAAACCTACAAATATTGACTATTTATTTTATGCTTTTCAGTAAATTATAGTATTTTCCCGGTGAAATAAAAGTCGTATTTCACTTTTCAAACAGTGGAATATCATTTTTATTTTCACTGAGTTTTTCACGTTGGTACCCAAATGCACAACATACCAAATGAGAACATTTAGAAAATGGGCTAAAATTTGGATATTTGATGTCATGACGTCATGTCATAAACAAGCACTTTTGGCTCCATTTCTTGCAACTTTTCTGTCAAATTCACGCAAATCTTGCACTAAAAGCATAAAATAAAAAGAAAATTTGTTTTTACCAGTGAAAGATAGAAATATATTCAACTTGTGAACTCCGGAATTACCGTCATTGTCTGAATATAAGCCGCACTTTTTTCCCAGAATTCGGCGGTAAAATGTTGGGGGTGCGGCTAATACACAGGTTTGGCTGCTTATAAATACATTATACGCAATTTTGATCTGTTCCATCAGGTTTGGGGGCGCTGCGGCTTATACATAAGTGCGGCTTATATTCAAACAATGACGGTATGTATTTTCACAACTCCTGGCTTCGCCATTCGTGAAAATACAAATTCCGGAGCTCACTCGGTGAAACATATATCTATCATACACTGGTAAAAACAAATATCCCCTGTATCATGCTACTTATAAATGATTCAATATTTGCTAGCTATTAGTTTCTCGTTATTTTTTTCCACTATTGCTGTGTTCGTATGTTTTCTCATGTGCTAAGTTCTTTAGTTCCAGGGTGGTGAAGTAACATGTCGGCCAATGAGGGTTAGTAAGGTTGAAACCCAAACAAGTCACTGATTTTCTGAAATACTGTTCAGAATTTAACATACACAGAGCAGGGCTTTTTCAACTAGTCTCACAGGGCCGATAATGGACCCCATTCCCAATGCCAAATTGGGACCAATTTTCCCAATTTCAAGAAAAAATTCCCATTTCAACAGAAATAACTTTTTGCCTATAAAATAGAAACAAACAAGAAAATCTGTATAATCAAGGGACTTTTCAAATTACAAAATTAGTTTGTTTACTTTTGATCAGTGATCTGTGAAACCTACATTCCCTGAATCTATGTATGCAAACTGTGTAAAATCAGTGTATACTGTGTGAAAAAATTCCCAATTTGAGCAGGGGCCTTTTCTCCAAATACCCCTGAAAAAGCCCTGCAAAGTAATTTTCATTCTTTGTGAGAATGATGATTTATCGGTATACACCAGGAATGCCTGGATAAACAGACTGATGTGGCTCTATACTTATTTAAAATGTGACCTGTTGGTGAAATAAATGTGTTGATATCATATATACCATCATGGAAACAAAGAAAATCTGTCCATCTTCTTCATAGGCAACAAGGTTCTGTTCCTTCAGGGTGGTTGCTGGTCGTACAAGTATCATCCAGTTAGAGTGATCCTCATCAGTCGTGTCAAACACCTCAATGTACCCGTCATCTGTCAACACCTGCATGTCAATCATACAACACATTTTTATTTTATGCTTTCTGGTGAATTATAGAATTTTCCCGGCGAAATACAAATGGTATTTTACTGTTTTCACAGTTTTCAAACAGTGTAATACCATTTTTAATTTCACAGCTTTTTCCAAGTTGGTACCCAAGCGCACATAACATTCCGAATGAGAATGTTTAGAAAACGGGCTTAAATTCGGGTATTATGTCACATCATATGCAAACATTTTTGGCATCATTTTATGCATTTTTTCTTTAAAATTCACACAAATTGTGCTCTAAAAGCAAAAAATAAAAAGAAAAATTGTATTTACCAGTGGAAGATTGAAATATATTTCACTTGTGAACTCCTGAATTGTGAAAATACAAATTCCGGAGCTCACTTTGTGAAATATATTTCTATCTTACACTGATAAAAACAAAAATATCCTCTACATGTTATTTGGAATATATAAGGCTAGAGAAAATAAATTATTAGATTCTCATCTGGATTTGGTGGAAAAAAGGGGCGGGTGGGCACTTTTTAATTTTTATTTTTTATTAACGAAATACCTTATAAAATGAAGGTATTTTGGGATGGTCTAAAACCCATTATGTACGAAACAGAATATGTTTCGATTTTTTTTACCAATAAATTTTTTGGGGCGGGTGGTTTTGGACAGGGGCGGGCGGGGACGAGAATCTAAAATATTTTTTTCTCTGGCCTAAAGGCAGGTTTTCATCAAGAAACCAGTTTAACCATTTACCCCATATATATGTTTTTTATTACACCTCACGTGATTAGTTTACTATATAGCGTAATGTGACGTCAGAGGGAGATAATTTCTACTGTCACATATGCGACAGTATACTGTCACCCTCGCGTGGATCTAAAAATAAATATCTTGGAAATCCGATTACAAATTAACTTCTACGCATGCGTAATTGACCAAGGGAGATAAGCAATTAATTTGGTCATAGTCAAGATCTCTAAAAAAACAAATGTTCGGATGTTCGGTGTAATAAAATAAATATCACATCCCATTGGGGGAGACAGTACAAAATGTTAACCCTTGAGAATGTAATGTCAACCTCGGCTAACGCCTCGGTTGACATTACTTCTCTCGGGTTAACATTTCGTACTGTCTCCCCCAATGGGATGTGATATTTATATATTATCACATGGGTGGCCAGTTTAGATTCCAATCAGCTGGCACATCTGTGTTATAAGATCTGGATCTACAATGGTTGACTTCAGGTCAGAAATAACCTAACAAATCTAAAAGTGACAAGTTTAGATCCTGACCAGATGGCTGATCTGGATCTATTAAATCTGTTCTCCCATGCAATAAAAGCCATATCTTTGGAGTTAATGCCAGTGACATTTTTTTTGCCATTTACAGACTCGTATCAATTCAGGATACCTATGGTCAAATAATAAAACTAATAAATCTTAAATAGATTTAAACACAAAATCACAAACACAACTAATGATAACGAGGTAATTCAGAAAGTTTGTAAACAATGGAGAACAGCCATCTGAAAATACTGACTGTGGAAATACACAGTACAATAAAGCATTTCTTTCTACTAAAATATGACAGATTTTAAGATGCAAACATGTGTAGCAATTAATTACTATACCTTCAACTCAAAGGTCATGTCAAGTTCTGTACTGTCGTCAAGCTCAGTGTCGGAGGTGACATCACTGGCCGTGCTGTCACTGGCGTTAACATGAGACGTGTCACCCACCCCAGAATCCTCTGCTGAATTATTCTCTCCTTCAAGGGGAGGAGCCAAAAGTATGCTGCCAGCTGATTGGTCAGAACCTCCACTATGCTGCAGATGACTGGGCGAGACAAAATCTGACAAATTTAAATGTTGCTGCATACCAGACAGTTCACTTTGACCATATGTCGAGTGGTAATGTTGGGCAATTGCTTGTAGATTTTCATGAGTAAGTTGTAAACCTCCAGTTGCTGAAGGAAATGTAATGGGAGGTAAATCTTGTAGACTTTGCTGCAGCTGATTATAGTGTGACTGATGGCTAACGGGGCTTGACTGAAGTGGGAGCTGGTTCAGAAGGAGACCCGCGTCACCTAATCCTGACTGGTTTAGGGACTGACTTGTTATAGACATCAGTTGCTGCTCGATGCTCGATATTGCAACCTCTGCTCCAAAAGAGTTATTCCCCTTTGTATTCAGACTCCGAACATGGGAGATAATTGGTGAATGGGCATCACCAGAGTTATTTGTCTCCAATACATCGCTAGATTGAGAAACCACCGAGGTTTCCATAGCCTTCTGCATAGCATTCTTCTTCTTCCATACTGTAGTCGGTGTTCTGTCCTTGGTTTCTATCTTTGTTCTGGAGATAAGCGGGGCATCCAGGGGCCCAAACCGGGACCGCACTGGAATAACCTTCTTTGCAAACACACAGGTGTCTGAAATAAAGAATATTATTTGGAAAATAACAAATACTAATGCATTCAATACAGTAAAATCCCTCATTAAGGCCACCTCTCTAAAAAGACCACTATTCTGATGTCCCATTTTACAGTTTTGCACTATTTTCTACCCCTATATAAAGACAACCCCACTATTAAGACCACTTTTCCCCGTCACAACGTTGGTCTTAAGAGCGGGTTTTCACTGTACATGTGTATTTAATAAACGAAAACAAAATCACTATCTACAAATAACATGTGTATTACTGTGTCAGTTTTCACAAGAATTCAACAGTATTCCCTTCGTAATGGGGCTACTGCCATCACTGGGAGGAAAATTGTTTTAAAATTATTGTCAATGCCAATTTTCAAAATCATGGTTCTGCAATTTATTATACATGTATTATATTTAATACATCTGATGATATTTTATTTATTATATCTGATGACCATAAACTTATTCTTTTAAACTGTTACTTTATTGCTCTTTTGGTCAGAAATTCATGAACAAATTAAATCTATCATTTCATGTGACTATTCTCTTCGCACTAGCATCTTATCAAACATATTATTTTATTGTCCTTTAGTTTATGCACATCTAAGTGAATAAAGAGACATGCAAGGTAATGGTGGTAGTGGTTGATTAACAAAGCAAATAACAAAGCAATCACATGAATACAATTCTGTTTCTCTTTATTCACACAATTTGTATAAACAGAACATAAAATGTTTAATTAAACGCAATTGCAAAGAGAATAGTCATAAATATAGTTTATTCATGAATTTTCAATCATTAGAAAAGCAATTAAAGTAAGAATCATTTCTGATACAAATACTGTTGATGTTGATGTTTTAATTTAAGTACAAAATAGAACTACATACGAACAACTCCATTTTCCTTCAGGGACTTGAATGTAAGGGCCTGTGGGAGAGTGAGGCGTGCCCTGGATGGGATCACAGCATCCTGCACCTTGTGTAACACTCCATGTTTTTTACACACTCCTTCATGGCTCTTCCTACAATCCGAACACCCTGGAAAAGACACAAACATGTAAACAGGTCAAAAACATGTTTAAATATGTTGATGTTGATGATTAAAACAATTAACAGATTTAAAATTGTTTATTTTAAGAAGTGATGTATATTAGAAGTTGGAACAAATTTGAAGATAGCATTTTAATGCAATGCTTTCAAGACCAGTTGCTTGTCATTAAAGCTTGCCTACTCCCTTGAAGTATTACAGTTTGTACTACAAAAGTTCTACTTCATATACTATATTAACACTTTCCTCCATTTACACTACTTTATGTCATGGGCAAACCGTGCAGATCATATACAATTAAAGGATTTTGCCAAAAAATGGTACTTTTAAACACTACTTGAGGCATGCCACGGGAAAAGGTACCTTAGGTCATTTTTTATGTCATTTTTGTTGTTACTCTATTTAGAAAGAACTTTCAAAATTCTATTATTTTCTCATAACAAAACAGTGATTTTGTTACACATTTTGACAATAAAATGGTATTTTTACCGCGAATTACATAATAATTAATGCTCTACTTTATGACGTCGTTTTAAGGATTGACGTCAACTGCCCGAAGGTACCTTTTCCCGTGGCGTGCCTCACTTTATCATTATGTCATGGGCAAACAGTGCAGGTCAAACACAATTTAAAAGATTTTGCCAAAACAGGGTACTTTCAAATTTTACGAGATTATAGCCTTGTCTTGTATAAAAAAAGGTAACAATATATACTAAATATCAAATAAAATAATATAAATGTTTATTTCACTAATTATGATAAGACTTTAAACAGAGATTCAACTTAATTGTCCCATTCACCCATTGTTACTATGAATATTTTTTTTATAACCCTTTACTGCATGGGATATTGCTGTTATCCGTGAGCAAACAGTGTAGATTCAGATCAGCCGGCACACTTGTGCCATCTGATCAGGATCTACACCATTCCCTCTTTGATTTATTAGGTTATTACTGACCAAAAAGCGTACAATGTTAATGCTGATCAGATAGTACAGATGTGTGTGTAGATCTGGATATACACCTTTCACACATGCAATAAATCTGTGGATATGGTGTACCAGTAAATAGTTAAACAAGTACATGTATGTCTTAAAGTGCCTTACATAAGTCATCAAAACCACTCATGGTGTCTGAACTTTGTGCTGCTTTGTTTCATCCCCAGAAATCTGAAATATAAGATGGACAAAGAGTTAACAATATGCTTGAAGAGTATCAACATTGGTAAATATGGTGACAGTTGTTCAAATTGTCTTTCCAAAAATGTTACACTTGAATTTAAAAAAGAACATTAATTTGTACCTTCTGAATGTTTGAAAGATAGTTCTTCTTACATAATTCTTTATAAAGCATTTGTGGTCTTTATATTTCAACAAGATATTTAAATTTACACCATTTTGCCCCAATATTTTTACATTTCTATATATTTCTTCATAGATATAAAATAATAAATAAATTCATCAATATTTATATTTTGTCTTTTCCTGTCACAATTGGGGCACTGGCATATGCCAGCCCGTACCCCAACCCCAGCCTAACAATGTTCTCTTTTCCTAAAAGAAAACATTCTTGTAATATTCAGAACTGATCAACACGGGAAATTTGCTTCTTTGGACAAACTTTTACTCTTTAATTGATTCACAAAGTGATAACCTGTTGCTTTTGAGTCATTTGATCTATATAAAGCAAATTAAAACAGAAGTGAGCACAAAAATGGTCAATTTGTACCAGTTTTGGTTTTATTTTATTTTTTATGGAACAAATGTCACTTCATGGTATCACATGTTTCACATTTTCTGTTAACTACTTAATGGAGGAATTATACTTCAGTCCTGGATTTCTATAGTTAACTTTATCACATCTGTCATCTTGTATTGTTTGTTTACAAAATCAACCACGTGTGTATTAAGGCCCCAAGGGAAAATGTGGGGTCCTCGAATAAAATCTACAACTGTGGAAACGTATTTTCGTGAATCGCACCCAACTTTTAAATATATGATAATAAAGGGTATAGAAATATTGATCATTCTTTGCTGTAAAACATTTATTAAAATTACCGAAATGCTGGCTACACATAATTGAAATTCACCATATTCTTTTAACAAATCTAACAAATTTGGCCCCCGGATGGAGCTCCATTTTGGCGAGGTACGCGAAGGGTCGAGGTCAAACATCTCGACTTTTATAAACGTAAAATACTGTTCTTGTGTGTTATTGAACATTAAACTGCTTCGGTCACTTAAGTTAATTTCAAAAACTCAACACAACTGAAAGGTGATTTAACTCGTGGCCCTACCATTTTACAAAATTATCTGTGACAAACAACAAAGAAATCTGCATGTCCCATCGGTAGCCATTTGTGTTGTGAATTGTGGGAAGGGAGATTTCCAATTTACTCATGACGTCAGAAGCACTGGGGGGAATCCCAAACATGCAGAGCAATGTCAACTGAAGAAATTCTGAAAGTGTCAAACCCAGAAGCATCTGAAAGGTTTAAAAAGAAATCGGAAAAAATATGGAAGAAACAAAGAGACACTCTTGATAGAAATCCTTGTCATGAGGTATGGACATCGCTGTTGTCACTTCTTTGTTGAGTAAAATCACAGTAGGTCAGGCAGTTCCGGATTAAGCCCTGTTCCGGATCAAAGAAATGGTTACTTTTTTATTTCATCAATGTTTTTAGAATTGACAAATGAAATCAATTAGTGAAGAAATATTCATATTGCATATGTATATTGGTGTCGATCATGAACTGGCATTTGGTCATGTGGTCTGTTGGGTAGCAAGACGATTCAACCCCTCTGTTATTTTAATATATCTAAATCAAAGACTTTTCCTCTGTCGTTTTAAATTTTAACCCCAAAGTTCTTTTTTTTTATTTCTGCATTGTTAAGTGTTAATAGTCAAGTCTTGAGTTTTATACCTAACAGATGTGGTAACTAAATAGTGATATGTAATTTTAGAGAGAGGTTTATTTGTTCTTTCATTTAGTTAATGTATTGTTATTTGCTTATATTTAAGATTATTTTGAAATGCAGGATATTCTATCTAAGTCAATATTGTTTAATGTTTTTCACTGAAACGAACATGTTGATGTCTAAAACTTTCATCTTGTCTTATACAGGGGTTCCATTTGACCCTGGAGATGACCCTTTGACCCTTGAAATTTCTAGATAGCCGTATTTTGACCCCTTGGATTTTAGCTGTAGGGTAATATTTTCCTTGAATCAGGGGTATTTTTGGCTTAAAATTGAGAAAACTCCTATAAAATGGACAAAATGACCCTTCAGATTCAGCAGCTAGTGGAACCCCTGTTTATAGAATATAAAGTATATCCCACAGCATTTAATTAAGCCTGCCACTTAACCCATTCCTGAACAGATACACCTTTATTGCTAGGGCAAACAGTTTAAATCCAGATCAGCCGGCACATCCGTGCCGTCTGATCAGGATCAAAGCGATCAGTTTACTGATCGCTTTTTGATTCATTAGGTTATTTCTGACCAAAATGCGACCAGTGCAGATCCAGATCAGACGGCACGGATGTGCCGGCTGATCTGGATCTACACTGGTCGCACATGCGTAAAAATGCGTATCTATCCAGCAAAGGGTTAATGGATGGGTCAATTAGCTTATAATATGAAAAATAAACTTAGATTAATCTGAGAAAACCTTCAATTAAATTACGATTAAAAAGTTCTTGTTTGTCTGTTTTTCTAAATTTAATTAAATAAATTAAAAATACTTTGCCTTATGTAGTTAATTAAATTACAAATGCATTGCTTTTAAGCGAGTTTTATTCAAAAGGATATTGACAGTAGATTTTGCAGAAATAGGCAGTAAAATTATCTGAATATGATTTGTTGATAAGAATTCATCAATTTATACCTGAGTGCTGTAGTGCACATGATTGGGCACTTTGTGGCCTAGGGTGTTTAACCCTAACCCTTCATAGATACACCGTTATTGCGAGAGCGAACAGTTTAGATCCAGATCAGCCAGCACATCCGTGCCATCTGATCAGGATCTAAACTGTTCGCTTTTTTATTTATTAGGTTATTTCTGACCAAAATGCGACCAGTGCAGATCCTGATCAGATGGCAAGGCTTATTTTCTTAGATTTTCTTTTGATTTTTTAGGAAGGCCAAATGGTACTGAGATGTTTAAACAAGACATCCAATGCCGCTGATTGTGAAACTTACGCTGCCAATGCTGCCAATTGCCGCAAGTTCTGGGTATGTGTAGTTTAAGAGCATATTATTTTTATTTCAAAGAAGCGATCAGAGTTACATTGCATCTGGGGTTTGATATTTATAAAAATTGTGTGTTTTTTTGTTGTTGTTTTTGTCCAACAGGCTGCAGTACATTCTGAATGAATATCAACATTTATTTTAAAAAATTATTACAGGATATTTTTATGCCCCCGAAGGGAGGCATATAGTAATCGGACCGTCCGTCCGTCCGAAATAATCTTGTTCTCGCTTCTTCTCCAAAACTGCTTGAGGGATTTCTTTGAAACTTCACAGGAGTGTTTGTCATCAAGCCTAGTTGTGCATATCGTCAGGAATTTCTGCTCCTATTATTTTTGGCTGAGTTATGGCCCTTTTCAGCAAAATCTTGTCCTCGCTTCTTCTCTGAAACCGCTTGAGGGATTTAATTGAAACTTCACAGGAGTGTTTGTCACCAAGCCTAGTTGTGCATATCCTAAGGAATTCTGATCGGATTAATTTTGGCAGAGTTATGGGCCTTTTACCTAACCCGAACCCTAACCCTAAACCCTAACCTTAACCCTAAGATAAACCGCTTGAGACATTTCATTGAAACTTCACAGGAGTGTTTGTCACCAAGCCTAGTTGTGCATATCGTAAGGAATTTCTGATCGGATTATTTTTGGCAGAGTTATGGGCCTTTTTACCTAACCCTAACCCTAAACCCTAACCCTAAGGTAAATTTTGTTAAAGCAATAGAGGTTACATTTTTTGTCCGATTGTCATGAAATTTAGTATGAATATTGATATTGATGATTTCTACACAAATTATTAAAATCATGTTGTTAAATTGACTAGGGGCCCCACCCTGGGGATTTTTTTTTTAATTCTGTTTTTAACCTTTGATTTTCTACAGTTATCAACCAGATTTTGACACAACCTTTATACCATCTTAAAATTCAATCTTTCCTGAACAATTCATTCACTGGTTGTTCAGTGATACCGGTAAAATTTGAAACAAAAATTTTAGTAGCAGGATGAAAATTTCAAGTGTCAAAATCCAATATTTCTACCTGTCTTCAGCTATATTTGTGTTTACCAGTTTATTGCTCCAGCTGCTGGACAATGACCTGATGAACTTTGCTGCTTAGAACTGTGTTATGCAATATAAAGAACTTAGCTCTGGAAGATTTTATAGGGTAAATTTTGTCATTTTATGGATAGTGCCGAATAAACTTTCTTTGCTTTGAAAATCAGGCTTTTCTGAATATGTTATTCACTGTTTGTAAGTAAAACAAGAACAACAACAACAACAAATTTGTAGCACATTCTCAAAATGTTAAGACTAAATTTAAGAGAGTCTTAGATGTATACAGTTTATGTACATAAACTGGCAAGTTAAGGCCACACTTTTTTTAGCTCATCTGAGCCGTAGGCTCAGTGTGAGTTATTAGGATCGATCAGTGTCCGTCGTCCATCCACACTTAGTTAGTTAACACTCTAGTGGTCACATTTTTGCCTCAATTGTTTTGAAACTTGATCAGGATGTTTGTCCCAATGATTTCTCAGACGACTTCGAATATGGGTCATCTGGGTCCAAAAACTAGGTCACTGTTACTTAAGGTAAGGCCTGCCTAACTGGCACTATTAAGAATCCAACATCTGATTATATTTTCATCAACTGCTTCATACCACTGACTTGTATGCAAAATTTTAATGATTTTCACCATGTAGTTTTTGAGATTTTTAGCTTTTTTATTTAAAAAAAGTGAGAAAAAACGTGAAAGTATCCAAATTCTTTAATCGGTGACAAAATTTTTTGTTATTGATAAATTCAACCCTAATTTTTTACAGTTTATCCAAAATATGTTATATTTTTACTAAACCAATTTAAGATATAATATATTAATACAGAATTTATCTTAAAATGACATTTTTTGACCAAATAAATTTAAAAAATGCATTTTTTTATATTTCATGAGACTAAATTAATGAAAATTGTGCAAAATCCTGATTGGTGCAATATACAAAAATTTACCATTTTTTAACTATATACCTTAAACAAAATTTAAACAAAATTTCAGAGAAGTTTACCGTCCAGTTTTAGAAATTTTCAAATTGATTTCTTGAATAAACACTATTCTGATAGCCAAAACCCCTTTAATCGTGATTATTTTGCTTATTTTAGTTTAAATCATGAGAATTTTATATTCAATGACAGAATTACACAGGAAAAAAAGAAATATGCCAATTATTTTAGCTCTAGGCTTACAAAAAAATAGCTTCCAGTGGGATTTGAACCCTGGTCCTCATGCATGACAGAAATCTACCCTAATTTACTACTATAGTTACCTCCCTTGGATACTCTTCTGGATATAGGTATTCATTAGGAAGGCCTTACCTTAAAATAGAATTTTCTTGTTAACACTATAACAGTAACATTTTTGCTCTGATTGTCATGAAACTTGGTCAGGACATTTGTCCCAGTTATTAATTGGACGAGTTTGAGTATGGGTCACCTGGGATTAAAAACTAGGTCACTGCTACTAAAAATAGAAAAATCTTGTCCAGGCTGTTAATTTGTTATATCTGATTGGATTTCAAAATAACTTGGCACAAATGTTCACCATGACAAGACAGTGTGTCAACTACAATACCCATGACGGTTGGTCCAAGGTCACTGTTACTAAAAATAGAATTTTCTTGTTAACACTTCAGCGGCCACATTTTTGCTCTGATTGTCATGAAACTTGGTCAGGATATATGTCTTAGTAATTTCTCCGAGGAGTTGGAATATGGGTCATCTGGGTCCAAAAACTAGGTCACTGTTACTAAAAATAGAATTATCTTGTCTTGGCTGTAAATTTGTCATTTCTACTTGGATTTCAAAATAACTTGGCACAAATGTTCACCATGACAAGGCGGTGTGTCGAGTACAATACCCATGCCGGTTGGTCCAAGGTCAAGGTCACTGTTACTAAAAATAGAATTATCTTCTTAACACTCTTGTGGTCACATTTTTGCTCCGATTGTCAAGAAACATGGTCAGGACGTATGTCCCAGTAATTACTTGGACAAGTTCGAATATGGGTCATCTGGGGTCAAAAACTAGGTCACTGTTACTAAAAATAGAAAAATCTTGTCCAAGCTGTAAATTTGTTATTTCTCATTGGATTTTAAAGTAACTTGGCTCAAATGTTTACCATGACAAGGTGTTGTTTCGCGTACAATACCCATGCCTGTTGGTCCAAGGTCAAGGTCACTGTCACTAAAAATAAAATTTTCTTGCCTGGGCTGTAACTTCCTAATGAATTGAGTGATTTCAAAATAACTTTACATAAACGTTCACCCTGACAAGGGGGTGTGTTGCTTACAATTCCCATGCCGGTAGGTCAAAGGCCAAGATCACTGTTACTAAAAATAGCATTTTCTTTTCCAAGCTGTAGATTTATTGTTTCTTATTGGATTTTAAAATAACTTGGTGTAAATGTTCACCATATCGAGACGTTGGGTCACGTACAACACAACTTTGTTGTACTCAGGTGAGCGATAAAGGGCCATCATGGCCCTCTTGTTCATATTACCCACATCATATGTAGTAACTCTAATAATCATTTTCCAGGATAATCTCCCCATTAATCTTAGAATTTTCTAAAAAGAAGTAATATTTTACTTTATTTAACTATATATTTACTACAGACTTGAAACATATGATCCTTTCATCTTTCACATATGCATGCAGTATGCTTTTTCTTCCACAAGCATATTTTTCATTACATAATTATGTTTATTTATTACATATGTATACCTATTCGATTTCAAAGCTGCGTTTCGGGGGCATATGTCAATTTTAAGTGACAGCTCTTGTTATGAATAATTTAAAACCAGTTAAATGTTCTTTCACAAGGAGGTGGGTTGGTCCTGTGTGGGGGTATCCTCTAAGCCCCAAAAATAAATATGTTTAAATGTTTACTTTTAACAAACTCCTGACTCTTGCCAATTGCGATGTGACTTGATTCAAATTATGATTTAATGGAGCTCTGCCTCTTAGATCTTTAGTTTTAATTTTACATGTATTTGAATAGTCAATTGTGCTGTCGTTTCTGACTGGCTATTATTTTAAAGAAGCTTCATTTGTAAAGAGAAATTTATATACAATTGTATAAATTAAAGGTAATATCTCATGTTTTTCCTAGACTAAGTCTAGAAAACAAAGCAGAAATTTGTTAGTTATACTGCCATCATTGATGACTGTTAGAATTGACAATTAATGTTAAGTGTTTTTTCAACTTTTTTGTTGTTGTTTCCTAGAAAACCATAGTTAAAGACAGAAAGAGGAGAGGAATCGATCCAGCACTGCCAGTTGTTGAAGACAGACCTAAAATATTGGAGGAATACAGAGACTGGGTCGGGAAATGAACTCGTAATATTGTTTAGTGTACTGAACTATGTTTGATAGAAATATGTTGCATTATTGTATGATGCAGCTTGCTCTGGATCTGTGATTGTTGTTAAGTGATTGTTAATTGTATATTTAATGTAAAAAATGCCACCACTGAATTATATTAAACGTCGTAATCAATGTACATAACAAAACAATGCAACGTCCAGTTAACCAGGTTAAAATTGAAATAGTTTGTAGTTAAACAAACTGAGTTTTATGATGACAGATCTTAAGGACGTTTCTGTTGTTGATCATGTGTGCATGTAGAACAATACAGCACCAAACCTGGTAAGAAAAAGATACAAAAACACATGCAGTGGTTATCTTGTTGTTGATTTATCTGCCCATCACATTTCCCTTTACCCTTTTTCTCTATATATATACACATTTTTACGCATGTTCGATCAATGTAGATCCAGATCAGCCAGCACATCACATTCTGTGCTGTCTAATCAGGATCTGCACTGGTCACATTTTGGTCTGAAATAACCTAATGAAAAAACAAAAGCGAACTGATTAGATCCTGATCAGAAGGCACAGATGTGTCGGCTGATCTGGATCTAAATTGTTCGCCCTCGCAATTAAGGTGTATCTATGAAGGATATGGTTAAAGTGAAACATGCCACCACTGAATTGTAGGAAACGTCATAATCAATGTAGCAAAACAATGCATCGTCCAGTTAACCAGGTTAAAATTGAAATAGTTTGTTTTAAAATAAACTGAGTTTCATGTTGACAGATCTTAAGGACGTTTCTGTTGTTGATCATACTAGCAAGGGTGCATGTAGAACAATACAGCGCAAAACCTGGTAAGAAAAAGATACAAAAATACATACAGTGGGTATTTTGTTGTTGATTCATGCCCATCACATTTCCCTTGATATAATTCTGCTGCTGAAGTTGATCAAGAGTTGTTTCTACATGACTTCCTTATTATTATTTTTAACAGCTCTCATGTGTTCAGACACCATTCACCTTTCCAATGTTACATACTTTTGCACCAATATTAACTGCCTTTGTACCTAAATTTTGCTTAATTATGCACCAAAATCAATCAACTGGCCTGAGTACTCCTTTTAAGCTCGACTATTCGAAGAATAGGGGAGCTATCCTACTCGCCCCGGTGTCGGCCTCGGCGTCCCTGTCGGCGTCCGTTAAACAAAAAATGCACTTTGGTCCATAACTTGAAAACTACTTATGATGTAAACTTGAAACTTGCAATATATATCCACCATAAAATTCTACATCATTACCAACAACACCCATAACTCTGCTACAAATATTTTTAAAGTTATGCCACTTTTTCACTTAAATTTTGCGTTAAGGAAAATATGCACTTTGGTCCATAACTTATAAACTACTTGAGATATCAACTTGAAACTTGGAATATATATTCACCATCAAATTCTACATCATTACCAACAAGACCCATAACTCTGCTGTCAATATATTTCAAGTTATGCCCCTTTTTTCTTATATTTTGTGTTAAGCAAAATATGCATTTTGCCCATAACTTTATAACTACTTGAGATATTGCCTTGAAACTTGAAATACAGTTCGTCAACCAGTTCCGGTTAATTAATATATTCGTTGTAAAAAAATATACTACCAGCAATTAATCAGAACTTTGATTGTTGTTTGATTATTAGCAAAATATCTTACCTATAAGATGCTGAATTTATTTTAGTCTCCGCATTTATTTACTTTTACATATGTAACATTTACTTAAAGACTAGTTTAAACCAGTTCCGGTTAATTGAATCTATTCCGGTTAAAACGTACACATGTCTTAAAGTGAATTTTGACTGTCTGATTTGATAGCTGTTAACTGGCTTTGACAGACCAAAGTCATTTTTACACGTTTTCTGTCTAAGGGTGCAAAATAATTCTGAAAGTAATGTGAAATAAATATAATAACACACCAAGTCTTATGCTATTTTTTATTTCTATTTATTACAGTATTAACAAAAGCAATTAAGCACTAATGACACCACAAGGTCCATTCCAGTCTTCAGGTATTGCACCACGACGTTTATCTGATTATCTTACAGCAATCATTTCATGAGACAGAAATGTTATAATGACGTGGTGGCACAACACCACCCCCTCTTCATGTGGAGTTAGCCATCGTGGGTACCTAGGTGACCCATTAACTTCTGTTAACACTATACCATCATTAGGATATCTTAGATGTATGGTGCAAAAGACCTTGAGACATGACCGATATGTAAACCAGCTGCATCCTATAGCTTTAAGTGTCTCTTTTCCTTGGTGGCCGTTCCCAGTTTATGCTTTAAAATTGAATTCCAAAACTGGAATACACACTACTTACTTAATCTGAATCACTGATCCGGAACTGGTTCAAACACATGCTTCTCAAAAACCGTCACAAAAACAGAATGGAAATATTAATACATACAATCTTGCTTTAGATGATAGAGCATTCATACAACACACTATTGCAAATCGCCTTTTTTTTCTTTGTTTTGGCTAATAAGGTTTGTTTCTTGCGATGGATGCCACGCTTAACATCATCCGCGTTAAAAACTTTGGACGCGAGCGTCTGCAATAGTCTTTGCTGACGCAGTGCTTGGCCGAAAGTAAACAATAAATCAAAGGTTTAAGTTCGTAAATGTTCAGTTGAAATGCTATTTATTGTGACTAAAAGAGTATTTTCTCTCGTTGTTCCAAAATATTTCTAACATGGGGTAGGAAATATAAAAGTTAACCGAAACTGGTTCATAACCGGAACTGATTGACAAACTGTATATTTTCACCATCAAAATCTACATCATAGCCAACAATAACTACTTGAGATATTGCCTTGAAACTTGAAATATATTTTCACCATCAAAATCTACATCATAGCCAACAAGACCCATAACCCTGCTTACGATATTTTTCAAATTATGCCCCTTTTTCACTTACATTTTGTGTTGAGCAAAATATACACTTGGCCCTTAACTTCGTTATGAATGGAGGGATTTCAAAATAACTTGGCACAAATGTTCACCATGACAAGACAGTGTGTCGCATACAATACCCATGCCTGTAGGTCAAGGTCACTGTTACTAAAAATAGATTTTTCTTGTCCAGGCTGTTACTTTGTTATGAATGGAGGGATTTCAAAATAACTTGGCACAAACGTTCACCATGACAAGGCGGTGTGTCCGCACAATACCCATGCCTGTAGATCCAAGGTCAAGGTCACTGTTACGAAAAATAGAATTTTCTTGTCCAGGCTGTAACTTCGTTATGAATGGAGGGATTTCAAAATAACTTGACACAAATGTTCACCATGACAGGGTGGTGTGTTGCATACCATGCCCATGCCTGTAGGTTAAAGGTCAAGGTCAATGTTACTAAAAATAGATTTCTCTTGTCCGGGCTGTTACTTTGTTATGAATGGAGGGATTTCAAAATAACTTTGCACAAATGTTCACTATGACAAGGCAGTGTGTCCGCACAATACCCAAGCCTAAAGGTCCAAGGTCAAGGTCACTGTTACTAAAAATAGAATTTTCTTGTCTGGGCTGTAACTTCATTATAAATGGAGGGATTTCAAAATAACTTGACACAAAATGTTCACCATGACAGGGCGGTGTATCGTGTACCATGCCCATGCCTGTAGGTCAAGGTCACTGTTACTAAAAATAGAATTCTCTTGTCCGGACTGTAACTTTGTTGTGAATGGAGGGATTTCAAAATAACTTGACACAAATGTTTATCATGACAAGGTGGTGTGTCCCGTACCATGCCCATGCCTGTAGATCCAAGGTCAGGGTCACTGTTACTAAAAATAGAATTTTCTTGTCAGGGTTGTAACTATGTTACGAATAGAGTAATTTCAAAAGAACTTGGCAGAAATGTTCACCATGACAAGGTGGTGAGTCATGTACCATGTCCATACCTGTAAGTCCAAGGTCAAGGTCACAGTTACCAAAAATTTGATTTTACTTGTTCTGGCTATAACTTCTTTATGAATGAAGGGTTTTCAAAATAACTTGGCACAAATGTTCACTATGACATTGCATTGCATTACCACCAACTTCTTCACAGACATTTCTGTAATGAGAAGACAACAGTGCCACAAATACAAATAATTTACTTGATCTTCAAGTTTATGCATATTCCTATAATTACTCGAACATCACTGTCTTTGAAATGCTATTATTCCCATCATTGCACTTGAGTGTCTGAAAACAATGCATAGCGGGGGCATCCATGTCCTATGGACACATTTCAGTTTCACTTATATTTTCACTTAAGTGCACTTCATCGATAACTTTGCAAATACTTAAGGTATCAACTTCAAAATTCCATATATTTCATTTCAGTTCTTTTTCTGTAACATTACTGAAGTGATTGATATTTGACTAAAAGTCAATGTCTGTAATAAAAAATTACTAACAAGTTTTCTAACAAATTCAGAAATATTTCATAGTTATTCCCCTATTCAGTGTAATATTTATGGTACATTAAGGAATTATTTCTGTTATTTGAAATGAATTTCTCCCTTACCATTCACTTGTTAATATTTTTCCTGATTGCACATGAATGTATGGCCATAGTTGTTATTGTTTTAATCTTCAAATTGAATTTGTTTCAAATGATTCGAATAGTCGAGCATGCTGTCTCCTCTGACAGCTCTTGTTTGAATACTTGTGCACCAAAATCAATCAACTGGCCTGAGTACTCCTTTTTTGAATACTTGTGCACCAAAATCAATCAACTGGCCTGAGTACTCCTTTTTGCATACTTGTGCACCAAAATCAATCAACTGCCCTTAGTACTCCTTTTTTGAATACTTGTGCACCAAAATCAATCAACTGCCTTGAGTACTCCTTTTTTGAATACTTGTGCACCAAAATTAATCAACTGCCCTTTTTACTCCCGTTTTTAGCTCACCTGTCACATAGTGACAAGGTGAGTTTTTGTGATCGCAATTTGTCTGGCGTCCGCCCGTAAACTTTTAATTTAAACGACATCTCCTATTAAACCCCTGGGCAAAAGTTGATGAAACTTGCCACAGATGTTCCTTGCATGAAGCTCTTCCAAAGTTGTTCAAAGAAATCAATTCCATGCAGAACTCTGGTTGCCATGGCAACCTAAAGAAAAATTTTAAAAATCTTCTTGTCTGAAACCACAAGGCCTAGAGCTTAGATATTTGGCATTTAGCACCCTCTAGTGGAACTCTACAAAGATTGTTCAAATTATTTTCCTGGGGTCAAAATTGGCCCCGCCCCAGGGGTCACTTCATTTTACATAGACTTATAGAGGAAATCTTTAAAAATCTTCTCACAAACCACAATGCGTACAGCTTAGATACTTGGTAAGCAGCAATGTCAAATGGATGTCTACTAAATTTGTTCAAATTATGTCCCCTGGGCCAAAATCGGCCACGCCCTAGGGTTCTCTTGGTTTACATATAGTTATATAGGAAAAACATGAAAAATCATTTTTCTCCGAAACTAATAGGACTAGATCTTAGATATTTGGTGCTGAGTATTGTGTAGAGACCCTTTATCAACTTTGTTTAAAAGTTGGCCCTGGGGTCAAAATTGTCCCTGCCCCGGGGGCCCTTAATATGTGAAAAAGGCAAACTTTAAAAATCTTCCTACTGGAAACCTCAATGACTAAGCTTAGATATTTGGTATGTAGCATTGTCTAGTGGATGTCTACCAAGTTTGTTCAAATTATGTCCCCTGGGCCAAAATTGGCCACGCCTCAGGGTTCTCTTAGTTAACATTGATTTATATAGGAAAACATGAAAAATCATTTTTCTCCGAAACTAATAGGACTAGACCTTAGATATTTGGTGTTGAGTATTGTGAAGAAACCCTTTACCAACATTGTTTAAATGTTTGCCCTGGGGTCAAAATTGGCCCGTCCTGGGGGCCCTTAATATGTAAAAAAGGAAAACTTTAAAAATCTTCCTACTGGAAACCTCAATGCCTAAAGCTTAGATATTTGGTATGTAGCATTGTCTAGTGGATGTCTACCAAGTTTGTTCAAATTATGTCCCCTGGGCCGAAATTGGCCACGCCCCAGGGTTCTCTTAGTGTACATTGATTTATATAGGAAAACATGAAAAATCATTTTTCTCCGAAACTAATAAGACTATTTTGAATTTAATAAGACTTGTACAATACTTGAGTTACTATAAGATCTGGATTCCTTTCTTGAATCTGCTAGACTCCATTATGGGTTCCAGAGTTATGGCCCTTGAAAGAGCCAAAGTAAGCTATTTTGTCTTTCTCCCCACAATAGCAGCTTTATTTTTTGACTTGATTTTACCATACTTGCACACAACTCTTTCAACCATTGAGCAGTTGACAGGTGAGCGACCCAGGGTCCTATGGACTCTCTTGTTTAAACTTGTGCACCAAAATCAACTGCCCTTCTTACTCCCGTTTTTTAAACTTGTTCACCAAAATCAACTGCCTTTCATACTCCCATTTTAATACTTGTGCACCAAAATCAATCAAATGTGCTAAGTACTCTCATTTTGCATACTTGTACAACAAAATTAACTGGTGTGAGTACTTCCAATTTGCATATTTGTGCACCTAACTCAATTGCCCCGAGTACTCCCATTTTGCATACTTGTGCAACAAAATCAACTGCTGTGTGTACTCCCGTTTTGCATACTTGCGCACCAAAATCAACTGCCCTGAGTAAAACCGACATGTTCTGTTAGACGGTTGTAGGCCACTGCTGAGGTGAAATAGCAGTTCACACAGTGAAAGCGCCGTTAGAGCGCCACGAGAGCACGGTGCATGCAGTGGAATCGCCATAAAAATGCAGGCAATCGCCAACTGCATTTATTTTGTATCTTTTTCTCGCCAGGTATGGTGCTGTATTGTTCTACATGCACGCATGCTAGTATCCGTAGGAACGCGATAAAACGCCATGTGATCTCCATAGCAACGCCTCCGTCGCAGTGAGAACGCCGTGACATCTTCATCTTTACGAAAAATATATTATTCTTGCGATCTCACGGCGTTCTGGAAAATTAAAAAAAAAACGTCGCAACGCAGTGGAAACGCGCTAATGTGACACGGTCTTTAATACATCCTTGGGCCTACATTTCTTAACTAAAATCAAGGCGGCAATGAGAATTTTCCCTTTTTTGAAATTTTAGCCAGTTTCGCCATTTGCAATGTTTGTCTTCCCTTAAAGACAGAATTATTTGGGGATGAACACGGTGCAAGCCCCTTCAAATAGGGGAGTTTATGCCCATATAGAAATATTTTTTTCACAGAGTGAGCTCGGGAAATCGTTTTTTTTTCAGGAGTGGCGAAGTCACGAGTTAATCAGAGAAATTGCACGAAATGCATCAAAAACGTTTGCTTATAACTAAACGTTACGTTATGACGTCACTCTCAAACTTGAACCCGTTTTCAAAACGTTCACATTCGGAATTTTATGTCCGTATGGGTACCAACGTAATAAAACAGTAAAAATAATTCCACTGTTACGGGATACCACTTTTATTTCATCAAGAAAACAGTTTGACCGGAGGCTTAAACGTGTTGATAAAATTTACGAACATTTTAAGCGACCTGGCACAAAAAAAAATTGCAAGAAACCTAACATGCGTGAATTAAGGAGCCGGAAAACACTTCAAGTTGTTAGGACTCAATAAGCAAAATGGAGACAAGAGACAAGAAACAATCCTTATGGCTAGACTCTAAGCTAGTACTCTCCATCATTTTGGACTCTCTGATTTATCGTGTCTTTTTATTGGTATCGCACATTAAAGAAAACCTTTTGCAAGTTTTATCGCCGATACCCAGATCTTATTCAGAAATACAGGTGCAGTTTAAGATCACTTTTGCAACAAGGTATTTCACAGCCAGTTTTTTATGGATATTTAATTTATAAACTTAAGAAAATAAAAAGCAATGTTAATTTCTCCCGGTTGTTCGTAAAAACCATATGTAAATTCAAAAAGAAAGGTTACCAACATGATGTTCTGCAGCGCTCTGCAGGCCTGGTGATTAACCCATCTACAGTTGATCATTATGCTTACCTCTTTGGTTGCACGACGGTGGCAGGGGTTTAAGAGTTTATGAAGGTTTATTGGGAAATCTTTTCTTAAAAGAACCTAGATGTTTGTGCGCTGTTGCATGCAACTTTGTTGAGCCGATGTGTGGGTTGGAGTTATTTCACCAAGACAACTTGTGCTTGTTTTGTGATTTGAGAACCTGTTGGGGCAAGTGTGAGGTTGGTGCACCCTTGAACCTGGTTTAAACCCCCAGTGGCAAATTGTTTTGCCACTGACCGTTTCAAGGCGGTAACCCATCGGGTTCTCACTTTCGTTAATTGTTTGTGGCGTCCATTTTGAAACTGATTATTGTAATACCATGCTCTCTTTTCCTCTACTTTTTGGCTGTGTGGGGAGGCTGTGTCTGCTAGATGTGGCCATTCCTGATTATTATGCATGTTTCACCGTTTTCATCAAATCCACTTTTTTATTCGCTGACCAGCGCCTTTCCCCCTCCCAATCAAACCATCCAGTTTTTAATCGTTAAAACCGTAATATGTGTTCATGATTTTCATGTATGATGTTTTAACTTATGATTTTATTTCTTAAATACTGTATAAGTACTAATATTGGCGGGGGTTTAATTTTGGCGTTATTGGCGGTCAGGGTCAGTTGCGCCAATATAAAACACCGCCAATAAAAATCCTCGTCAATTTTAAACACCACAAATTTAATATCTGGAAGGTATCTGATGAAGAATGATTGCTGCATGTTTCTAAATAATGTATATTCTTTGAACAAGTATGTAAACTTATAATGCGTTAACAAAAGGAATATAATTGGAATATCAAACAAAGCAATTAAGTATTGTATTAGGTAGCTGGGATAATGTTTTCACACTTCAAATTTACCAATAGAATAACTGCGACGTTTACTTTTCTCTTCCATTTTCAAATTTTCGCCATTTTTCATCAATGGTTTTATTTTGGCGGTCTGACTTGTTAGCGCCAATATATGACCCCGCCAATATAAAACACTTTAAAATACGCCAAAATTTGACACCGCCAATATTAAGCACTATACAGTAGATGAAAAGGGAACTTTGAACGCGACAAATATGAAAATATTGGAGACTCGGTTTGATTGAACCTTTTTATTGACAGGAAGTATAAATTCTAAATGTCTAAGTTAAAACACAAATTGTAGTTTGAAATAGATGAAAAGGGAACTTTGAAAGCCATCGAACACGACAAATATGAAAATATTGCAGGCTCGGTTTGATTGAGCCTGTTCATGGACAGTAATGGATATGCATATTACTGCCAACGCCGCCTAGCCCCGGGTTGAGCGCAATTCAATATTTACACCAATAAACAGTACAATTTTGACCATCCCAAACGATGGTGTGCATAAGGCGGTGGACATGGAACCTTCAATGCGGTATTTTCAGATTAATACCATTCCATGTTCAGCGGCGTATGGTCCCCAGATAAAAGAATGTGTTCGCCCTAAACGAGAAAACAATGGGCGGAACTAAACAGAATAGAATTTTGACAGGGGATCTTAGAATATAAATCCTGCATATCAAAGACAACGCCAAAGGCAAAATTTAAAAAGCAGGAAGTATATCCTTGGGGGTGATTGAACAATATCCAAATCTATATTGGCTTGGAAATTGAAACCACCCATCTCAAAACTGACCGAAATATTAAAACAAAGGTAATTTTAGAAGCACTATTAACATAGTACATAAGTATCTTGCTCAATGACCTTCAAAGGACATAATTGATAACAACACTGATTGAATGTACGGGGAGACTTTTTACAGCCTCCACACGGCACAAACAACGCTACTGTGATATTGAAATAGATGAAGGAACAATTGAACAATAATAACACAAATTGTTTGTTGTTGCAGATTGAGATCATCTATGTGCCAAATAATCATATAATATTAAAGTTAATAAAGTAAGCTACATGCTTTGGAATAAGGGTATATTTTTATAGACTTAGTTTACTACTGTTATGATAATGACTGCGAAGTTTGATTTAAGTTTCATGTTTTGCGCATGTGAAAGTAGTTCCCTGGTTCTCTGATTAATGGCCTGTTATTTTGAGTTGGGCTTTCTAGTAAGACAATCAGTCCTTTATTGGGTACCTTTTTTGAGGTGAATGGTTTTGCTTAACCCGCATCTTGCATTTATAAAATTCAGATAAGATTTTTTAAAAAGAACTTTTATATTACTAAATATAAAAAAGAATTATTACATTATAAATTCAATGTTAATTACAACATTATCTTTAAAATAAAAATAATATAATATTATCTATGTCACGCATAGTCTTATTCCGATGTTTTCCTGCGAAAGATCCTCATATAAATCAGTGAAACTGCTTTCAAAATTCGGGTTTCTATTGTCATTTGTCTCTTCCGGTTGTGGATCAATGCTGTGTTCTCTGTTGACTTCGGTCTCTTCAAGTCTGAGTTCAGCTTTGTCGCCTCTCCTGGCCATGTTGTCGTTTTCTTGGCTGGGTTCTTTGGTTAACGTTTCATCTTTATCTGGGTCGACACTGTTCTTTGTTGGTTCTTCAGCAATGAATTTGTCTCTTTTGTCAATCTTATTTTTGCCATCAGTGTACTCAGTTTGCTCATCCACTATAAATTCGGCTCCATTGTAATTGTTGTATTTGGTAACAATTTCATCTATGGGTTCTTCATCTATGGATTTGTCTCCAATATCTTTATCTTCAACTTGGGGGACACTGTCAATAGGGTTTTCTTCTTTGTGATCATCATCGTCTTTGGTGTAAGTGTTTTCTGTTGGTTCATCAGCTAAAATAGTTTGTCCTTTTTCAATATCCTCTTCTTGGCTGATAGTGTTAAATGCTTTGTGGGTTTCTACCTTTTGATCATCATCGTTTCGACTTACAATAATTTCTCTTGGTTCATTGTCAATGCTTTTTTCTCCAGTATCATCATCGTCACCTTGGCCTCTCTTCGTTGTTTCATTAGCTAATGCCATTTCTTCTTTGTCATTTTCGTAGTCTTTGCTCACATCATTTTTTGCCGGTTCAACAGCTATTTCTTCTTCGTCATTATTATTGATTTGGCTAACATTGTTTTCTCTAAGTTCACAAGTATTGGGTGTTTCTTCAGTAAAAATATCTTCGATTAGGCTGACAGTATTTTTTGTTAGTTCACAGACTACAAGTGTATCTATTTTGTCCTTATCTTCATTTTGGCTGATGGTGTTCTCTGTTGGTTCTTTGGCAATAGATGTTTCTCCCATTTCATAGGCTATGGGTATTTGTCTATCATCATTATCGTCGTTTTGGCTGACGATGTTCTCCGTTGATTTACTGGATTTAGGTGATTCTCCTTCATCATAATCATCATTTTCGCTGACAGTGTTTTCTGATAGTTCATCGGCTACGAGTGTTCCCTCCTTTTCTTCATTATGGCTGACATTGTTCTCTAATGGTTCGTTGGCTATAGATGTATCTGCTTTGTCATAATGGTCAACTTGGCTCAAAGTGTTCTTTGTTTGTTCAAGGTCTTTAGGTGTTTGTCCTTTTTCATTATCATCAATATGGCTTATGGTTGTCATTGTTGATTTATCACATGTTAGTTTGTCGTTATCTTCTTTTGAAGTTGCTCCTTTTATATAATAGTTGTCTTTGCTCACAGAGTTCTCTGACAGTTCATAGTCTTTAGGTGTTTGTCCTTTGTCATTATCATCAATATGGCTAATGGTTGTCATTGTTGATTTATCACATATTTGTTTGTCATAATCATAGTTTTGGTTGACAGTTTTTTCGTTAGGTTCTTGGGCTAAGGGAGTACTATCTTTATTTTTACTTTCATTGTTCTCTCTAAAGTCAGTGATAATGGATGTATCTCTGGTGTCATTATCTTCATTTTGGTTGATGGTTTTCTCTTTTAGTTTGTCAGCTATTGGTATTGCTTCTTCGTCATAACGATCGTTTTGGCTCAAATTGTTTACAGTTAGTTCATCGGTGAAGGGAGTTTCTCTATTGTCAATTTCTTCGTTTTGGTTATCTTCAGATTGGCTTAGTTTATTGGCAATTAATTTATTTCCTCTGTCACTATCTTCATTTTGGCTGATGTTATTCCCTATAGGTTCTGTGGCTATTGGTGTTTCCTCTTTGTCACTATCTTCTTCTAAGAGTAAATTATTCTCGCTTGGTTCATTGGCGATGTATGCTTCTACCATGTATTTATCTTCATTTTGGCCTCCGTCATTGAATGTGGGAATTTCTCCCTTTACATTGTCTTTGTTGTGGCTGACTCTGATTTCTGTTGGTTTATCAGCTGTTGTTGTTTCTTCTTTGTCATAACAGTCTTCTCCGCTTACATTGTCCCCAGTAAGTTTATTGGCTATTGGTGTTTCTTTGACATAACTGTCGTCTCTGCTAATTATGTTCTCAGTTAGTGTATTAGCTATTGATATTTCTTCTTTGTCATAACTTTCCTCTCCGCTCACATTGTCTAAACTTACTTTATCAGCTTTTAGTGTCTGTTCTTTGTAATAATTGTCCTCTCCGCTAACACTTTCCACAGTTACTTTATCAGCTATTAGTGTCTCTTCTATGTAATAATTGTCCTCTCCGCTTACACTTTCCACAGTTACATTGTCAGCTATTGGTGTTTCTTCGTTGTCATTACTGTCCTCTCCCCTCACATTGTCCACACTTACTTTATCAGCTATTAGTGTCTGTTCTTTGTCATAACTGTCCTCTCCGCTAACACTTTCCACAGTTACTTTATCAGCTTTTTGTGTTTCTTCTTTGTCATAACTGTTCTCTCCGCTAACACTTTCCACAGTTACTTCATCAGCTATTTGTGTTTCTTCGTTGTTATAACTGTCCTCTCCGCTAACACTTTCCACAGTTTCTTCATCAGCTATTAGTGTCTCTTCTATGTAATAACTGTCCTTTCCGCTTACACTTTCCACAGTTACTTTATCGGCTATTTGTGTTTCTTTGTTGTCATAACTGTCCTCTCCGCTAACACTTTCCACAGTTACTTTATAAGTTTTTTGTGTTTCTTCTTTGTCATAACTGTTCTCTCCGCTTACACTTTCCACAGTTACTTCATCAGCTATAAGTGTCTCTTCTATGTAATAACTGTCCTCTCCGCTTACACTTTCCACAGTTACTTCATCAGCTATTTGTGTTTCTTTGTTGTTATAACTGTCCTCTCTGCCAACACTTTCCACAGTTACATCATCAGCTTTTTGTGTTTCTTCATTGTTATAACTGTCCTCTCCGCTAACACTTTCCACAGTTACTTTATCAGCTTTTTGTGTTTCTTCTTTGTCATAACTGTTCTCTCCGCTAACACTTTCCGCAGTTATTTCATCAGCTATTTGTGTTTCTTCGTTGATATAACTGTCCTCTCCGCTAACACTTTCCACAGTTACTTTATCAGCTTTTTGTGTTTCTTCTTTGTAATAAGTGTCGTCCTTGCTCACACTGTTTTCAGTTAGTTTATCGGCCTCTGGTGTCTTTTCTTTGTCATAACTGTCATCTCTGCTCACACTGCTCAGAGACAGTTTATTGGCTATTGGTGTTTCTACCTCGGTATAACTGTCATCTTCACCCACACTGCCAACAGTTACGTTATCACCTATTGATGTTTCTTCTTTGTCATAATTGTCCTCTCCGCTGACAATGTCCACAGTTACTTTATCAGCTTTTGGTTTTTCTTCTTTAACATAACAATCGTCTCCGCTGACACTGTCCACAATTACTTTATCAGCTTTTGGTGTTTCTTCTTTAACATAACAATCGCCTCCGCTGACACTGTCCACAATTACTTTATCAGCTATTGGTGTTTCTTCTTTAACATAACTGTCATCTCTGCCTTCACACTTCTCAGTCAGATTAGTGGATATTGATGTTTCTTCTTTGACATAACTGTTGTCTTGACTCACATTGTTCCCAGTTAGTTCTTTGGCTGTTTGTGTTGCTTTGTTGTAACTGTCATCTTCGCTTACATTGTTCTCATTCAGTTTTTCTGCTCTTGTTGTTTCTTCTTTGACATAACTGTTGTCTTGACTCACATTGTTCCCAGTTAGTTCTTTGGCTGTTTGTGTTGCTTTGTTGTAACTGTCATCTTCGCTTACATTGTTCTCATTCAGTTTTTCTGCTCTTGTTGTTTCTTCTTTGACATAACTGTTGTCTTGACTCACATTGTTCCCAGTTAGTTCTTTGGCTGTTTGTGTTGCTTTGTTGTAACTGTCATCTTCGCTTACATTGTTCTCATTCAGTTTTTCTGCTCTTGTTGTTTCTTCTTTGACATAACTGTTGTCTTGACTCACATTGTTCCCAGTTAGTTCTTTGGCTGTTTGTGTTGCTTTGTTGTAACTGTCATCTTCGCTTACATTGTTCTCATTCAGTTTTTCTGCTCTTGTTGTTTCTTCTTTGACATAACTGTTGTCTTGACTCACATTGTTCTCAGTTAGTTCTTTGGCTGTTTGTGTTGCTTTGTTGTAACTGTCATCTTCGCTTACATTGTTCTCATTCAGTTTTTCAGCTCTTGTTGTTTCTTCTTTGACATAACTGTTGTCTTGACTCACATTGTTTCCAGTTAGTTCTTTGGCTGTTTGTGTTGCTTTGTTGTAACTGTCATCTTCGCTTACGTTGTTCTCATTCAGTTTTTCGGCTCTTGTTGTTTCTTCTTTGACATAACTGTTGTCTTGACTCACATTGTTCCCAGTTAGTTCTTTGGCTGTTTGTGATGCTTTGTTGTAACTGTCATCTTCACTTACGTTGTTCTCATTCAGTTTTTCGGCTCTTGTTGTTTCTTCTTTGACATAACTGTTGTCTTGACTCACATTGTTCCCAGTTAGTTCTTTGGCTGTTTGTGTTGCTTTGTTGTAACTGTCATCTTCGCTCACATTGTCTACAGTCAGTTTATCGGCTATTGATGTTTCTTCGAAATAACTGTTGGCTTGACTTACATTGTTCCCAGTTAGTTCTTTGGCTGTTTGTGTTGCTTTGTTGTAACTGTCATCTTCGCTCACATTGTCTACAGTCAGTTTATCGGCTATTGATGTTTCTTCGAAATAACTGTTGGCTTGACTTACATTGTTCCCAGTGAGTTCTTCAGCTGTTTGTGTTTCTTTGTCATAACTGTGGCCTCTGCTCACACTGTCTACAGTAAGTTTATCAGCTATTTGTGTTTCCTCTTTGACATAATTGACGTCTCTGCTCATACTGTCTACAGTCAGTTTTGCAGCTATTGATGTTTCTTCTTTGACATAACTGTCGTTTTGGCTCACATAGTTCCCAGTTTGTTCTGCAGCTGTTTGTGTTGCTTTGTTGTAACTGTCGTCTTGGCTCACATTGTTCTCATTCAGTTTATCAGCTATTTGTGTTTCTTCTTTTACAAAACTGTCGTGTCTGCTCACAATGTTCTCTGTCAGTTTATCAGATATTGATGTTGTTTCTTTGACATCTTGGCTCAGATTGTTCCCAGTTAGTTCTTCAGCTATTTGTGTTGATTTGTCATAACTGTTGTCTTGGCTCACACTGTTCTCAATCAGTTTGTCAGCTATTGCTGTTTCTTCTGTGTCATATCTGTCATCTCGGCTCACATTATTCTTGATCTGTTTGTCAGTTATTGGTGCTTTTTCTTTGTCATTACTTTCATTTTCCTTCACATTGTTCATGGTTATTTTTTCGACCATTTGTGTTGCCACTTCATCATAACTGTTATCTCTGCTCACATTGTCTACATTTAGTTCTTCCGCAATGGGTGCATATCCTTGGTCACTATCTTTGTGTTGGCTTTCGATGGGTTCATCAGCAGTTGTTGAATATCTTCTGTCATTTTCTTCATTTTGGCTGATAGTGTTTTCCATAGGTTCAGCGGCTAATGGTGTTTCTCCTTTCTCAATATCTTTGTTTTCGGTTACATTGTTCTCTCCTGATGCCTTGGCAATGGATGACTCTCTTGTGTCATTTTCTTCATTTTGGCTGTCATAGTTGTCTATTAGTTCACTGGATATTTGTTTTTCTCCTTTGTCATTACCATCATTTTGGCTTTCAGTGTTCTTTCTTGGCTCATCTGCTTGAACAAATTTTCCTGTGTCGTTATCATCGTTTTGAATTACGGTGTTATCTATTGATTCACTGGTTGTTGTTAATTCTCCTTTGTCAAGATTTTGGCACTGGCTTTCAACGTTTTCTTTCAATTCATAGCCTACAGGAATCTGTCCTTTGTTATCATTGTCGTTTTGGCTAAAAGTGTTGTCTGTTGATATATCGGATGTGGATGTTTCCACTTTGTTGTTATCTACGGTTTGGCAAATAGTTTTGCATTTCGGTTCATTAGCAATGGGACTTTCTTTTCTGCCATCATCTTCATTTAGGCTTACATTGTTCTCTGTTTGTTCATCTACTGTGAATGTTTCTTCATTATCATTATCGTCGTTTTGCGCAACGACGTTTTCTGTGGGTTCACTGACTATAGACGTTTCTTCGTTGTTACTATCCTCGATTAGGCATTTATTATTTTCTCTTGGTTCATTTGCAATGAATGTATCTCTTATATCATTGTCTTCGCTTTGCATAAAAGGTGTCTCTACTAGTTCGTCAGCTATTGGTGTTTCTCCTTTTTCAATATCTTCATTAAGGTTTATATTGTTCACACTTGGTTCATTTTCAATAAATTCCTCTCCCATGTCATTTTCTTTGTTATGGCTGACAGTGTTCTCTGATTGTTCATCGACTGTGGGTATTTCTCTTTTGACATCTATGTGTTGGCTGACAGTATATTCTGTTGGTTTGTCAGCAATTTGTGTTTCTCCTTTGTCATAATCCTCATCTAGACTCAGTCTGTTCTCAGTTGCTTCATCGGCAACAGGTCTTTCATGTTTGTCATTTTCGTCGATTTTGCTGACACTGTTTGCTCTTTGTTTTTCTGTTGGATGTGTTTCTCTTTTGTCATTATTGTCATTTTGAGTGACAGTGTTTTCTGTTGGTTCTTTGGCTATTGGTGTGTCTCCTATGTCATAATCATGACCTTGACTCTCAATGTTCTCAGTCGGTTCATCGGCTAAGAGAGTTTCTCTACTGTCACTTTCTTTATTTTGGCTTTCATTGTTTTCATTTAGAATAATAGAAATGAATGTATCTCTCTTGTCATTATATTTGTTGTGTCGGACATTCTTCTCTTTAGGTTCTGTTGCTATTTGTATTTTTTTGTTTTCGGCATGATCTTCCTTTTGGCTTATTTTGCTCTCACTTTGTTCATTTGGACTGAATGCTTCTTTCATGTCACTATCTTTCTTTTGACTGACAGTGTTATCTATTGGTTTATCAGTATTATGTGTTACTCTTTCGTCGTTATCGTAGTTTTGGTTGACAGTGTTTTCTCTTTGTTCAGCGGTTTTTGAAGTTTCTCTTTCAATTTCGTCGTTTTTGCCGACAATATTCTCTGTTGGTTTATCCGCTTTCAGAGTTTCTTCTTTGCCAATATCGTGGTTTTGGCTGACAGTGTTTGCACTTCGTTCATCAGCTATCTGCTGATCATCTGCTATTTGCTGTTTTCCTATGTCTTCGTCAGCATTGTAAGTGACAGTGTTTTCTGTGGGATCATTGGCTATGGGTCTTTCTCCCGTGTCATTATCTAAGTTTTGATTAATAGTTTTTCCTGTTTGTTCGCTGGGAATCGATTTTTTTCTTGTGTCATCATTTTCGTCTTTGCTAATTGTGTTCACCATTGGTTCTATGGCTATAGATTCTACCTTGTCATTATTGTCTTTTTTTCTAACAATGCCAGCACCTAAGCAGTTTTCTTCTATGTCATAATCGTTGTCTTCGATTGTAATTTTCTCAGTTTGTTCATCAGCTTTTGTTTTTTCTGCTTCTTCATGATGGTCGTTTTGTGTGACAGTAATCTCAGTTGGTTCATTGACTTTTGTTTTTTCTTCTTTTTCATTATCTTCATCTTGACTTTTATCATCATCCTCTTGGCTTGCAGTGCTCTCAGATTGTTCATTGGCCTCTGGATTTTTTCCTTTGTCATGATCCCCATACTTGCTGTCTTCTATTGGTTCATTGGCAGTTAGGTTTTTTTCCTTGTCATCATCATCATCGTCTTGGCTAGCAGTATTCTCTGTTGGTTTGTTGGCAATGGTTATTTCTACATTTTTGTCGTTTGCTGGACTGTCAATGTTCTCTATTTGTTCGTTGGCTATGGATTCTTCTTCTTCGTCTTTGTTGAAATGGATGTCAGTGTTCTCTGTTGGTACATCAGCTATGTCTTTGACTCTTTCTTCACCCATGTCTTCGTTGACAGTGTTCTGATTGTGCTTTTTGGCTAAAAAAATGTCACATTTGTCATTGTTGGCTAGTTCCGCAGTGTTATTAGTTGGCAAATAAGCTATTGATTCGATTCCTTTGTCTTCTTTATCTTTCTCAGCTAGCACATTAGCTACGGGTACATCGCCGATGTAACCAACTACTTCGCTGACATAGTATTCGGTTGGCATATCTGCTATGGTTTTCTTTCCTTTGTCATCAATGGTCAGACTGACAATATCTTCTGCTTTTATCTCGGCTGATGGGTTATCTCCTTTATCATGATTGACTTGACTTAAGATGTTCTCTGTTGGTATATCAGTAGTATATTGGTCTCCTTTAGCGTCATCTGCTTGACTTATAATGCTTTCTTTTGGAGCATCGGATATGGAATGTTTTCCTTTTTCATCATAGAGTTTGTTGCCAGTGTTCTCTGTTCGTTCATTTGCTATAGCTTTGGCTCCTTCATCCTCGCTGACATCGCGGATACTGCTCTCTGTTGACATATCAGCTGCGGGGTTCAGACTCTCATCGCTGGTTTCTTGACCGATATTTGTAGCTTCCTCAGTTTTTAGAGTTGCCGGAATATCAAAGGCGTCTCTACTGGGACTTTCCTTTTCAGGTTCATCTGTATCCTCAGTAGCCACAGCTTTCTTCTTTCTTCTGCCTCTCTTCTTCTTTTTATTCCCTTTCTGTGTTTGGCTAGGTTCAGGGACCTTAACAGGTGGGTACAGCAATGCGTCTTCTTGCTCCAGCTTTCTCTTAAGTAACTCCTGTAGCCTGGTTAAACAGAATTTAAAAATAAATGATAGGGAACACCCCACGAGAAAAATGTGTTTTCGGTCATAATTTTTACATTAAAGTTGTTACTTTATTTTGAAAGAAACTGCAATCGTCTTTTATTTTCTTATAACTTAAAGGTGACTTTGTTACACATTTACAACAAAATGCATGATGAGTACTGTTGTCTTCTCAATTTTTGACGTTATTTCAAGAATTTGCGTCAATTGTCCGAAGGTACCTTTACCCGTGACGCAGACCATATGTAGTACATGTTTCATTACTTTGTCATATAATGATTGCCGTGCCTTTCCATTTGTCCGTTCGTTTGTCCGACCGTCACAAATCTTGTTTCCGAAGCATATCTAAACTACCCTACAGGGATTTCAACCAAATTTCACACAAAGGTTCACCTCAATTTTCTAAGATCCACGGGTCATTCTCAAGGTCAAAGTCTCAAGGTTAAAGATCATAATATAACAACATATAGTTAGTATCAATTTGAAGCTGATACGAGGATAACAGCCAAACATAAACAAATGAGACAGTTCATGGCCTTTCTTATAAAGTCAAAATACCCGGTATCCTTTATTAATGGGGCACGCCACGGGAAAAGGTACCTTCGGTCATATTTTGTGACATTTTAAGTGTTAGTATATTTTGAAAGAACTAACAACTATTTTTAAATTTCTCATAACTAACAAGTGCTTTTCTTACACATTTTTAACAATAAAATGATATTTTTAACGCAAATAATGCATAATAATTAATGTCGTCTGCTCAACTTTATGACGTTATTTCAAGGATTGACGTCAACTGTCCGAAGGTACCTTTTCCCGTGACGCACCCCATTTAGGGTTTAAATTGAATTTTGAGTCATTAACCTTATTTACATTGAGTGTTGCTTCCAACAAACGGCAAACATCGACAATCCTCGGTATGCTTACGACAATCCTCGACAGTATTTGTCATAACTTTTTATCGGTATCTACGTCTGAATAGTTCGCGTATGAATATAATATATAGAAGTATATTGTGTGACCGTGACTGAGAAAATGGGGCCATTATAAGTAAAAATCAAAAACATTGTTCCAAGTGTTTTCTGACAAAAAAATTGAATTTTGAGTCATTAACCTTATTGACATTGAGTGTTGCTTCCAACAAACGGCAAACATCGACAATCCTCGGTATGCTTACGACAATCCTCGACAGTATTTGTCATAACTTTTTATCGGTATCTACGTCTGAATAGTTCGCGTATGAATATAATATATAGAAGTATATTGTTTGACCGTGACTGAGAAAATCGGGCCATTATAAGTAAAAATCAAAAACATTGTTCCAAGTGTTTTCTGACAAAAAAGTATGTTTATAAAAAGTTGAAAATTTCTAGCAATACTACCGACTTATTTTTAAAGTTATGAATGTTTTAAGATAAAATCATTGCAGTCGTTCATAACGATGTTTGTGAAGTCGAAACACATATACTGACGTCATATTTATGCTACAAACTTCACCAAACAAAACAATAAATGGGTGTGCAGTTGAACAAATGTGTCGCCCTCTGGTATTTCGAAAAAAAAGGAAGTACAAAAAGAGACACAACTCCGTCTTACTTGGCATAATCATAAGCGTCTTGTCATGAGCAGTATAATTTAAAAGTTTGATGAAAAAATATTAAGAAATGGGTAAAGTGTTAGTCAACGTTAAGTTTTTCTTGTAAAAATCCCAGTACAAAAAGGGGCATATTGAAATATTGAGAAATGGCAAAGTTATAGTCAACGTCAATTTTCGTGTCAAAATCCAAGTACAAAAGGGGGCATAATCAGGTGCCTGTTGTCATAAGCAATAGAATTTGAAAGTTCCATGAAGAAATATTTAGAAATGGCAAAGGTATAGCCAACGTTAAGTGTTCGTGACTGACCGATTGACAAAGCGGAAAGGGCGACATAAAAGCTCATAAACAAGTAAATCAAACTGTGACCTTGACCTTCGATCTACTGGCCTAAAATTCAATTGGGATCATCTACGTGTTATGACAAATCAATGTACTTTGAGGAAAATATGCCAAATCATTATGTAGTTATTGGTCAGACACGGTTTTTTGTGACCTTGACCTTGACCTTTAACCTACTGACCTGAAAACCATTAGGTGTCATGTACAGGTGATGACCAGCCTCCTTAACAAATTTGAGGACTGTATATGAAATTGTTGTGAAGTTACTGGTTGTTACTGAATGTCAATGTGACATTAGCCTTTTGCCTACTGACCTTAAAATCAATAGGGGTCATGTAAAGGTAATGACCAACCTCCTTATCAAATGTGAGGACCATAAGCTAATCATTGCCCAGTTATTGGACGAACAAGTTCTGTTTACGGAACGACCGATGGAATTACATGTGCAAAGCAATATACCCCCGCTTTTCCGAAGGGGGTGGGGACATAACATTTTTCAAACATAAACTTACAGTTAAAAAATTATTCCCCCGATAAATGCGAAAACATTCCATCAGTTGAATTTAATAAACTTTTTTTTTCATCATATGAATAGTGAGATCATGTAAAATTTACATCCTGAGTGGCTAGTCATAGGATGTGCGCGAAATATATAGATTATAGATTTAGGTTTCTTCCTTTCACTGGAAAAAGTTATCTGTAACTGTGTGAGAGAAACGCTATTTCAAACATACCTTTCCTTTGTTCGTTCTCTCCGGCCGTCTCCTTTTATGGAAGACATCCCTTGTTATATAGGCACTATGTTTGTCCCGGATATCCTCCTGAAAACACAGCAAATAGTCTTGAAAAATATCAAAGCACTGAAAGTTCTGATGGGTGGCGTTTTAGAGTGATTGTCATAATGTCACATCATCTATAGATTTTGTGGAGTTTCCTATTGGAGGAGTGTGAAGGTACTTTCGGATGGCAGAGCAAAAGTTTGCGTGTCCGGCTTCTGCTTTATCAAGTTTTAATCTACCATGGGCATTCAGGCGGATGCTAATATCCAAGTCATATTGTGGCAGGAAAAATAAATAATAATAAGTCAACCTTTTATTTCAAACTTCTAATTGGCTAGAAAGAAATGAAACACATGGAAAAAAATACTTTAACTATGAAATAGTTGCTATTTGCACTTTGATTTGAAACAATAGTTATTGACTAGATAGAAACAAAATATATATGCAAAATATGCATAAAGGTATGCAAAAATAAAAAAAAATATGACTATAAAGCAATTTTACAAACAAATTAGTCAGAGGACTGCATCAAATGTAATTAAATTTTAACGATTTAAAGTTTCGCCTAAAGTTTACACTTCAGAGCCGTCTTCTTGTTAAAATGTCACAGATTTCTGTTACAAAAACGACTTTCAAAGTCGGCCACAAAAATCAACTGTACAAGGGATGCATTTGCGAAGTCCCTACTTTTAGGAGAAACATGTCATGGTAACAGGTTTATTCCAATTTTCCTCCAACACATCGCCCCTCTTACTGATCTGTTATTTACTCTATACAGTTTAACCCTTTCCTCCTTATATACGCATTTTAATGCATTTGTGACCAGTGTAAATCCAGATCAGCTGGCACGTCCATGCCGTCTTATCAGGATCTGCACTGGTCGCATTTTGGTCAGAAATAACCTAATGAATAAAAAAGCGAACTGTTTAGATCCTGATCAGACGGCACGGATGTGCCGGCTGAACTGGATCTAAACTGTTCACCTACGCAATAAAAGTGTATCTATGGAGGAAAGGGTTAACAAACCGAGCTTAATGTTATTTCGTGTGATTCATCGACACCTTTATCAAATTTAGAAAGACAACTTTTTCGCATAGTATAAGAATATTTGTCAGTTATCACCCTCGATTTCAAAAGAAAAAAAAGTAGCGGTTGGGAAAGTGAGAACACAGCAAATTGTTCATATTTAAATACTCCCTTTAAGCAGGTAGTAATTACTCGAGTGGTAATGCCACAAATATAATAGTATTATTTTCAACAGGCCCTCGTTAACTATATACATATACATGTATAATAACTTAAAAGCAATCAACAACACAAAACCACACACGTTAACACACTCTATTCGAGCAGTCACAAAGTTTTAATCAGGATTTTTTATAACATTTTTCACTTTTACTTGAGTGTCGCTGTCCCGCTTTAGTAAGCTTGCGTGCAACCTCGTTGTATCTTACAAAGTATTATAGCTACATCTTTCAAATTTAATTTACTATCACATCACGAGTGCCTATGCCAAGAACCATAACTCTAACTTCCATTTTGATTAAATTATGACCCTTTTCAGTTTAGAATTTAAGGTTTATGTTTTCGTGCAAGTTGGTGTACGAGCTCATAACTTTCTGGACTGGCTTCCGTCCCTATGTTCTGTTCTATGCCCCCACATCTCCCCACCCCACTGTCATCCGAAAATTAATTCTTGCAGCCACTTCATTTTTCTGTTTTTAATCTTCCCTTAGTTGTCCGAACATATGTGGTTCGACAGAAATCAGAATAAGAAAAAAAACTGAAATGAAACAATATTAATATTACCTGCAGTTTACCGGTACGAACTTTGTTGTTGTCGCCCCATAACTCCGGTGGCATTTTAAATCATTTATTCATTGAATATACACTTAACAACTTTTCTAAGCATACACCTTCGTACTGGGGCATTACTGGCTTGATAATTGAAATATTGCTCTAAAACTCAAAAAAAATATGCAATAAATACTAACTGATTTATTAGTAAAACATCATTCAAATTGACAAACAGCTGACTGCTCACAATCATTTAGAGTACTGGCACCCTCAGAATACAGATTCACATCAGTTAATAAAGAGTATGACCGCCAAAAGCGCACATAACAGCAAGATACATTGATCTCATTAACGCCAATACAGTTCTGAATGATACTTTGGGGGAATCTTTAGCCCATTCCTGAAGAAGCGCATTTCCAAGTTGGCGGAGATTGCGTGGTTGGTCACTCCAGTTTTGTACGCCACTTCAAAGATCAGACCACAGATTTTCAATTGGATTTAAATCAGGAGATCTAGCGCACAATTGAAATATTCTGACGGTGTTTACCTGAAGGAAACGTTTGGTGTTCGCCCAAAGATGACAGGGTGAACCATTAAGCATTAACTACATGCGCCTTTGTGCTTGAAGACGTGGAAGGACAACCGGAACAAGGCCTTTTCGCTGTTATTTCTCAGAATTTAAGTTCCCGTGGATTAAAAGTGCTGCAGTCCTCTTGTTCATAGACACACGAGCCCACAGCGTTATAACTGATCAACCACAATGAAAAAAATGGCTTTACAAACATTTTCGCGATTAAACCGTTTACCGCTGATTTGGTCGTACGCGTTATAAACTGATGTTGTGAATTTGTATTTTGAGGGTGTCAGTGTTGTAAATGATTATGAGCAGTCAGTTGAGTGTCATTTTTAATAATGTTTTGGTATTAAATCAGTTAGTATTTATTGCATGTTTTATAGAAAGTAAGAAGTACCCCAGTACGAAGGTGTATACTTAGAAAAGTTGCTAAGCGTATAATTATAACGCGAGCTCTATGTAAACATCCGTACCTGTAAACTGCATTCTAGCCATAATGGGAAATTATTTTGATGTATCGTTCTATTTGTTTTGTCCATTTCTGTGTTGAGTCTATAACAACACCTCAAATTTGCTTTTTAATGACTCAGCTGATGCCTCTTATTAGCTCAAAAACTGAGGTAAAGTTTGAACGAAGGACAATTTAGTTGACGAATTCACCCTCGTAAGACCGACACAGTTTTGATCAAGGACAGAATGAACCGAGGGTTAGTATTGATTTTCCTCACCTGAGAAAGGAGTTGTGTTGATCTTCCGAACCATTTATATAAATTTAGTATACATTTAACTCTTAAGCCGGATGTCGTTGTTGACGTTGACGTTGTGCGGCGGAAATGACGTTACGGCGCCAAAGTTAACGTTGTTATTTTTTTGGCTTAATAATAATAATAATAATAATTATTATTATTATTATTATTATATATTTATTTATTTAAAAAAAGAATTCTAATTAAGTGTACGTATACACAGGTAAACTTATTTTCAATTATGTCTTCTATAACAAGAACAATGAAGGGAATAACAAATTTACGCACACATATACATTACGTACACGAGCACACGTGCGCTTGTGGTGCCTGGTCGTGTATAAAATATAAAGAGTTGTACGTAATCAAAATTTATAATATAAACTGTACTTGACCTTTAAACGAAGTATACGCCTTTCCAATAATTCGATGAATTTATTTGGTTACCTCCCCTGTCCAGTCACGTGACTGCTTTACAGGATAAATGATTGCTCGCTGTAATAACGTAATAGGGAATATGTACCTACAACTTTCTTTTTTATCATAAAATTCTTTTTTTAAAAATATATTCTCTCTTTGAATTAGTAATAATACATCAGCGTCATGATATTTTTGAAAATAATTTATAAAACAATCAGGTTTCTGTCTAAAAGTGTCAATTCATTATTCCTCGCATTAGACACTAAACGACTTCAACTAACAGACAGTCGCAGTGTTCTCTTCACGGCTTAATTGAGTCTCGTTTCCGGATTAGCGTGTCTATTCAACTACTGACATCATGTTGTGATTATGTCGGCGGCGATTGATTTTGAAGGCGGCATGCCATAAACATGTCAAACTGTCTCGCACACGGGGTCATCTGTCAATTACTTAAAGGGGCAGATATCATTGACCAATAGAGATCGTGTAATTTCTATTTGCAAGGTATCTACACCTCCCAATTCTTAAGTATTTCGGAGTCCTTTAACTACTGGATGTGCCATCAAATATATTTGATTTAGCACTTAAATGGATTCTTAATCAACATTATGACACGTATAGAAACAAAAGCCGTCAATAAGAAACAAATCTTGTCAAAACATGTTATATATGTTTAATTAAGAGTTTGGGCTTTTATGCCAAAATTACAATCTGTCAAACCTAAGAAATCTAAATTGGATATGCAACCATATTGTGATATAAATATTCTCATCTTTTTGGAAGCCGGCATCTAAATCCTTGGATTTTATTCTACGAATGATACTTCTACAACAAACAACTAGATTACCGATCCTGTTTTATTTCAAGACAGAATCAATCATATTTGGTTGTGAAGTATACGTAACATTTTAAATATTCAAATTATTTACACGTTGACCATAAACGCCTTAATTTTTTAGGACAATTCTATTGTTCAAATGTGTAAGTATCAACAAATTCAGATTGTATTTTTTCAATTTTGTTTGTCTACAGATCATGTAACCAGATGTTGACATACCACGATTTCCGGATAATAGCGCATTACTAGCCTTAGCAATTTGCAACATTTACACCAGTACAATATATTAAAATATATAAAAGATATAAAGAAGAAATTGTTGTACTACCTAAATACAGATGGAAACTTGTTTAATTTTGAGCGATGGGTCGAATTTTCCACCTTCTTCGGTGATTTTCCCCACAATGTAGGGACTGTCTGCAAAATCCATTGCAGTTTCATATAGCTTATGTTTGCATAGAACAATTGCAATCACTAACGTGATTTAAATCGTCGTAAGTAATAGATAAAGTACAAATACTTACGCTCTTTTCACTCTCATCCACAACTCGAGCCGCTCTTATCATCCGAGCCTTACGTTGTCATCCCAGCGCTGATTATTGGAATACATACCGTGATAGTGACTACAACGATTATGTTTTTCCATCTGTACATGCCATAAGCCTTTCAATTTGGCATTCAAATAATCTGTTTGACTTTTATGTTAAAGTGGTCGATCTTATCATTATTTAGGAAAGAGGAGATAGCCTTGACCTCTGTGGAAAAAAGTGACAACACCTTCTTGATTTATCAAATGTCCAGATTTGTGCAAATATCACTTTAAACGAAAGAGTAGCATCACTGAACACATTTTGAATTTAAAAACTGGTTTCATTTTTGCTCAGTATATGTACATTTGTATTAGGAAATTATTTATAATTATGTTGTTGTTGGTTTTTTTGTTGGAATTAAAGCAATGAAACATAACCGTTTTCTCAAACATGTAATGGGTTCATGATCTTGCACCGGTATCCGACACGCGAACCAACATCCGGACAGTGCCGGTGTATATTTCTGTTTCCATTTCAGAGAAGCGGGTGCATTTCAACGGACATCGGTTGCACAATTTCATCTCATACTTAGTCTTGGGACCGTGTACTGGTAAATAATTATTAACTGTAACTGGGTCTTACATGATAAATTCAGACTTACTTGGAATTCGTGAAGCAGTCCACCGCTTAAGGTATATCACCGCTATCAAATTGCTACACTTCCTCACTTATAAGATATTTTAGACAATACTCAAATTATAACGAATGCGTCCAACTTGTCTGACGTGGTCGCCAAGACGTCGAATGACGTCACTAAATATTATGTACATAAATTGTTTGTTACGTAAAAGATTTTGCTAATTTAAGGAATGATTCTGATTTTGGTGCGGTTCATGCAGATTGGACGTGCACGCGAGAGCTTAATTTACATTTTATTCATTTTTTTTCTTTAAATAAACTTAAGTCGAACGCTTTCAAAAATTAGTATTAAGTGAAAAGGGGGAGTAATACGTGGGAGTTTTCAATAGACACAGCCATTACGTTACTGACGTCATTACGGGTCATGCGGTTCATGCAAAATGAACCGAATTTTTTTAAACGAAGAAATCAATAGGAATGTAAATATATTATAAATGACACATTTAGAATTCAGTGAAATGTTTTAATCTTTTCACGTAAGAAATCCAGCACAGGTTGTTACTGAGATTTAGATAATCAGTGTGACCTCACACTTAGAAATACAGATTACCCTGGTGAATTTATCCCAACATACCCATGTTACGGACACAACCAGTTTAACTAAATATAACGGGAGTTTTAAATAATGCATGCAGATTTGCGATATTCAAGCGATTTTGTTTTTTTAATAGAAATACAGTGAAAACTCCTAAATGAAGACCACCTCTGGGCCTGGACAGAAAATATCTTTTATGATAGAATACTTAATTTAGTGTTTGACTGTTTACTCAATTCTACTTCCACTGTCCCAGATATCTCAGTACCTGTTTGTAAACGAAAATTCTGCGATTATTAGGCCAACATTTATAAATGTTGTAATTTTGACTTATCGCGTACATTTATTGCGCGTTTTTATTCACCTGTGCCACGAAGCATGTCGGTACCGGAAACCGTTATTAGACACAACCTACTTTCGATTTCAACAACACAAAATGGCCGCAATGGCCGATGAAAATCTGTCGGAAGAGGAAGTTGATCGAATGACCATGCCCACTGCCATGAAAAAGTGTCGAGAGAAGAATATTAGACTTGGAGATATAAAAGAGTTGTACAAAATCAAATGGCTCATCAAGTATCACCTTATGTGTCAAGAAAGGCGAAGATCAGACGTAAGAAAGAAGGGGCGGATTATCGTCTCTACTTTCGTTTTCAACACTCAAATCTCCGATGAAGTATTTGCTTGCAGTAAACTCTTAATGAATGGTTCATTTGTTTTTATTTCTAAATGTAATCGCTTACTTTCAAGTGTAACAAGTGAAACCGAACAAATATGAATGCATGTACATGCACCATAGAATAAAAAAGACAAGATCGAAAGTGTTGAATTGTCAAAATCAACCATAGCAAGAGAGTAAGTCGACCAGTTAAATCACAAAGGATTTGACCATTTTCATCCAGTAATTTGAATAATTTTTGAAAACATGTTTTCAGGCAGTGTCCTTTTTAGCTCAAAGTGGGAACCATGACAGAGATAGAAAGGAAGCCCTTGCGGTCTTGTATGATGACACTGTTGAATACACAAAGCAGATCACATCCCTTAACGACCCCTTTGTCGAAGAACTGAACAAGATCTACCCAATGGTTTGTGAGACACTGTTGAAACAGAAAGGGAAGATGGAGAGAGAAGTTGCACCTGTCTTAGTTCTAGGTCTCAAAGTTTGTCAATATCAGTTAAGCCTTAACTCCATAAATACACATTTTTATGCATGTGCGACCAGTGTAGATCCAGATCAGCTGGCACATCCGGTTCATCTGAACAGGATCTGCACTGGTCGCTTTTTTCAGAAATAACCTAACAAATCAAAAAGCAAACAGTTTAGATCTTGATCCGATTGCATGGATGTGCCGGCTGATCTGGATCTAAACTGTTTGCCCTTGCAATTAAGGTGTATCTATGGAGGAAAGGGTTAAAATTAGGGCAGTATGCTACAACTAAATTAGGGCAGTATGCTACAACTAAGTGCCAAATGACAGCAAGATAAAAACCTTATTAATCATATTGTAGCTGTTCTTGGGACGAAATGAGTAGCCTCAACCAGGGCTCAAACTTTGGATCCCTAGCTTACCACATTGATGCTTTACCAACTGGGCTACTACAATATAAATTTAAAGAAATGCACTAATTCTTTGAAGAGAAAGTAGTAGATTGTGCAACCAGTTTTGTCTATACATCTTAATTTTGCTGTGTATGAGCCCCCATACATGCAGGGCCAGATGCAAGAGGGTATATTTGGGTCAGTCTTAGGGTAGTTACATGATAATTTTCAACTTCATGGTCAATATTCGCATGAAAACTAAATATTGCTGCCCAATAAGGGGATTCAAGCAATCCCGCTGAACCCCGTCCTCCTCCCAGATCTGCTACTGTACATGTTATCATAAAGTCCTAAATCCAAGTGTTTTAAGAAAAGTAGAGTAGGAGCACATTGCTTTCATGTCGCAAAGTGAATAATTTACAATAATTACAATTATCACAATGATTACAGTAAATAATTCACAATTTCATTTATACATGACTCATAGCTAGGTCCGGCATGTACTATACCGCATACTGTTGCGCACTCCGTACTTCAGGATCTGTAGCAAGTCGATGGACGTCACTGAAAACGTCCAGACGGGCTGGACCAACTCATAGCTTCCTATATATGCCAAGATAATAAATTCTACACTACCTTATTTTACAAATTGAACTTTCAGGTGAGACAGGCTCAGGGAAATCCTCATTCATCAACTTACTGTTGGGGGAACAGATTCTTCCATGCTCTCTACTCAGCAACACCCATGTCATCTGTGAGATCAGATACTGTGGAGATGGCCAAAAAAGTTCAGCAAAGCTATATTCAGCTGGTAACTGGCTTATTTCCTATATCAACTACAGTAACTGGTCTAGATTTAGCTCTGTATTGACAGCTATATGCAGCTGGTAACTGGCTTATTTCCTATATCAACTACAGTAACTGGTCTAGATTTAGCTCTGTATTGGCAAATATATGCAGCTGGTAATTGGTTTATTTCCCATATCAACTAAAGTAACTGGTCTAGATTTAGCTCTGTATTGACAGCTGTGTGCAGTGGGTAACTGGCTCATTTCCAATATCAACTACAGTATTGATTTTGAAATAGTGAATAAACACTTGTGCACATGATGGAAAGCTTTTTTTTAAGCTGATAAGCACTTTAAGACTTTGTGAAGATAGTTAACTTACAAGGTTGCTAGCTACTCTGTAAGCAAAAACACTACACATGTAAACCTATCAATACATGTATGTTATTCAGTACATGAGTGAAAATAGCTCAGTGTTTATCCTTACCCCTTAATACTTTCGGTGCTTTGATTTAATACTGTCATTTTGTTTCCTCGTATAATCAGAAGTGCAACAGTTTTATCTTCAGTTGTGTTATACAATTAAGACCCCTATTGCTTAAATGATTTTAATTATACTTTGAGTGGCTTTTGAAAACAGCAATTATGATGCAGTTTGATAAAATTGATTTTTTAAAGAGTTTCTTTCATGTATAGTCAGAATCTTTTTTTGAAATAAATTTTGATCTGATATTTCATTGGATATAATACTGATTAGATTTTGGTTTTCTCATTACAAATCTGTATCTCTGTTCATTTCACAGTCCAGTCTATATTTGCGCCTACAAATATTTGCCTTTTTGGACATTTAGACACATTCGAAAATATTTAGTTTCGGGTTTTTCTAATTTTAAAAAAAAATAATAACATAGTGATACAGATTATTCATGCAAATTAATTTTGCAAATATTTGTTAGTTTACAGTAATGATTGAGACATAGACTGGGGATGACTGCCAGGGTGCCCATTAGTGTTGGGATATCGGTTGCAAATCACAATCGATCATCAGTTGGAATCGGTTGCCACTTCCGATGTGATTTCACCGATTATAATCGGTTTATAAATCATATCTGTGTTACATTAACAAATGGTTTCTAATAAGTAGCTTACATAATTTCCCTTATTATTGTGTGTTTGCTGATACTTTCCACATAAAGTTTGGTGTTCTAAGAACACAAAATAAAACTTTTCGCTTGATTTTATTTTATATGCACTAATTAAAATGAATGAACAATGCTGAACAAAGAATACACACCCCAAAATACGTTGTTGATAGCACTTAATGCCTAAAATACCCCAAAATACGTTGTTGATAGCACTTAATGCCTAAAAGGCCCTACTAATTCATTTCAATCATGACTAGTACAAATATTGACCAAGATATGTTAAAATGTGCAGTATTTTACAGCCAGTGGTATACATCGGTTTAAATCGATTATGAGAGAATGACATCGATAATCGGCATTGGGAGGTTCTTACAGATGTTTAATCGATGTCTTTCGATCATCGGCACATCACTAGTGCCCGTGCTAAACCTTATAACCAGCTTGACCTTTTATATTTACAATGACACAAATACTTTGGATTATCATTTAGGTCAGGAAAACAGTCCACCGAAAGAAATCCATGAAGGAGATGACAAAACACTGTTCACGACAGAGTTGGGGGAACACTTGCAAAAGCTGGATGGAAACAGACGAGCAGTCTACAGATTGGCTAAAATCTTTTTACCATGTGATATTCTTAAAGTAGGTCAAAACTTACCTTGTGAGCACATATTTTCCACAAAGATACTCATTTTTAATCCATGTTATTTACTTAAAATGAGTCTTAACAGTTTTTTTTACTAAACTAGTTAATCCCATGAAATCTGGTCAACTTTTAACAGTTCATTTCTAAACTATCAAAATACATGTACCCAGCAGTAATTTGTGTTATTTGCATTTTCTAGTAAAAATTTGAAATGTCTTAAAATTCCTTATTAACATTTTCCTCCATAAATACACCATATTATGCATGTGCGACCAGTGTTAATCCAGATTAGCCAGCACCTCTGTGCCACCTGATCAGGATCTGCACTGGTCTCATATTGGTCAGAAATAACCTAATGAATCAAAAAGGCGAACAGTTTTGATCCTGATCAGACGGCACAGATGTGCCGGCTGATCTTCACAATAAAAGTTTGTCTATGGAGGAAAGGGTTAAAATAGCTTTACTCCCATGTCACATTAAATCTACTTTTCAACATCTGAATTGTCTTTAATTGTTATATTATTACTCCATGTAGGGTTTTCATCGTATGTGAGACAAGTGAACTGGCACTCTTGTGTCATCTAGATGGGATGGAACAAATCAGAATCTACACTGTTATCCAATGGGATAACAACCATCTCCCATGGAATAAAGGGTTATTATACAAGTTATCTGTCAAGAAATAAAAAATGAAAATACAGAGTGTGATAATTCCCTGTAAGATGCACTTTTTACTGTTTGATTTCAGTCGGGGCTTCTGGTAGTGGACAGTCCAGGGATCGGAGAAACAAAGGAGATGACCTCCATGGTGCTAGACTACATGCTGAATGCATGTGCCTTTATCTATGTCATAGATAGTACAAACGCTGGTGGGATGCAGATGAGGGTATATATTTCCTTGTTTAATTTAATGCTCCATTAAGACCACACTAATAATGAAATCACTATTTCAATGTCTTTTTGGACACTTTTCTGGCCTATAACTTCATTATTCAGAGAGGGATTTTTAAAAAGAATACATTCGTGCAAATAATAACCATAAGTGGTGAAAATGATTACCGAAGTGGTCAAAGAGTTTTCATCCTGTCTTTATCAAACTTGGTGAATATGTTGGTGGGCATAATATCTGGACCAAGTTCTATAACCAGCCAAATCCCCCCATGCACTCCTGAATTATGGCCCTTGAATTGTCCAAAATAAGGGTTTACGCTCTCTAAGTTAAAGAGTTTTCATCCGGTCTTTATCAAACTTGGTGAATTTGGTGGGCATAATATCTCGACCAAGTTCTATTACCAGCAAAATCCCCCCAGGCACTCCTGAATTATGGCCCTTGAATTGTCCAAAATTACTGTTTCCGCTGTCTAAGTCAAAGAGTTTTCATCCGATCTTTATCAAACTTGGTGAATATGTTGGTGGGCATAATATCTCGACCAAGTTCTATAACCTGCCAAATCCCCCAGGCACTCCTGAATTATGGCCCTTGAATTGTCCAAAAACTGAATTAGCGGTATCTGCTCTCCAAGTCGAAAAATTTTCATCGGATCGTTACGCAACTTTGATGATCAGCATTTTGACAGGCGTATTTTGTGTCAGTTTGGCACTCTTGTTTATATCCTATTACAGGTAAAAGAACTTGTTCAAAAAGTGAACAGAAGGGCATTAGAAGAACAGAAGGTTTGTCGGCCAGACTGTGCCATATTTGTGTGTAACAAGTGGGACGAGGTATGTGATTTTGTATAATACTATGGTATCATGTAATTTCATGGAACGTTTTTAAGTGGAAAAACCTTTGTGCCCTTGTAACAAGATTAGATAATCAATAGTTTGCAAGGGTTTGATTTCACACACTTTCCCAAGTGCAAAATATAATGTACTCAAAAATTAAATCATTGCGAAATATAATGATACCACAATAATGATACCAAGGTAATGTCTGCAAAAATATAAAACCCATCAAACTTACTTAGTCTCCTATAGGAAATACCCTTTATGAACAGACTGTTTAAGAATCAATAATTATTATAGACCCTTTTCACAATGCTCCTCGCGGAAAGGTTTTTCAGGTTTTATCTAAACGCTTTTTGCAAAACGAGACACACACTGCTCTTTCACAGATTAATAGATATGTTAAATATTTTAACCAAAAGACATTCATTGGACATCTGTCATCTCTTCAACAGTGTTTTTTTTGCAGAAAATAATTAATTATTTGTAATAAAAAAATTCCAATTCAACTAAATAACAGAAAGCACTTTTCAGGACACCTGCATCCAGGCAGAACTTTATTGTTTTAGATTGAACTACTGAGCAAAATGATTTGTTTTCTTTGTTTATTTTTTTTAAATAACTTCGTATTATGATATATTCAAAATTAGAACATGACCAAAATAGCGTTAGAGGGACTTGGTATAATGCACCCCCTTCCCGATGATTCTGTTATTAATGGTAGAGAAGGTCTAAAATGCAGAATATTGAGCAGAAAGCAGATTGCAGTCTGCAAATTAGAGGGCATTCTGCAGAACTGTTCTGTATTTTAGACCCCATTGTCATATGACCAATACATTATCTGCACTCTGCATTCTGCAGATTCGTTCTGCATTTTGACCCCTAATTTGCAGACTGCAATCTGTGTTCTGCACAATATTCTTCATTTAAGACCTTCCCTTAAGAGTAGTCCCTTATGATAATAGAACCCAATGTCTCAAACAATTTCACAGAGCTAGAGTGTGTTTTTTATCTTGAGGAACTTTAATAAACAGATTTAATTAAATATAAAAACAAATCTGCTGTCCTTATAAATGGTAGTTTAAGTATGCCTATATACTGCCGCCCACAATGATCGACATTCTGCACGGTTTGAAATTAGCATTTTACCATTAAAGGGAGGTAATTGAAACTGATAACTACAGTGAAGTGAAGTACAGGGAGACTTTTTAAGGCAGTCTTGGTTTAAATAAGCATTTTCAATGTTGACAGGTCAGCATGCAAGACAGATATGAAGTTTGGGAGGACACAAAGAAAAAAATCAAAGAAGTCTGGCCAGAATGCAAGGAAGACCAGATCATCCGCTTCTCTACCTTGGAATCCTTATTCATACAAGAGAAGGGCGCAATTTCTCCAACATTTGAAACTGTCCTCCAAAACATTAGCAAATTGTTGCCTGTTGGCCAAGAGGTGCAGCTGCTCAAAGGTTACAGGTAACCAAAAAATTATATGACTCTTGAAATCAGAACATAAAAAGCCAATTTCAGTTTAATTGTCCAGTATTGAGTGCTTCTTGAAACAGCCTACCACTGGCTTTGGAATAAGATGCAAATGATAAAATTAACCAGGACAGTAATGGAAATGCACATTACTGCACACGCCACCTAGCAAAAGGGTTGATATCAGTATCACGGGTTGACTCAATATTTACACCAATAAACAGGGCATTTAGATCCATCCCAAATTATAGTGTGCATATGGCATTGAACATGGAACCTTCATTGCGGTATTTTTAGACTATTACCATTCCATGTACAGCTGCGTATGGTCCCCAGATAAAATAATTTGCCCTTATCGAGAAAACAATGGGCGGAACTAAACAGAATAGAATTTTGAATGGGGATATGAGAATATAAGTCCTGCATATCACAGACAACGCCAAAGGCAAAATGTAAAAAGCAGGAAGTATATCCTAGGGGTGATTGAACAATATACAAATCTATATTGCCCGGGATATTGAAACCACCTATCCTTAAACTTGCTGAAATATTAAACAAAGTCATTTTAGAGGTTCTGTTAACATAGTACATAAGAATCGTGCTTGACGAGTTTCAAAGGATGTAACTGATAACAGCACTGATTAAATGTACCGGGAGACTTTCTACAGCCGCCTCGTGGCACATTCAACGCTACTGTGATATTGACCTAGATAAAAAGGGAACTTTGAAAGCCACCGAACAGGACAAATATGAAAAGATTGCAGTCTCGGTTTGTGTATATAATGTCACAACCAATTTTTGTTTGGGTCAGTAATACTGACGATGTTGGCTTATATATTTCAATTCCAATGGCATTTATCAATCCCATTGCTAACGTTTTTTCACATACATGAATTGATATGTTTATAAAATCATTTTTTCCATGCAGGTATTTGGATGATTTTTTAACATTTTGCATTCGTTGGTTTGGCACACGATTGTCTGAAATGGACATGTCTAGGGAGGAAAGAGAGACAAAACGAAAAGGGACAGAGGATCGTTTGCAACAAGTGAAGTCCAAAATAACATCATTCTTCGATAAACAGACCAAGTTTATCAAAGGAGAAGTAGACAAAATTGCTGGCCATCTCAAAGACTTCATTGATCAGGAGTCAAACACAGAAAAAGTTTGCAAGTTAGAAAATTTGAATAAAACCTGTAATAGTTTATTATTTGAAAACAAGTTAAATTTTGTGTTAGAAATGTGTTTGAACTGATAATAATAAACTAAAGTATTAATAATAACAAGTACTTTTAACCCTGTAATCCATGGATAAGCCTTTTATTACATGGGCGACCAGTTTATATCCAGAACAACCGGCACATCCACGCTTTCTGAGCTCGTTCTACAAGGACATGGTTGCTTCTTGGTTAGAAATAACCTAATGACTCTCAATCAGACTGTGTAGATCCTGAAAACAGAATGTACCAGCCGATTTGGATGGGTGCTAATTGCCCATGGGGTATCAGGCATATCCCATGAAAGAAAGGGTTAAATAAGTCATAAAATATTACTTTAATAATTTTTCAGTTGAGCACACAATTATTTTTAATACAAAATTATTAGATAACACTCGCGCTGATGATCTCTCTAATTTATTATGTTTATTATTTTATATTCTGTTATGTGGCCGTATTGGTAATAATAAATGTTGATCAATCTTCATGTAGAAAAAAAACTTTTTAGGTTTTCAGAGGCTGAACTTCCAAAACGAAAGACGTGGGATGAAGCTGCAGTCGAGATAAGAAATACAGTGTACGGCAGACTGAGAATGGTCATCAAAGATTGGGAATCCGGGGAAACCAAGTTTGGCAACATCGCTAAACAGATACAGGATGCATTTGAAAAAGAATTTCCAGCCCTGAGTAAAGAAATTTATGACGCAGAGAAAATGATGAGTCATTCAGAAAGAGGCCCAAGTATCGACTCTGATGAGGATGACCTTAGTTTGGTGCCAGGTTTTATTGCAAATAGATTTGAAAAGTTAAGTATGGGAACAAAGGTAATTCTTGGTATTGGACTGTCACCTGTGTTGTTAGTTGGAATGATCGTAAGGTTACCAGTATATGGTGTCCAGGCGCTCGATAAATATGTAACAAAATACAACATGACAAAAGAGTTTCAAAAAGCTGACAACGACAAAGCTAAACTGTTAGACGTATGTGAAAAGTATGCAAAAAAGACTGTAGCTGGAATCACCGGCAAGATGAATTTACGAGATGTGATTAATGAAGATATGCAGCCTCTACTGAACTATCTGAAACAGCAGCAGAAGCGGATGGAGGACCAGATTCAGAACGATCTGGATATTCTGAAAGGACTACAGGATGAGGAGCGAAAGGACGAAGATGTGAGAAAGATGTATGCGCCTATGAAGGCGAAGTATCAGATTTTGCAGGAACGGTTGGAACATTTTCTTCTGATCTATCTGCCTGGATGCTTGATCAAAGAACTCCCGTTTACTGTAATTGAAGTAACTGATAAAAAGGACGAGAAGATTTGTAGCGGTCTTGTAGCAGAGATTTTCAGAGCGAAAACAAAGATGCCATTAAGTGAAGACAAGAACTCAGATGTCTGTTTACGGCTGGCGAAAGAAAAGATCAAAGCAGATAAGACATATCAGTTCCGTAGTGTTCAGGTGGCATACACGTACGTAGTTTAATTTTTTTCATTCTTTTTATCAAGTTCACAAGGTACATGAAACGATGACCTTGGCCATCTGAATGACACAAATCATGTTTCCAGAGCATCTTCACTGTATATAAACCAATTGTATCATCTACCGGATATAGCGCACTGATTGTCACAAAAACATAGTAAACAGTTCAAAAATGAGGAGATTTTGTATGTATTGTAATGAGAAATCCAATCGACAAATACATGTTCAACAGGCGATTATCGTAGCACTTGTTTTGAAAGACGTTATTACCTTTTTTATGCAATATACTTTTAAAAAATCTCTTAAATCACTCACACAAAGTACCGTTTGCACTGTGTACTGTTACAAAATCAGCGTAAATGTTTATGTTTAAACAGGTTTTGAGAGGTATTCTCATGCTAGCAATGATGAAACATATCATTTTTATTCTTACAATAATAATAATACCATAGCTGATCAATTAAACATCAAAACATTAGACCAAACATGCATGTAGCTTCGACCCAGACTGTATCATTTATTAAACATTTGAACTCAATCATTTGTATGTTTCTAGTGATCTATGTGTATCAGTTATGGCGATTTTTTAAAGATGATTTTAGTATATTTTTCGGATTTAAGAACAACGGCTTGATGTAAAAACATGTATTAAAAGTGCTTCGTACAGAGATATGTGATACGTTATGAAACTGAAGGTTTACTATTATAAATACATACGAAGGTAGGCGTGACATCAAATTCTGAGGCAAAGCAAGTTATTTAAATACTGATATTTTAAGCTGATGATAAATCATTTACTCAATGTACGACCAATGTAGATCATCGTCAGCTGGAACATTCATGTCATTTGATCGGAATATACAATGGTCACTTGTTTTCAGAAATATTCTAATACATGTAATAGCAAAAAGTGTACAGCAAAAACAACGTACTACATATCCCATGGAGTAAAGGGTCAAATCGAACTTTAGCAAAGGAATCAATGTGACAGTCTTGTTTTCCGCCCAAGGATTGACTATCACAAAGGTCTTCCCTTGAGAGTCAGGTATATTCCCTTGATGATTTCAGTTAAAGAAATTAACGAATTCGCGTTCTAACCTATTCTCATAATACATTTATACTAGCCATTAAAATACTGTTTTGACAACTGATTTGTGTAAACTGTGTGTATGCCAATTTATCAGTTACAAAAACATAGTTTATTTCGAGGTTTGTATGAAAAATTAAACGGTCGCCCAGCTGCGCCTGACAGGTTAATATTTATGCAAGCCTCCAAACTAACAATAACATATTAACATATAGTCACTGCTGTTGCATCATTCTGTTTTATTATTTTAAAGTTCTTCTCTTCGTGTTTTTGAACGCCATGATATATTATTTCTCCAAATATACCCGATTTGTATAGACTATATATGTAGACGAACTCCTCCATCTTACCTAAAAGCATACACTTGATAAAATCAGCAAATGCGCATCGCCATAAGTGATACAGATTATTGGAAAATCATTCAACGAAGATCGCACTACATGATACAACAAAAATAGGTGTGTTTGCTATAAATGATAGTATGATAATGCTATAGATGATACAGTCATTACGAAATACACCCCTCAAACATTTTATTAATTTACACTATCTATACATTTAAAGCATTATTGTAATGTAATAATCTTTATATTAATGTCATAGAGTCCTATAAGTAGTATGTATTCATGCATCAGAGCGTTTATTTGTAGAGAAAAACAGTAATTTGATACAATCATGAGGGTCATTTCCCAGACGTTCTTGTGATAAATTGCAATTTTGAAAGTTTTTATCACTATATATGCGCAAAACAAATTGTATTACAACCAATAATGACCATACAATATTTAACTTACTTGTTTTTGTTGAAGTTACTTAAAATGATCCTAATAATTCCATTTTCACTGTGTTATTTACGAATTGTTTATATCGCAGCCATGCAATCACCTCGCTATATCCGGCAGATGATACAATCGGTTTATATACAGTGATCTTTTGGCAAACTTCAGTTGAGAAATTTCAGCAAGTACTTCTAACAAGTACTCCTTTCAATGGAAGTATCAAATCAAAGAACCGTGGCCCTACGTTAAAGGTCAAAATTTGTGTTATTAGGTTAAAATATGCTTTAAACTATTTTCCAGACCATAACTTTTGACGATTTTTTTAAAGCCAACCTTTAAATGAAATGTAATCCTAAATGAGATGGAGTTTCAGGTCTAAGAACATTATAAAGATCAATGTCACTTTTCTGGTTTATACGTAAAAATTTATGCACAGTTCTTGTTTGCGAAGCATTACTTCGCAACTGATAATGGGAACTAAGCCAAACTTTTAACGATTGTACACAATCTCATTCATATAATTGTTCCTACCAACATTGCATGTTTTAATGTTTACACCTTTGTTTTCACTAAGATGTATGTATTCTAGTCGTGTTATTCCACATTATTGAGAGTCTAAGTCTTGGACAAATAACCGGGGACATTGATCTTACCGTGTTGTTGTGCCTTTTGTTAAACTAGTAAATTTGTTGCTTTAGATATGCAGTGTTTTAATAATAAGTTATCTTCAGGAAATATTGCAAATATATGGCTGTATATTTCGCTTTATATAGGACATTCATTATATAAATTAACAACATAAAAGTGGGTCATTTGAATTTGCGGTTAATTGGAGAGATGTGGATTTGATCCGTTAATGAAAGTGCATCATCTCTCATTCATGTAGGGCCATATAAATTTGAGTTTTGTTAACTGGCTTTGCGATTTTAACACTTAATAGAAATGTTTTAATTTTATACAAATACAAACAACATATTGTAACTGTATATTTGGTAAAGAAATCAGTATTTGCTTTGAATTAGCTGTTTTGACTTATTATGGACAAGTAGATTGTCATTCGAAAACGTATTTGAACATTGTTGAATTACCGGAAGTGATCGTGTGACACTGTTGAGATTAATCATGCATTAAGTAAAATGTGTTGTTTTTTTTCAGCACGATTCGACAGACTAACATTGCCATGTGTTACGGGGTGTGGAATCATGAATTAGGTTCAAGCAGTCTGTGTCAGGTGTTAGAACCACTTCAGTGTAGTCTGAGAGACTATTCGGCTAACACCGATTTCCGCACTAATCGTGACAACAACTGTGTTCGAACCATGAAAGAAATTGTCTCGGCACTAGACTATCTACACAACAGGAAATTTGTTCATTACGATTTGTCGATGGACACTGTTGCAGTATGTAAATGTATTTATGAAATGTGATAGAAAATTTAATATAAATGTTAGTGATGAGAGAGATAATGCACATTGTTCGCCAGCAAGATCAATGTCACGGTTAACTACAAACTGAAATATGCTTGGTCCTATCGCAACCAAACTTGGTGTGATTTTAATAATGTTGATTTTCTTACAAGATGTAATTTTTACTTCAACCTTTCATTTTACAAAGGTCTAAAAAATTACTTTGAACAAAGCATATGGGCACTATCATAACTCGCCAATTATTTTTATTATTGCTGGCAGCATCGCAGTTAACAGTATTTCTGTGTTCCTTAGGCTTGATTGAATAGGCTCCTATTAGTTTAAAATTTACAAAAAATACAAGCAAAACAAGGAGCTATTCAAAAGCTGCACAAGTAGTTGTATTTAGGTATTGCATTCAACAGCAATGACCAGTAAACTTTTTTTTCAGGTTGATGCTTCTGGAAAGGTCAAATTGACCAATATTTGCCCAGAGCTGCAGCGAGTTAACATAGATCCCCAGCTAATAAATGACAAAATCTGCCTCTCAAAATACATCCACCTGTCATCCAAGTTCTTCAGAAACAAAAACAGAGTTAGGTACCGAGCCCGCGATGATATGTACAGTGTGGGTATTATGATGTGGGAACTGTGGACAGGGCAAGAGGTTGTTGAACGTGACAAGTTGTATGAAATTGAACCGGTATTTAAACAACAAGAAGATACATCAGGTTCCTGGAAATCCAACGCTTCGCGTCAAAGTAGATCATCCAGTGGTTCAAGCAATTCGTCAGTTCCCAAACCAAAGTCAAAAGGTTCAGTCGATACAAATGACTCGAACGATCCGTTCAAATCTTGCACAGAGGATACAGTACGGGAAAATCAGCAGGGACCAAATACAGATGTCGATGAAACATTTGACTCGGATTTTGTAGATGTTTTACAAGATCTGGAAGCATTTAGGAGTTTTCTGGATGGTTTCCGTCCAAAGCGTACAGGTTTGCATTTCGTATTTAATGACGATAAGAAAAGACAGCACCTTGCTGATGAATGGTGGCAAACACTTGATACTTGTTTAGATGAAAATTTGAGTGCAGCGGAGTGGTTGAAGCACTGGAGACATTACCCTAACTTCCCAGAATTGTCTTTAGTTTTTCAACAGGACCACTTCAGTGACAAACTTTAGCATACCATTGAAATTTACAATAGGCAACTTCGGTAATACAATACTCAATCTGATTAAAATCATTTCTGACTTTTGTGAGATTGCACAATACTTATAGTTTTAGTTAATACCTTGTTGAAATGTGCTGTGTAGAAAAACTTGCGTTACCCTGTTGTCCGGTCACTAACGTTATTTATTGTGTTTATGTGATGGTGAATCCAGATATTCAAATTGTAATAAAACTAAGCAGTACATTTACCGGTTAAAAACAGAAGAAAATTGAACCACAAATGAACCACATCCTGAAGAGAAGGATGTCATGACTGGAGCAACTGGACTAGATCGACTTTGTCCGAAATTATGTAGACTATCTGCAAACGTTATAGCTAGTATTGCAAAGCTAATTAATAACTCTGTTATCGATATGATTCAATAATGATGTCATGACTGGAACAATTAAACTGGATGGACTTGGTCCGAAATAATTTAGACTATCTGCAAATGTTATAACTACAAGAATTGCAAAGCAAATGAATAACGCTAGTTACATTTCCTACCACGCTTAAACATGTCAAACTTTTTTCCAATTTTAAGAAACGCTGACAAATCCTATCCTTCTAATTATAGACTCATATCGATACTTACTGTAACATAAAAATTTTTGAACAACACGTTTTAAATATACATATTAGATAATTAGTGCTATATTGCCAAAATAATTATCAGGCTGTCAACCGATTCCTATATTCCTATATTTCTCCTATATTTTGGATCAGAATCCTATAATCTGAAAAGCCTCCTATATTCCTATATTTCTCCTATATTTTTATGTGTATTCCTATATTTTTTAGTATTTGTTTTTGCCGATGAATGAAGAGAGTAAATATTGCTTTGATATTGCTTTTGCTTTCTTCTTTTTATTTCAAGAACAAAACTTAACTTTTAGATTGGTGAAAACTTGGCGGGTGGCATTTTCTTAAGTTTTAATCTGATTCTCTATAAACTTTGTAGCAGGTTTCTGTGTATTAAGGCTCACCTAACGAAAACAAATTTTCACTTCTATGCAGAATTCTAGTTGCAGTTGCAACCAAATGCACAAAAATATTAAAGATCATTAAATTTTATTCACCAACTGCGAGGACTTCCCCCTTGTTTGAGATCTTATATTTGGTATGGTGTATGTGGTTGTCTAAATGTCAAGATGGACACCTGGGAAAAACATGCTTGACTGTGAACAAGAATTCTTTAGCTGACTTTTGTGGTCAGTTTACACACTTACTTAACAGTGTGCAGGACATGACCTGACAAGTTACGTAACTCTGGTGACCTTATTTCTTGGATTATCTCCTCATTTTGTCCTTAGAGATAAATCTGTTTAGGCAAGTTGTATATTTCTTAATTTCTACAAAGAACATTGAAAGTTTACACACTTAATTTACAGTTCACATGTCTTGACATGACAAGTAACATAACTCTGGCTTCCATATTTCTATGGTTATCTCCCCATTTTGTACGTAGAGAAATGGTTAACCTGTTGTGGCAAGTAGGATACTTCTCAATTTCTGCACAGAACATTAGCATGAAAGTTTACACACTTACATAACAGTGCACAGGTCATGACCCTGACAAATTACATAACCCTGGCTACCTTATTGCTTTGGTTATCTTCCCATTGTGTACTTATAGAAAGGGTAAACCTATTTCAGCAACTTGAATATTTCTCGATTTCAATCATGTGCCTATAATAAATTCCAGAGCTTTTCATCAGAAAATTGGAAAGAGGCCCTGGCCTTTCACATCGGGAAATTTATGCGTGATAATTGTTCAATTTGGGAAAACAAAATTCATTGAAAGATGTGTACTAGTTTATAAATTTAATAGTTATAAGTATTTTCAACTTATATTTAATGTTTTAAAGCACTTTATTATTCAGCTTTCAATTTTTTAACCCCCCTCAGATGATTTTGATATTATTTTCTACATCTTACAAAGCATTTTGGGAAGAGACTTTGCCACAGTTGGGAAAAAATACTATATTTTTGGATTGGGAAGAGGTCTGTATGAGGCCTCTGTTATATAAGGATGAAAAGCCCTGAATGCCCACCCCCAATACTTTCCTCACTAGTGTTTCTACTAAATGCCTAGGCATTAATTACATTAAATTCTGTCAATGTCGCAATTTTGTGTTTATAATCTTAGATTATAGGTTACTTTACCTGATTTTTATGTTAAATTCTTTTTATGTACAGGTTCTTGCACGAGAAAGTTATTTTTTATTATTTAAAACAAACTTGTGATTTTAGTTGCAGTTTTAACACTGTGCTGTCATTTAAAATTTGTATCAACACAAACTTTGCTACCGGGGACATACATGTGTTTTCCAAACACAGCTTCTTGTTTTATGGAACCACTCAATGGATAAAAGTTAAATTACTGTTAAACTTAAATGAACCTGAAAGGAATTATGTCCATCTATTCCCAAAAGGCTTTGGGTTTTGAAAATTATTGCTTTTGTATAGAAATTTAATGGCAGTTTGAATTAAAGTTCAGTTATGGTTATAACTTGATAAGTTTTTATCATTTCTCTTGAAACTTATAGCAATATTCTTTGTATTTAGGTTTACTAACTTATTTGACTGCAGTACTGTTGCATGCAGATTAAATAAATAAATGGAATCATATTCCGGAACTTCTAGAGTAGTGAATCGCATATAATTATGTATGATGTATTGCCTACAGGTTCTCAATAGAGTTTGACCAAAGTAAGGCCTTGGGGTCACTTTTGACTGAACCCTTTTGGACATTGTAACCCAGATTTTTACACACAAAGCAATATGACTATGAGTGGATGGGTCGATGCTGTGTACAGTACTATATATCATAGAAGACAAACTAAAGCTGAAAAAACCGGCTTTGTTAATGCATTTTCTGCATTTCCCCCTTGTTTGAATGGTCATTCAGATGCTGGTGATGTGCTTGATGGTGCTGATATTAAAGTTAATGGTTTCCATCATTTTTACAATGGACATTTTAGACATTGATAATTGTAGAAACAGTAAATGCACACGTGAAAATCATTTGTATAAGTGCTAGTAAATGAACTATTTTCAGTTCCAAACTCCTATATTTTGCCTCAAAATCAACCAAAACCTCCTATATTTGTTGCAAAAATATTCCTATATTTTTCCTATATTTTGGAGATGACCTGGTTGACAGCCTGAATTATGCATAAATGTTATGATTGGGTCATGTGTCTTTTGTTATCATTGATATATTTGTCAACAGTTTCATTTGGTCTGTTTTAAACGTTCTTGAACCATTTTTATCATAACTATTGTTGATTCTTTTCATACTTTTATTTGACTGTATGTATATTTTTATTTACTTGTAGTTGTTTTAAGATGACCATATGGTAGAATGACATTGCCAAATATTTTATTCTAAAACATTAAAGAATTTATTATTATTATTATTATTATTATGACACTATACCTTGCTGATACTTTCATGAATATGTTATTGTAAATGTCTTTAAACATTTACATACATATTTTTTAGATTTTGACATCGGTTAGTAAGGTTTTAACTGATATGTACACTTGTTTTTGTTTTGATTGTTTAAACTTGTTCCTGCCATTTTAGATAACGATCAATTAGCACATTCACATGATTAATACAGTGTGTTTCAATACCAACTGTAGCTCTAAGATAAGATTGTAAAGGTAAAAAGGCACCGAATACAGACGTCAAGTTTTCAGTAGCAGTTAAGTGCTTCTGACAATTTCTAGCACTATCAGTTAAAAGCTAAGAACGGCTACATTTTCCAGTAGAAAGTTTTTAAGTAGGATGACAGACGAAAGTTGGCACTTGGGGTACGCCACAATCACAACTACTCTACTCTGCGCGAAAGATACGATAACAACGTTTTTTATGCCCCCCTTGAAGTGGGAGGCGTATAGAGTTGCAATCGTCCGTCCGTCCGTTCGTACGTCCCCAAAAACTTCTTACGATATGCAAGGTGACAACCATTTTCTGACAAGTTTTAATGAAATCCGCCAAGCGGATTTGGAGAGGAAGCTTGAACATAGTGTAATAAAGATGTAGTAAAAATGACTTTGGTTCCATAATTCTGCCAAAAATAATCCGAGCGGAAACTCCTTACGATATTCACAACTAGTCTTGGTGACAAACACTCTTGTGAAGTTTCAGTTAAATCCCTCATGCAGTTTCCGGGACAGTGAGGACACGATTTTAACGGAAGGACGGACAAACGGTGCGATTACTATATGTCTCCCTTCCGGGGCATAAAAAGAACAGTTTGTATCACGTTAAATACACTTTCAGTTTCAGTACTACTGCCAACTTTACGTTCGTGGGAACTACTTTTACTTCAGCAAAACATCGATTGTCTTGCATGTGTGACTATTTGCTGTTGAGGCCTTGTATTTGTAGACAGGACGGCAATATAATCCATAGACACTGGTAAAACAATCGCCGGGTCGGTAAAGAACGCTGTCAAGTGTTTGTTAATGACGCTGCCGTGTGTAATAAGTGCAAGGATAAATATTTCTTTAATTGAGTAATTTATAAATCGATATGTTAACATGAATACCATTTTCGTGCGATCGTCCCTGAATATTTTAAATAATATCAAGAGTCTGTTTGTTTACATATTTTATTAACAAAATAAATAGTATTTATAAGTGCACGACAGACGATGTTTTCGTGTGTGTCTCGGGAAGATCCCACCTGAAATAAAAAAGAAAGAACAACTTTTATTGCAGAACTTATTAAGTGTTGTGTTGATTATCAGGGCCCAAGATCATAAAAGTAGGTTTTGAGATCAGTCTCAAAACTCAAGGATCTGATATGCTGAAATGGTGACTGGTCGCCATTTCAGCCAATCAGATGCTTGAGATTTGAGACTGATCTCCAGATTTAGTTTTATGATATTGGGCACTGGATTTCAACTCGGGATATAATTTTAAAGATAATTTATGGCTCTTGAACTCAATATTTAAACAGTTCGCTACCATTTCTGCCATTAACTTATTTTATTAGTGCATGTATATTAAAATAATAGTTGTTCCCAGTCAAAGCCAACGCCGGAACAAACGGCGCTGAATACTTAATTCATTTGTTGTGGGAAATATGGCAGTTTACTTCCTATACACCTGCGCATAAGATTATTGAACTGAGATTTGGGACTGGTTTTCATTCTAAGTTTTAAAAAATTGAGGCCTGGCAACAAAAATATTACGGAAAATTATTTAGTTGCATTTTAAACTCAGCTGGAAGAGATAATTTTGAAATTCTGAAGATACATATTTACTTGCTCGAAATATAGTTTAAAAGTGTTAGATAATCTTGGTTTAAACGGACAATCTTATTGTATACGCCTTTCCAATAATTCGATGAATTTATTTGGTTACCTCCCCTGTCCAGTCACGTGACTGCTTTACAGGAAAAATGATTGCGCGCTGTAATAACGTAATAGGGAATATGTACCTACAACTTTCATTTTTATCATAAAATAATTTTTTGAAAAATGTATTTTCTCTTTGAATTAGTAATAATACATCAGCGTCATGATATTTTTGAAAATAATTGATAAAACAATCAGGTTTCTGACTAAAAGTGTCAATTCATTATTCCTCGCATTAAACACTAAACGACTTGAACTAACAGACAGTCGCAGGGTTCTCTTCACGGCTTAATTGAGTCTCGTTTCCGGATTAGCGTGTCTATTCAACTACTGACATCATGTTGTGATTATGTCGGCGGCGATTGATTTTGAAGGCGGCATGCCATAAACATGTCAAACTGTCTCGCACATGGGGTCATCTGTCAATTACTTAAAGGGGCAGATATCATTGACCAATAGAGATCGTGTAATTTCTGTTTGCAAGGTATCTACACCTCCCAATTCTTAAGTATTTCGGAGTCCTTTAACTACTGGATGAGCCAGCAAATGTATTTGATTTAGCACTTAAATGGATTCTTAATCAACATTACGACACGTTATAGAAACAAAAGCCGTCAATAAGAAACAAATCTTGTCAAAACATTTTATATATGTTTAATTAAGAGTTTGGGCTTTTATGCCAAAATTACAATCTGTCAAACCTAAGAAATCTAAATTGGATATTCAACCATATTGTGATATAAATATTCCCATCTTTTTGGAAGCCGGCATCTAAATCCTTGGATTTTATTCTACGAATGATACTTCTACAACAAACAATCAGATTTCCGATCCTGTTTTATTTCAAGACAGAATCAATCATATTTGCTTGTGAAGTATACGTAACATTTTAAATATTCAAATTATTTATTCGTTGACCATAAACGCCTTAAATTTTTAGGACAATTCTATTGTTCAATTGTGTAAGTATGAACAAATTCAGATTGTATTTTTTTGTCTACAGATCATGTAACCAGATGTTGACATATCACGATTTCCGGATAATAGCGCATTACTAGCCTTAGAAATTTGCAACATTTACACCAGTAAAATATATTTTCAGCAGAAAAGACATTAAGAAGAAATGGTTGTACATAATTGGTAAAATTAATGCTTATGTTTGTCCAAATTGCGTTTCATACTGCCTACTATCAACAAGAATGGTACATGTTCTTAAGTCATTAAAAATCTAAATATCTAACAAATAGTTAACATAAAAAAGTCTGGCTAGAATAACAGACCAGCAACTTATTTTTTCACCGCCGGCGACGAACGCAGACCTGCAATATAGCGGATAAGGTTAGCTATTATGTGCTTAAGCCATTAGCCCGATCGTTCAGATATCCTGCAGAGTCTCGTTTTGGATTGATTTTCTGTCGCGGGAAGTAACTCGTACAGGACTGCGAAACTGTTTATTGGAAAGGCGTATAGTACAGCCAATCAGAATTTGCGTCACGTTTCGCTGTCCGTCAATTTCAATTTTATTGGTTCAAAGATGATTTTTCCAACTTTTTTCAATACCGTCATATTTTGAAAAACAAAAACAAAACAACGTTGATATATTAAAAAGTTAAAATATGAAATAAAAACGATGTTTGATGATGAAAGCGTATGGATATTTAAAATCATAATACTTGGTCATAAATGGTCAGAAATGTCGATTTAAAAAAAAACTGTAGCAATCGTTTTCAAGCGTTCAGTGAAGTTTTAGGATTTAATTAACGTGACATCGAAGGAAGTTCGGATGTGATTAAGGGAGTAAAGCGTAATGCTCGAACCTGGGCATCCGAGGAGGCGTCATAGATGAAAGATATAAAATATAAAAGGTATGTCCTGTTCAGTGATCTCTATAATAATAATAATAATAATAATAATAATCTCTATTTTAAGAAGGCAACTCATTAAGAAAAAATCAATGACAACAAATACAAACAAATACAATATTTGCAAGTATAAAAAGTTAGTCAAATGAAGAAATTGCTTATTTTCAGTAAGGCCTTCTAAAATGGATAAACGAAAAACAACATATATTACAACATATAAAACATCAATACTTAAAGACAGACACAATTAATCATATACACTATAGGCAAATCTCGATTTCAAATATGCATCATGTAAAATTGTGTGAAAAACTATATATAAATACAAAAGTAATAACAATTTAAAGAGGTTGTATTTCAAACAAGTAAGTTTTTAATGATGCTTGAGATTTGAGACTGATCTCCAGATTTTGTTTTATGATCTTGGGCAATGGATTTCAACTCGGGATATAATTTTAATTGAACTTATAACTCCCTTTGAAGTAAGTAAAATAATTGAAAAACTAGATATTAATAAATCTACAGGCTTGGACTACTTAAGGCCATATATCATCAAATTATGTAAAGATTATATATCTGTACCAATAGCTTCAATTATAAACAGCAGTATTGTGCAAGGTATTTTTCCAGATCAACTAAAACTTGCTAATGTTATTCCTAAACACAAAGGGGGAAGTAAGGAAGATGCGAATAATTATAGATCTATTTCTATCTTGCCAACTTTATCCAAGATTTTTGAAAGACATATTGCAAATCAGTTATATTTATTTTTTTTCAACAAACGAATGTTATTTATGAGTATCAGTCGGGGTTTAGAAAACAACACTCCTGCCAAACTGCTTTGGTGAAAATAATAAATTCTTGGTTAAAGGAAATTGATCCAGGGAAAATGATTGGAACAATATTTTTAGATTTTAAAAAAACTTTTGATCTAGTTGACCATGACATCCTTCTTTATAAATTAAAATTATATCACTTCTCAAATAACGCTATAACTTTTTTCAAATCATACCTCTCAAACAGAAAACAGTTAATTTAAAATGGTGCAATACGATAAAAAAAACTCGTGATATTATTTCTGGTGTACCCCAGGGCTCAATCATAGGCCCCCTTTTATTTTTATTAAACGTAAATGATTTACCGCTAAAAATTACATCAGGGGTCGATATGTATGCTGATGACGCAACTATACACGCATCTGATTGCAAACTAGAAGTAGTACAAATGAAACTACAGTTAAGTTTAAACGAAACGCAAAAATGGTGTTCAAAAAATAACATGATCATAAACCCAATCAAAACAACATGTATGATTCAAAGCAAAGGATCAATAATAACCATGAACTCAAATTATCTGTTGGGAATAAATTGCTTCAAAATGTAAAATCACAAAAATTACTAGGCGTCTATATTGACAATTGTCTTAACTGGAGTACCCATATAAATCAAACTTGTAAGAAACTTGCATCAAAATTATGTTTACTTAAACGAATATCATTCTTTCTAACATGGGAAATGAAACAACTCTTCTATAATGCATATATTGCATCTACTTTTGAATATGGTTGTATTGTTTGGAGTAACGGTAACCGTCGCGACTTAAATAGAATATACAAAATTCAAAAAAGAGCAGCAAGAATAATTCTTAAAAAACCTGTTCGCACACCTACGAAAGATCTTTTTCATATCCTAAAATGGCTTTCTTTTGAATCAAGATGTAAATATCACGCTGCACCAAATTTTGGAACCAGATTATGTATAGATTTGTAGACCAATAGTGCAGTTTGATATTTACATCTTGATTCAAAAGAAAGCCATTTTAAGATATGAAAAAGATCTTTCGTAGGTGTGCGAACAGGTGTATTCATTGGCTGCTATCTTTAATAAGCATAATAAAGATCTATCTCGACATAACGGAATGTGATGACTTTACTCTTGTCTTTTAACTTTCGAATAATATAAATGCTACTTCGAGCCCATTTCCTAACCTACGCAAGACGTTTTTTTTTAGAGAAAATGTAAAATTGTGTCCGATTACGATTCGAGAATTATTAAATAGATTAAAAGAGAACACCGAACACGACATATATGAAAATAATTGCAGGCTCGGTTTGATTGAGCCTGTAAAGGAAAAAATATAGTTTTGAAGCGAGCCCTCGGATCGCAAACACGAACTATCATGCTATAGAGCGAAGCTGCATGAATTACTGCGTTCTTGCCATAAGATGGCTAATCATTCGATACAGATCTGCTGATGCAGGATTATTTATTTACACTTACCTTCCTAAAGTTCTACTGTGACTTTTGTCCACCGGATTTGCCGCAGCTTGCACACTTGCTGGCGGCGGCAGAGTTGAAGTGCTTGCACGACTTGTTTTTACATTGCAGAGCCCCGCATTTATCACACTGGAAACAGACACCTCCCCCTTTGCAGTCTGGGCATGCCATCTTAAAAATAAATAATAACTAATTAACATAATTAAGTTTTAATTATATCTTAATGTGATACAGATCTTTTTCACAAAATAATAGTTAAACAAGATTAAAAATCACTAAGTTCTGAGTTTGTTTTTTGTTTAAAACAAAAATCAAAGCCGTTTAAAATATAATAAACTTTTCACTAACCTTCTGGTTGGGTTCAGTAATGACTTGACAATGCAGAAAGAACTATGCGAATAGAGCAAGGGGACGGCCTTTATATATCAAATAAGCATGGGTCTCTAGCAACGATGATGCAATTACTGTTTGTTTGATTTACGACTTTACAAATCGGTGATCGACTGTTTGTTGTAAACCCTTGGAAATAAAAGCGTACAAATAACGCGAATGTCGTGTAGATTTAATATGATAAAACACGCACAAATTTCTTACAAAAGGTTGACGAATTTATTATTTTAAATAAATAAAGCCTAAATGGTTAAAGCCAGAAAGTCCAACGTGCTATAGTATTTGTTATTGTACTGTCATTTATAAAAAGGAAAATTATCAAAATCATAAAACTTTGCACAAATCAATATTATTAATGTATGCTTATTTTACATACGTTAAGAAAATGTTAGAACAGTAAAGAACTAGAATGTGTCCTCAGACACTGATGCCCCCACTGCTACAACAACATTCGTAACAAAGAGCCATAACTCTGATAAAAATGGTCGCAGGAAAAAATCTTTTCATTATGATCATCTATACATCCTGCTTGATCATCTTTAAAAGTTGAAAGCAATCCGCCTGATAATTAATGGAGGACATACGTACAGACGGACGTACAGACGAGTGCAACTCTACTTCGTGGGTGCATAAAAGAAGTTAGATCTAAAAAATCTTAAAATTCTAATTGCAACCAAACACAAAAACGAAGAAACACTTAACATCAATTTAAATTTCTTCATGAGTTATAAGTTAATGACAACAATACATTTGGTCATTTTGTCTAAAAAAAATGTATGCAATATGATATATTTTTAAAAATAAGTTTGACCTTTGATTTACTGGTCGCGAAAATGGATGACACAGAAATAAAAATGTTGATTTCTCTCTTCAGTATAAAAAAGTTCTTTTAAATGTCCTTAGATATTGTTGTGAGTATCTTTTACTCATGTGGGAATTTGAAATGTTGATTTGTGTTGCTTCGTTTTTATGTTTGATTGCAAATAGAATTTTAGGGATTTTTAGGTCTAACTATTTTTCTTTACCGTTCTCACTTTCTTAATATATGTAAAATAATCATACACTAATAATTACATTGATTTGTGCAAAGTTTCATGGAACTGCATTTTGCCGTTTGAGCGATTTTGATATTTTTCTTTTTTAATCTATGACAAAGCAATGACAGAAGGCGCGACGCCTTAAGACAAAGGCAATGACTTGAAATAGTATATATCACGTTGGGTTGAAACTTTAAATGCCACGAAGTTTTTACGCTTTTATTTCCACAGGTATACATGGTCATATAAATTCCAGCCAAGATCTTTATTTTGGCAACACATCGTTTATATTTGTGATAAATGATTTGTTTCTAATATACACTGTTAAATAATTATTTACTTAAAGTATTTGAACGTATTGTTCTTCAATATTTATAGGTCAGTGTCATGTGTTAAACTGTTAAATAATTATTTACTGCACGGATTGGAAAGCAAGGTTCTTCAGTCTTTAAGTTTAAACCTAAACACTCGGCTAACAAATAAAAGTTTTGATAGGAATTGTAATAACACTCAACCGCTGAAAACATTTCATAATATGTAAGTGCATACGACGGCCAAGTTGTAATCCAATGGTTACTTGAGTTACTCTATCAAACAGCTCAGTATCACGCATGATTTTTATTTTATAATAAAAAATAACACCATCAACTTTTTAGTTATTTATTGAAAACCAATTTTCAGTTGAAAGTCACATTGACCAAACTGCCTACTAGGGATTTTAGTAGATGCAATCTACGGCGCTCAGATGCAACTTTTAAAATTAAACAAGAGTTGTTGCTGAAATCGGCATATGCCCCGAAATGTATTTTGAAATCAAAATGGTTAGCATACGTAAATGAATATGCCTGTTGAGAAGAGATGAACCAAACCACAAATACAGTGGGAGATGACGCGTATCATTTGCTTAAAGTTTGTAGTAAGCCCCTCGAGTAAGAAACAAGTTATAGGAAATTCCCCTTTATAATTCTAAGTTTAAACGGGAGATTATCCTGGAAATATGATTGTTAAAGTTATGAACTTTACCACACATGATGTGAGTGATGATTAGGAATGTTGTGGGGTGATAATTAAATATTGAGGTTTGAAGTAAATCCCTGAAGAAAAACAGTGTGTCAACCAGTTCCGGTTAATTTATATATTCGTGAAAAAAAATATACTAAAAGCATTAATTTGAACATTATTTGTAGTTTGATATTATACAAGATATCTTACCTTATACATGCTGAATTTATTTTAGTCTCAGCATTTGTTTACTTTTACACATGTAACATTTATTTACCGACTAATTTAAACCAGCTTCGGTTAATTCAATCTGTTCCGGTTATAAATTGGTAAAAATGTCTCAAAGTGAATTTTGAATGTCTAATGTGACTGTTGTTAACTGGTTTTGACAGACCTAATACATTTTACACGTTTTCTGTCTAAGGGTGCGAAATTATTATGAAAATAATGTAAAATAAAAAAAAAATAACACAGTCATGCTAAAGATTATTTATATTTATTAAAATATTAACAAAAGCAATAAAGCACTCGTGACATCACAAGTTCCATTCCAGAGCCTTCGGGTATTGCACTACGTGCATCTGATTTAACATTAAAGTCATCATTTAACGATATGGTATAATCACGTGGTGGCACAACACCGCCCCTCTTCATGTGGAGCTGGCGATGGTAGGTAGCGAAGTACTGGTTCATTAACTTCTGAGAACGCACAGGATATCTCTGAAGTAGGGTGACAACGACCTTAAGACATGACCAAAATGAAAACCAGCCACGTCCTCTAGCTTTAAAGTTTATCCCTTGACAAGAACTCCCAAACTGGAATCCACACTAATAACTTTCTGAATTAATGATCCGGAATTGGTTCAAACCCATGCTTCTGATATGCTCTTCTTAGGCACTGTCTTATTTACGAATGAATAACGAATTCTATTCCAAATTTCAAGCGTTTAATCAGTCCGGTAAGCAATGGAAAACCAATTGCAACAACAAATATCAATCTTCACTTTTGGAAAATCCAAATAAAATATGTTAACATTTAACAACAAATAAGTTTCTTATGGAATACCATATATGCTACCAGTTGGAAATCTCAACTTAAACTGTCCATGCTAATCAGTCAATGATAGTTGTCAAGATCACCATAGTTACTAAATATTTAATATGAAATATTTAGCGACTTGACAATTTTACAACCTCTTAATTGAGATTAAGATACTACGTCTTTGTTACTTTGTCTGTCTGGATGTCATATCTATATACATGTATTAAATGATTATGACTGATAATTATTTTAACAACATATAGGAAAATTTGTAAAACTTTATAAACGAGTTTTACTGCATAACACTACCTCCTCCTTTAAAATTATTTCACTCCTGTGAAATGTAGTATTTCAAAGCGAAACATAGTTACATATAATAAAACACGTAAGCAACAGAATGCACATTGCACGATCAAGTACAGTTGCGCTAAAGTATAAGAGAATATAAATACCAAATCATACATTTTAGTACATACAAGTATCGAAATTCGTATTTATACCAGCATTCACTGAAACCTTTCTCGTTTAATTACGTAACATTTCTGTTGAACGTCCATACATATATGTATGTTTTAGCGATATTTCTAGATAGCTGAACCAGAACTTATTTATATTTGTTTTACAAAATACTTCATACTAATTTTAATATTGAATACCTGTCATTTATTTTGATGGAATCGTCTAGATTATTGATATATGATTTTCAATATGTCCACTAGCGTTTATAATTCCATTTCGTCTGCAATTCTATAAAGTATATCTTTCACTTTTGAGGTCAGCTCTACTGGTTGGACTGCATTTTTGCACGACGCAGCTAGATGGTTTTGTTTTCCACAAATACTGCATGTGTGTCCGTTGGCTGCACAGTCTCGGACATGGTGGTAACTGTTACTTCCACATTTCTGGCAGAAGTAGTTTTTCCTAGCCTGTGAAGAGCTGTCCCTGTGTTTGTAATAAGCATAATTACGTAAAAATAATTGGAATTCCTGTTTAACTTTGTCATGCTGTCTTTTAAGTTTTATTGTATGATCCTTGAAGTCCCGGTTGAAGAAAAGCAAATCGTGCCTCTCTTGTTTCAAGTTCTGTAATTCCAGGCCTAAACGTTGAACACTCGATTCTGCGGAGGTTAACTTTAATTTGATTTGTTCACTAGTTGCTTTGATGTCATTTAGTTCTTGTTGAAGTTCAAAGTTTTTGTTTTCGAGCTCGGAATTCCGTTTTTCAAATTTTCCAGTAAGGTTTGCCGTTTTATATTCCTGAACATTTCTTTCGTTTTCTGCTGCTTGGCGACGTCGCTGCTCGTTTGCATTTTGGTTTTGAAGTTCAAGAATCTTAGCTTGTAACTTTTGATTGCTTTCTTGTATTGAAGCCTGTTGAACGATGCACTGTGAACGACATTTCCTTAGGTCAGCTTCCAAACGTATATTGATGCATTTCAAGTCGTCCCGTTCTCGCTTACGTGTTTCAAAATTAGGTTTTGATGTGTTGATTTGCATTTCTAGGATGAAATCATCCTCTGCGTTGATGAACGGCAGTGCGGCTTCCGTAGTTTTCCGCCGCACAAACGCTGTCATCCTTTCTTTGTCACGTTTGCGTGAGTTGTTCGACTTCGGTTTCTTTTCCACAGAGCGGCAAACTCGTGCAAAATGTCCGACCATGCGGCATTTGTTGCATACTGCATTCCACGCATGGCTTCGATTCGCTGCATGTGTATTTCCACAACGCGCACAAAAATAAGGATGCCTTCTGAAATATGTTTCTTGGCACATAACTGCTAATTTTCCAAATTTAAAGCACACGTGGGGAATAAATTCTTCAAATGTAAGAGTACTCGCTTGTGCTAATGAAAGTCCATATGATCGTTACCCGCGGATTCTGTCACCATATGATATGCTCTTCTTAGGCACTGTCTTATTTACGAATGAATAACGAATTCTATTCCAAATTTCAAGCGTTTAATCAGTCCGGTAAGCAATGGAAAACCAATTGCAACAACAAATATCAATCTTCACTTTTGGAAAATCCAAATAAAATATGTTAACATTTAACAACAAATAAGTTTCTTATGGAATACCATATATGCTACCAGTTGGAAATCTCAACTTAAACTGTCCATGCTAATCAGTCAATGATAGTTGTCAAGATCACCATAGTTACTAAATATTTAATATGAAATATTTAGCGACTTGACAATTTTACAACCTCTTAATTGAGATTAAGATACTACGTCTTTGTTACTTTGTCTGTCTGGATGTCATATCTATATACATGTATTAAATGATTATGACTGATAATTATTTTAACAACATATAGGAAAATTTGTAAAACTTTATAAACGAGTTTTACTGCATAACACTTCCATAAATTCGTCACAAAAACAGAATAAAAAAATATGTATGCACACGATCTTGCTTGTTTTGAAAGAACAATGATATAACACTATTGCAAATAACGTGTTTTCGTTTTCGGGCGAATAAAGTTTAGTTTTTGAAATGGATGTCATCTCATCAGACATCTCCGTGTCTGCAATAGTCTTTGTTGATGCGGCGCTTGACCGAAAGTAAACGATTAATTAAGTTCGTAAACGTTCAGTTGAAGTGCTTTTTTACTGCTACTGAATTAATAGTTTCACTCGCTGTACTGAAGTATTTCTAACATGGGATAGGAAATATAAAATTTAACCGGAACTGGTTGATAAACTGAAAAGAAGTCATACTATAATAGTAAATGACTCAGAACCATTACCCTTCCAAAATAATGCAAGCGAAAACCCCTGACCATATGCACAACTACGCTAGGTGATAAACAATCCTGTGAAGTTTCAATGAAATCCCCCGAGCTGATTTGGAGATAAAGCGTGGACAAGACTTTAATATATAAGTTATACTAAAAAAAAACTAAGGCCCATAACTCTAACAAAAATAATCCGAGTAAAAACTCCTGACGACGTGCACAACTCCGCTAGGTGACAAACATTAAGGTCAAGTTTCAATCCGGATGCGAATTGGAGATGAAGCGTGGTTTTAAAGAAGATTTTAAAAAAGATGTAGTCAAAATGAAGTTTTAATGAATTCCATCGAGCAGTTTCGGAGATGAAGTAAGGACAAGATTTAAACGGACACACGGAAGGACGGACAAACGGTGTGGTTACTACATGTCTCACTTCGGGGGCATAAAAATAAGTTTGTATTACGTTAAGTACACTTTCAGTTTCAGGACTACTGCCAACTTTACGTTCGTGGGAGCTACTTTGTCTTATTTCAACGAAGCATTATCTTTCATGTGTGACATAATTGCACGTTGAGACATCGTATGCTGACAAGGGCGGCAATATAACCCAGTATAGCCCACCGAAGTTTAAAATATTTCTTTAATTGGGAAAATTGTAAATCGATATATTAACATGAATACCATTTTGGTGCAATCGTACCTGAATAATGTAAATAATTATCAAGAGTCTTAGTTTACATATTTTATTAACAAGTGCACGAGAGACGACGTTTTCGTGTGTGTACTCTAGCCCTAGTAGATCCTACCTGAAATAAAAGAAAGAACAACTTTTATTGCAGAGTTTTAAGCAAGTTGTGTTCATTTTCTGGTCATCAGCTTAGAATAGAATTTAAGCTGAACGTTACTGTAGATATTTTATGGCTCTTGAACTCGATATTTAATCTGTTCATTAACAATAACTCATTTTATAATTACACGTACATTAAACTAATATAACTGTGCCCCGTCAAAGAAATCGCCGGAACCGACGGCCCACAGGCGTATTCAAGCGCGGGAACCGACGGCCACAGGCGTATTCAAGCGTCGGAACCGACGCCCACAGGCGTATTCAAGCGCCGGAACTGACGGCCCACAGGCGTATTCAAGCGCTGGAACCGACGGCCCACAGGCGTTTTCAAGCGCCGGAACCGATGGCCCCCAGGCGTATTCAAGGATAGGAACCGACGGCCACAGGCGTATTCAAGCGACGGAACCGACGGCCCACAGGCGTATTCAAGCGCCGGAATAGAAGCCCGCAGGCGTGTTCAAGCGCCGGGACGGACGGCACGCAGGCGTATTCAAACGCCGAAACGGGCGGCCCGCAGGCGTATTCAAGCGCCGGAACGGACGGCCCGCAGGAGTATTCAAGCGCCGGAACCGACGACCCACAGGCGTATTCAAGCGCCGGAACCGACGGCCCACAGGCGTATTCAAGCGCCGGAACCGACGGCCCGCAGGCGTATTCAAGCGAGTGAACCGACGCCCACTGGCGTATTCAAGCGCCGGAACCGACGGCCCGCAGGCGTATTAAAGCGCCGGAACCTACGGCCCGCAGGCGTATTCAAGCGCCGGAACCGCCTGCCAGCAGGCGTATTCAAGCGCCGGAACCAACGGCCCGCAGGCGTATTCAAGCGCCGGAATCGACGCCCTCAGGCCTATTCAAGCGCCGGAACCGACGGCCCACAGGCTTATTCAAGCGCCGGAACCGACGCCCACAGGCGTATTACAGCGCCGGAACCGACGGCCCGCAGGCGTATTCAAGTCAACGGGTTCTCAATCTGATTAAAATCATATCCTGAAAACCGCTACGCTATCAGGATCTGACGACGAGTAGCTAAAACGTGCTTTTATCACAAACCTTTATGAACCAATCAGATTGTCGCCTACAAAATCGCGAAAGTGATTTTGTTAGATCTGACTTTAGTGAGATTGACGGGTTCTACGATTACAGCGAGATCAAGCTGGACATTGGTGTTATGCAGACACTGCAGGCTCAACATTTTACGATTTTTTTGTACGTTCTGGTGTAATGTTCAAGCTTTTTATGACAAAAAACACTATCCATATATTAAGAAAATCGACAAAATTAACTGCAGACTGATAAATATTCATTGAATAATTATAAGATTATTAACTATAATGCCCGATTATCATCTCGATTCGACTAGCTGGTTTCCCCACCATATATAAAAAGAACAATTAGACACGCTCTAAAAAAACAACTTGCGTTTGCATCAAAATAAAAAAATCTGTGGACCGTACACCGGATTTGAGTCAAAACAACTTTTTAAAAGTTACCAGATGTAAGAAAAATTCTATTTCTCAGCTCACATGACACTAATCTGATCCGGGTTTTGTGTTTCCCTTAACAAGTACAAGTATCAACAAAAAAACAAGAATTATGTTCAAATAACTATAAAAATTATCTGTTGCTCACTGGAGAACAAAAAAACAAGAATTATGTTCAAATAACTATAAAAATTATCTGTTGCTCACTGGAGAAATTGATGCCCAAGTACCGAAAATATAGTTTCATTTTAGTTTCGTCCAAAAAGAGAAATTCTGAATCGGCAGTTTTCTTTTACTCCTCCTGGTCGGCTGAACGAGGTTATTTTCTAGTGATCATCTAATGAGAATATTATCTTTAACTAGATATTTGTAATGGCCAAGCACAGCAAATTCATTTGGAAATGAAGGACATTTTATCAGTAACTAACAATCAGATGCTACACTACACAGTACTGAGAACCAGACGTGTCACACTTCAGCTTCTTAACTAAGTTTCCTGCCAACGGCGACTGTCTTTCAACGCTTTCAGCGCTTCGATTTAAAACTCTATCAATCGTCCAATCGTCCACGGGCAGATTCAGGAGCGAACGGCAATGAAGTTAAAGGATTAAATTCACGTGACACCGAAGGAAGTCCGGGAGTGATTAATGGAGTATAGTGTAATGCTCGAACCTGGGCATCCGAGGAGGCGTCAAAGATGATTATTTATAAAAGATATGTCCTGTTCAGTTCTGTTCCGTGATCTCTATTCATTGGCTGATATCCTTAGTAAGTTTGTTATGTGCTATCTCGACACGGGGGAATGTGATGACTTGACTCTTGTCTCCTAATTATAACTTTCGAATGTTGTTACCTCAAACGTATTTCCTTACCTACGCAAGACGTTTTTGTAAAGTAAATGTTTCATTATTGTTAAATTATCATGCTTAATTACTGCGTTCTTGCCATAGGATGGCTGAACATTCGATACAGATCGGCTGATGAAGACTAGTGTACTTACACTTAACTATCTAAAGTTCTATTGTACTTTTTGTCCACCGGATTTGCCGCACTTTGCACATTTACTGCCAGCGGCAGGGTTGAAGTGACTGCACGACTTGTTTTTACATTGCAGAGCCTTGCATTTTTCACACTGGAAGCAACAACCTCCTCCTTTGCAGCCAGGGCATGCCATCTTAAAAATAAATAATAACATGAACATAATCTTCACATGGTAACTACAGTAAAACCCCTCATTACGGACACTCAATATTACGGGCACCCCGGTATTATTGGCGAATTTTTAAAGAACAGAAGTGTTCTCTTCTTATTTATTTAACTCCACAATAAAGGACAACCCTCTATCAAGGAAACTTTCCCTCAGTCCCTTAGGTGTCCGTTATATAGGATTTTTACTGTATACTAGTATACAGAAAAGCTACATATTTGCGAGTTTCATATTCACAGAACACCCATTTGCAACCTTTCGCATCTTACATTGCAAACATCTTTTCCCAGAATAATAGTTGAACGAGCTTAGTTATCATCAACTTCTAACAATTTTCAACTTTAATTATCATTAAATTCTATTTGTTAACTATAATTATCGTCAAATTCAAACATTTTATTTAACTTGAATTACATGCATCATCAAATTTTGACACTATTAAACAGACATGAGAGTTTATTTATTCAAAGTAAAAAATCCAAGTCGTCTAAAATATAATTTTTACACTAACCTTCTAGTTGGGTTCAGTAATGACTTGACAATGCATAGGGAACTATGAGAATAGAGCAAGGGGACGGCCTTAATATATCAAATAAGCATAGGTCTCTAGCAACGACTGTGAAATTACTGTTTGTTCGATTTACGACTTAAAAAAATAAAATCGACAAATCGACTGTTTTTTTTTTTTTTGGTAAACCCGTGGAGATAATAGCGTAGAAATAACGCGAAAGTCATTTAGAATAAAATGATACAAAGCTCATAATGTTCTTAAACATTTGTGGAATTAATTATTTACAAGCCAAAATATTGAATTTATATCCCCCGCAGAGTAATTGTTATTACTAACTGAACAACTGGGGACATGGGGCTACAATATTTATATATTTATCATGCCGTAAGCAGTTGCAAAAATAGCGCGGAAACGAAAATTGCTCGACATGCATATTACTTATCAAGGGCTGCAGTTTCAGAGAAATAGCGCGGAAACGAATACGGCTTCATATGCATCAAACGGCCATAATTCTGTGTTAGAGAGTATGACCATGTTCTGGTACTTGTTCTACTTGCATATATACGGCTACATCTTTGTTACATTTGTTTGGTGCATTTTTAAAGTGTGTTTTATAAAAATATATCTACTTTCAACTTGTTGTTCCAGTTTTTAAGTTAATAAAGGCAATTAAGATTAAATTTGCACAATAAGCCTTGCTATCTACTTGAAAACAAGAAATAAACAAAAATGACAAAATAAAAAATTCGCCTTCTCGCATTCGTTCTTTTAAAAAAAAAATGCTTGAGAAACAAGATCATTTTTGGCCTAGTTAAGGCAATAGTACGACTTAAACTAGTATACCGCGTTTTTATATTAAATGACAGAACAGTTTCGCTTTTGTTTCCACAGGTTTACCCCCCCCCCCCCCCACCCCCAATAATATTTTTTTTATTTTGGCAACAATCCGTTTATATTTGTGATCAGTGATTTGGTTCCAATAATTATCTAGGTCATTTTAACTTATTATTTATCATTTGGAGGATTATAGTGTATAATATTTCAGTCTTCAAGTAAAACGCAGTCATTGTCATATTTTAAAATTGTTAAATAATTATTTACTTCGTGAATTAGAATGTATAATATCTCAGTCTTCAAAGCGAAAGGTTTCAAGGTATATCGGTCAAAAGCGTTCAGACTGTTTTTGAATAGACAAATACAGCCAAGGTCCTTCTGGTAATTGCACTGTCATCGATAAAAAGACAAATTATCAAAATCTCTGACGGCAAAATACCGTTCAATAAAACGCACATATTAATGTTATGTATGTAACTTTATTTTTACTAACGTTAAGAATTTTTAGTAAGAATAGTAAAAAAGCTAGACCTTAAAATTCCATAAATTCTATTTACATCCAAATACAAAACTAAGCAACAAAAATATCAATTAAATTAAATGCACATGAGTAATATGATACTGACAACAATATGTAATGTCCATTTTAAGAATTTTTATGAAGGGAAAAATCAACATTTTTAATCTTTTGTCATCTATTTACTCGACCAGAAAATTCAAGGTCCAACACAATTTTACAAATATCTCATAGGTTTTATATTTGTTAGACAAAAGGACCTAACATATTGTTTTGAACTTTTAAGTCATTAAAGCATTGCGCACCTCGCGATTGCTTTGCCATAGAGAAAAAAGAAAAATATAAAAATCTCTCAAACCGCATAATGCACTTCCATCAAACTTTGCACCAATAAATTCTGTAAGTGTATGATTATTTTGCATTCATTAAGAAAACATTGGTTTGTGCAAAGTTTGCTGGAACTGCATTGTGCCGTTAGAAAGATTTTTATATTTTTCTTGTTTGTCTATGCCAAATCAATGGCGAAAGGCGCAGTACCTTAAATTAACATAACATTAACATTGAATCAAAGCCTTCCCCCAGTTCTTTTAATTACAGATCACGGCGGACATTGCGTTGGCTTGCATGGTTCCCTAAACCCCAAAAGTTAACAGAACACATAGACGGCCGGACAAGCTGCATTCTGACATAATACTCCTATTGTCAAACTGACTTGAAAATGGAAAGAAGTATATTCTATACGTCTAAGAGTATTACCGATAGAACTGGAGGAAGCGAGAAACCCGATTGTTGTGATAATAGCCTTTTAAGCTCAAAATATCAGTATTGATAATCTCTACACGACGTCTTTAAGGTCCAAATGATCTTCAGTTACTGATCAAACTACAATATTAACCGACTGTCAATGTGACCTTGACCTTTGACCTGATCATCTACTGATTATGAGCAACGTACAAACCAAGTTTTATAACTATAAGTCTAACTTTCTTCGGCTTTTGATTGAAAACTTGTTTTCAATTGACAGTCAATTTAGCTTTGATCTTTTTACCCCAAAATTAATAGGAGTCATTAAATGATAATCTGCAATCTACAGATTAAATTCGGAGAATCTAAATTTTTAACTGATAGTAGCTGTGACCTTGACCTTTGTCATCTTGACCCCAACATTAGTAGGGGTCATATACTGACATTACGCAATTTTAAAACTGGGTTTCATTGCTATGGGTTAAACTGCTCTTTGGTTATTTATCGAAAATCAAATATCAGTTGAAAGTCACCTTGATCTTTGATTCCAAAGCCGATATGAAAATGAAATATGCATATCAGGAATCGCCACACTCACAAAACAAAGCCTCCCCACGCAGCGAAAAAGAAGAGAGGAAGAGAGAGAAAATGTTTGTTATAAGTATGTCAATTCAAATAAGACGCCACAAACAATTAACGAAAAAGAGAACCTTTGGGGACACCGCCTTGGAACGGTCAGTGGCAGAACAAATTGCCACTGGGAGTTTAAACCAGATTCTAGGGTGCAAAGACTGTCCCGAAAGAATCCCATATCTGGATGATTTGTTTCAAGTTTGAAGACATTCGTTAATTTTTTCTGACCATTTACTCCATGGGTATGTATCACATTGGTGAACTGTGTTATTTGATCTGGACTTCACTTTTCGGGTCTTGGTAAAAAAACAACTAAATGAATCTAAATGCCATCGGTGTAGATTCTTATTGGACGGCACCGATGGTAGCAAATGGGATGGCTGTCAATGAGTCATGTCCCGTGGAGTGAAGGCTTAACAATTGTTAAAACTTTGCACGTGTCATTGGGGTAAAAGTTCAATGTTTGTAATGCTAAGAGTTGTGAAGCATACATACATCTACATAATACTTGTACAAAGTATGAACAGAATTTGTGAATATGATGCTATTTAAAACGTTCACCATATATTATTATTATTATCTTTACCTAAGGAAGAGTTATGGGACTTGCATGTGTGGAAGCAACGGACACTGACTATCATTAAAGTAAAGTTTGGACTTAATTTGAGTAGTGGCGGTGAATGGACATTAACCAAAGAATTTAACCTTGTTTCAAGTTATCCTGTCAATCTGGCAAACATAAATAATAAAACCATAAGCGTGCAAACTATACTTATGGGCAAAAGTCTTGTCCGGTCTATAATATCTTTTAAGCTACAAAAATGCCATTTTCAATGCATAACTCTATACCGACAGTACTGGCGCAAATGCCAATTTTTTTTTTCATTGAATTCATATATCCTCTTTCCATCAATACCAAATTTACGAGTGTGCAATAAAAAGCAATAAAGCTTTTGTAGTTTTTGTAGTCTGGCAAAGACTTTTGTCCATTAGCATTATTATGTTTTACAAATGTATTAAGGGGTTTTAATAAAGAACATCAAAAAATCACCACAAATAATTAAATTATTGAAGTCTTGGTCTAATCTGGACAATTCATAGTGGCATCTAGTCCAGGACAGAGTGCAACTCGATCTGCACATACTCAAGAATATGCTAGAAAGTGTAATTCGCATATTGTGTATAGCCACGTCCAGAATCCAAAGTCTTCCAACCCAGCAAAACGGGTATAATACGACGACGCCAAAAACAATAAATACTAGATGAGTGTTCAGCTTAACAAATGTGTCACCCTCGGGTATTTGAATGAAAAATATCCAACAACAACAAGAACATAACTTAGTTAAATGTAACAATGATCTAAAGACGTTGGCATGAGCTTACCTATGTATCGTCTTAACTTCTAAAGAACAACAAAAAAAGAAGCTGAGATGGGTGGGTGGTTGGGGTGTTAATCCAGGTTCTAGGATGTGAGAGTTGCCCCATCAGGTTCTCATATGATCATATGAACAATTAAGTAAATGTTGCTCCGGTGAGTTAACTAACCCAGTCACTACTCAACCATATTGGCAATAAAGCGCACAGATAAGTAATCACTGTAACCATGAAAATGTTAGCTTATGCAGGTATCAGTTTATTTTGCTGGGATCAACTTTCGTGCAAGACATAAATGACCTTTTCGCGCAGGCATAAAATGGCACACTTGTATAATTCTCATAAGACTAGAATTTCAATGGTTTGATTTGGCTAGGGTTTTCCTAGTGCTAAATATGTGAAAATTAAACTATAGCAAAATATAATTATACCACAGTAATAGTCATCATGTGTGGCGACTCTTGAGAATACACAAGAAACAAAGCAGCAACTTAGGCATACAATTCATTTAATTTTTGTTTAACCATTTCTTCTGTGGCAAATAATTTAAGCATGTCTAGTTCCAATGGGTGCATATGACCAGGTATTACAAGTGAGTGTAATGGTCCTCCTAGATCACAGGAAACCATGTTCTTCAAAGTGGAGGTAAGAATAGTCTGTGTGTCTGCTCCAACACGGGCGACACCAACACAGATATTGTCTTCATGTAAATCTGCAACAAACAAACGTGCAAGAACATTTAAGTGGGTCATCTACTCTTTATACTTCATGTGTTAAATTAAGTATTAAGCAGATGAAATCTTGACAATATTAAGAGTCTGAAAGTATATTTGATGATCTTAGATTTTCATTATATATGAGCACAAGAATATTCATGGAAATGATGGATGCTCCCTCATGAAGGACAGAAAATGTTGAAGAACCAGATTGATACATCGAATGAAATGGGAACAGTATAGACCTTTCTAAGACTGCATGCTGGGTAATCTTAGTCTATACTTGTCACAACTGTAACATACGCTGCAGTCAAAAGATTAACCCTTTCCTCCATAGACATACCTTTATTGCGTGGGCGAACAGTGTAGATCCAGATCAGCAGGCATATCCATGCTGTCTAATCTGCACTGTTCACTTTATGATTCCTTAGGTTATTTATGAACTAAATGCGACCAGTGCAGATCCTGATCAGACAGCACGGATGTGCTGGGTGATCTGGATCTACACTGGTCGCACATGCGTAATAATGCGTATATATGGAGGAAAGGGTTAACAGTTTTTATCAACAGCTCTCTTGTCTGATCGACACTAGAAACATTCTATATTTGTGAAACAAGAAAACAACATACATAAATCTGTTTTCCCCTCTTCTATCCTGTTGTTGATAATTTCCACAAGCTGTGCTGCCGCTTTACTTACTGACATGTACCGCGGTGGCTCGAACACTTTTCTGCCCCTGAAAAACAACTCACTTACAGCTACATGTATACATACTATATAAAATATCAGCTATTAAACGAACCTGAAAATAAAACTGATTTACACCTAAAACTTTGTTTCAAGATTATTTGTCACAACGGTACAAAATGAATAACATTATGTTTACCTATAAAAATAGTTAAAATGTTTTATGCGATTGGATTATCTAAGTATGGTCTGAAATGTTTTCCGATATGCTCGTATATCTCAGAAATAATACAAATATTGCTTAAAAACTTAAAATAAATAAAATTTTTGTAAGTTTTGTCACCAGTGTACTAAAATTGACCATAAAGGCAACATATTAAAAGATATAACAAATATATTCACAACATATCAGGTGTACAGCGGAACACAGATTTCATATTGCTGAGATTTATGTTTACGTTTTCAAACCTCATCAACAAACATCATACAGTCAGTTTTCAAATGAGCTCTAACAATAAAGTTTCATTCATTTCATGTTCATCTTACAGCAATACCTATGTAGTGTTTATGTGGCCATCTACAGTATTTTGAAAACAGAAAATATCTTACTTCATCAGATTCTCTATACTTTGTTCTTTCACTTTGATATCTGAAACATAGAACATAAACAATTGAGCTTGCTTCCAGCAGTAATAACCAGAGCAGTCACCAACTTGTGTGTGTAATGTCATATTAATCTAAACACTCTACACATCAGCAAGATAGAGCAGACAACAAGTGCACATTAGGATCAATAAACAACATTAATCTATAAGTGATAAAATGTTGATTCTGATCAGAACCAAATGAGCAGGCTGGTCTGGAACTACACAGGTTGAACATGGGATGTTAGTGGATATTTTATTTGTCAGTTCATAAATTACCTTAAATGTAAATATTGAGACAAATATTGCTTTTATGGTCCAGATTGTATTTATGGCTCATGTATAAACATCAAACTACTTGACACCAAACAAGCAGTGGGACTTTCTGATAGGTCAGTTTTTCTAAAGCGATGTTTCTGATTCATAACAAAGTTTATTTTTGATGTATGGCGTAATGTTAGAGCTATATGGAATCCAGTAAGCTACAACAATACAGTAGAATTCGTTATTTGAATAGTCTATTTGTCAGGATCCTTGATTCAATTATACTTTCAAGTAGGATTAGCGTCGTAATGCTTTAAAAGGTGGGAAAATGCTTTTCAAATAAACAAAATGCATGCTGTGGCCTTTTCAAATAAAGAGACTATTTATAATAGAAATATATAGAAATGGTTTTGTGTTTTAATATTCTATTATAATAAGCGAAATATTCAAATAACGGCTATTCAATTATGTGGAATGTACAATATCATACCGAGCAGACAGAGGGTGTGCATGCCTCGCTCAAGGTTTGTGCAGATCTTGTCATAAAAGCTGTCAGGTCTCCAAGTCTCCTCCCAGAAAACTATCGACACTGTCTCTCCAAAGTTATACAGCTACAAGATAAATATAACCAGCTTTAATGGATAGTTATGTTTCCTCTCCTTCGCACAGTTCTTCTAAAACCATTTGCATATATACATGCAACTAGATAAGATCCAGATCAGCTAGCATATCCATGCTGTCTGATTAGGATCTACACTGTTAGGTTTTTAATTCATAAGGTTATTTCTGACCAAGAAGCGGTGTAGATCCTGATCAGACGGCATGGATGTGCCAGCTGATATGCATCTACACTGTTCGCACATGCAATAAAACCTGTATATACTTAGTAAAAGTTACTGGTAATTAAACCTTTAAGTGCTTAACACAGTATTTGTGACATGTGTGGCCAGTGTAAACCCAGATCAGCAAAACATGCATGTTTGTCAACATTACAAGTCAAAACAGTGTGCACATTTTAAAAATTTGTAAGCAACTTTTCGAGTAGTAATAAACCATAAGCAAATGTTTTCATTGCAAGAAGAAAGTGATTCATCACAAATATTAACCCTTTCCTGGATATATACGCATTTTTACGCATGTGTGACCAGTGTAGATCCAGATCAGCCGGCACTTCCGTGCCGTCTGATCAGGATCTGTACTGGTCGCATTTTGGTCAGAAATAACCTAACGAATCAAAAAGCGAACAGTTTAGATCCTGATAGGGCGGCACTTCTAGTTGACTCATGTTTTTGTGATATCATCATGCAGCATTGCTTAATATGAATGTTTTAGTACGACTTTCTTGATTTCTAACCCTTTAGTCCATGGATTAGTATAAGTATCATTCGCGTGTTGGGTAAAGATCGCGTGATCTGGCCCTAGTGAAATATGCACAAGGGCAGTAACAAGGCTCTGCCGAGTTACCTCCTAAGTGCATATTTCATGAGGGCCGGATCACGCGATCTTTACCCAACATAAGTGAATGATACTTTTTCTTGCATACCGTATTTATGATGCACATTTTGGTTGTATTTTCCTGTAAATTTGTCTTTGCACTACTTTTTTTAAAGTAGCGGAGTGATATACGAGACATTCCATCGTTCATTCATAACTGCGTAAGAAGTTGTGACGTCATATAAGGCGCGTGACTCATTCTACAAGGGAGGTGTAGGATCGAAATTTCCTACACGGATGAAAACACCGGATGACCTAATCTGGTATGCAAGAAACTAATATTCCAAGCGCAACACCCTGCACGTCCATGTAGTATGTTCAGTATAGTCATTTGTCGCATTAAGATATGAACAATAAGTGTAGATCCAGATAGGACCGCATCAATGTGCAAGCTGATCAGGATATATACTTGATACATATCTGATTATATGCATACTGTGAGGGATGGGTTAAATAGTACCACAGTCAAATAGTAAATAGTTTAAATATCCATAGTTTGCTGAAACTGGTCAACATATAAAGCAAAAACACAAACCATACACATGTACCTAGAATCTGGCAAGATGATATACCTGCAGTCCACAACAGCCAATAGCATTCATGATAGAAGCATTGTGTATGACTCTGTAATCCACACCTTTCTGCTTGGCCCTTAACACAAGATCTGTATGAGTTGTTGCTCTGAATTAAATGTAACAGTCTTGTAAGGTTAAAATACATATAAAATAAAATAGATGAAATACTGGTATGACATATATCAGAACTAGAAATCCTCGAGTCGGATGTGTTGCCTGATGAAACTTTTGTTAGTCAACATAAAAAATGTTAATAAGTTTTTTTGTTTTACAGTTATTAGCAATGTATTTGCAAAAAATTCACATTTAAAATAACCTTTTAATTGTCTCATTGCAAGAAACATGCACAACAAGTTATGCCCTTGGCAAGAAATGCACTAAAAATCAATCAAAGGGGAATAATTCAAAAACAGAACAAGGTAGAGTTACGATTCTTGTGCACTGCACTTTGAGTCATTGCCAGAACCATGCATACGAAGTTTAGAGTCATTTGAACCTATGGTGACAAAGTTACGCTCCGGACAAGAAATGTTCTAAAAATATCAATCAAAGGGGAATAATTCAAAAACGGAAGAATGTAGATTTAATTTCTAATCAAATCCTGACTCAAAGGTTACAAATATTGAATCTTGTACCTGCCCCATTGGTAACACTAACCTACACTGGTGTTTGTACCACACTTCTCATAACACAGGTGAGTCTTTATGATGTGGAAAATGATTAATGAAGATGAAATGCAATCTTTAACAAATTGTTAATGTTTATTTCCTCATGTGCATTAAAGTAATAATTATCCAGTTACCCAAAAGGATCTCCCACAACAAGGAATGCAATATCTTCTGATTCCGAATCTGCCAACAGTGTGTCTGAAAATAACACGTTAAAGTCATGCAGGAAAATTTGGACACACAGGTCTCTATACATTAAATACATTAATAAATGCTTACACCGGTATTGAAATAATAATTTTTTGTTTACACATATTATCAATATATACATATATATATACTGTGTGAACTGCCCAAAAAATATTATCTAGAAAGTCATACATTTGGATATCAAGATAAAAAGTAAGAAAAAACAACAACATTGATTGGTCTAAATATATGGACTATGACAGCATGTGGTAACTAACAACAGTACAATGTATTTACACCATGATAAAGTAAGTTCACTTCCAATCACTGATTTCGTTTTAAGATTTCTAATCTTATCTTTGAATAATAAAAGAAGAAAATTAAAAAAAAGTTCTTTACCATTACAATATTTTTCCTTCGTACTTCACTGTTTACCTTCATAATTTTAACCCTTTCCTCCATATTTACGCATTTAACACATGTGCAACAAGTGTAGATCCAGATCAGCCGGCACATCCGTGCTGTCTGATCAGGATCTGTGCTGGTGACATTCTGGTCAGAAATAACCTATCGAATCAAAAAGTGAACACTTTAGATCCTGATCAGACGGCATGGATGTGCCGGCTGATCTGGATCTAAACTGTTCGCCCCTGCAATAAAGGTTTTTCTATGGAGGAAAGGGTTAATATGTATACAACATACCTGATTCTGTTTCAACCATATCCCTATCAGCCAAAATCACCTCTCTACCATAAAAGCTTTCCTGTTTAAGATAAAGAGAATATACATAAGAACTTTCTCTACAGCAGTCCATTAAATTTCCTTTATAATAATCTCCTGACAAAGTGGTCTGCACAGACATGGGGATGGACAGACAAAGCAGCAGCTGCAGGCTTTCGCAATTTTTTTTCAGGAGAATAAAAACTTCAACAATTGCCTAACAACAGTATGACATTTGCCTGTTGTTGCAGCGCCAGTTCAGTGTAATTTGACAAGAATTTACTCACAATACAACTCAAACTTAACATTGACTGCAGCAACTTACCACCTTTTTTTGAAAGCTCTCAGTAACAGGTGTATGTGATATTTCAAGTTAAATGAAGACTTTATAACCAAAAAGATCACAAGTGAAAAGAGCCACTTTTGAAAAACTTTGAAAGTTACAGAAACATGATGGAGTAGTCTTGTCCTATTAAGTAATGATTCTTATTATTTTGGTGCGGTTCATGCAGATTGGACGTGCACGCGAGAGCTGGCAAATCCATAAAGCGCGCTAGCGCTTTATGGTAAATTTGCCAGCTCTCGCGTGCACGTCCAATCTGCATGAACCGCACCAAAATAAGAATCATTACTTATATTTACATTTTATTCATTTTTTATCTTTAAATAAACTTAAGTCGAACGCTTTCAAACATTAGTATAAAGTGAAAAGGGGGAGTAATATGTGGGAGTTTTCAATAGTAACAGCCATTACGCTACTGACGTCATTACGGGTCATGCGGTTCATGCAAAATGAACCGAATTTTTTTAAACGAAGAAATCAATAGGAATGTAAATATATATATTTGTCCGATTTTTATTAAAATGCTGGAAACAAACTCAAATCACAAAGCTGCATATCGTTAAAAATAAAATAGTCTAGGTCTTGGTAAAAGTGATATAGATTAGGATGGTGGAAATGTTTTTCAAATTTGAAGTTGATATCTATAAGTTTCAAAGTTATGGGTCGTGCATAAAAAGTAAAAATAAAATCTTAGTGAAAAAAGGGCATAACTATAAAATAATTGTAGCAGAGTAATGGGTCTTGGTTGTTACAGCCTGGGTGGTTATGGTAAAGATTATGACAGTGTCAAAATAAATTCTAAGTTTGTAGTTGCTGCAAGAACACAATGAATTCTTGACAAGTTTTCGATTTGTAACTCAAATGTGCCGGAACTGATTGGGTCCATTACTTTGAAACTACATGAGCTATTTCTCATGTAGTTTCAAAGTACTGGACCCAATCAGTTCCGGCACATTTGAGTTACAAATCGAAAATTTGTCAAGAAATCATTGTGTTCTTGCAGCATTTCTCTTATTTAGAGTGATGTTGGTAGAACACACAATGATTTCTTGACCAATTTTTGGTTGTTAATTCAATATTGTGAACATGTTCCGGAACTATTGAATGCCGAAACTGATTGTCTAATTGTCTGTATTACAGTTATGGACCAAAGTGCATATTTTGTTTAAAGGACTTGTTTAAATGGTGATGCCGAGAAGAGTAAGATAGCTCCTCTATTATTTGAATAGTTGAGGTAAAAATGTCAGTGGACAGACTAAAGAAGTGTCTGGTTCTACCAAAGAACATTAACCTGCTCTTTAGCTTTGAACTTTGAAGTCCTCACCAGAGCATCCTTCCCTACAGTCAAAATGGATGTGTAGGCCTCTAAATAAACACGTTTTGCACTTTTTACAACTTCTAGGCCTTTCACGGTTATGTCCTTGGCATCACCCAACCCTAGTCCTACCAGATAGAACATGACAATAATTGCAATGTGTTGTAGGTGTAATTATCTAGGACGGATATGACATCATAAATTTTCGGATATAGTTAAACTTTAAGAAACAAGTTTTAATTGGACTAAAAGCAGCCTTTTGACCAATCAAATCGCTCGTATTATTTGACGGCAGAGTTTTGACAGCCTCAGCATGATAAACGAAAATAGCACAAAGAATTTACAAGAAACTTCCCAATTTTTCTTTTAGTCGACAAAATAAACAAAGAAAATGTATAGTTTTGAGGGAGATTTTAGAAGAAAACCACAACAGTCGCTTCGCGGTGCTAGTAAAAAGGTATGTCCTGCGTATTATTCACGTCGTAAAAAGGACATGTTAAAAATTTTCATGTTTCCCTTGAATCTATGGGCACAGTCTGTTATCAAATACATAATCTGATAAGTAGAAACAACCGGTTTTGCTTGATAGGAGGCTATGGCTTAGAGCTTTTTGTTTGTCGGAAAATTGAGATTCATTTCAACCACTGACAACCATTTTCCCAAATTATTTCCAAGGGTACCTAGATTCACAGAAATTTCTTTTAAAGTTTAAACCCATCATTGGACAAGACCAATCCATTCCAATACTCTCCATTCATCCAGGAATTAAGAAAAAAAAGAATTGTCAAGCATGGGTATCTGATGATTTTTGAAAACATGCTTTAGATGTCAAAACTTCCCCATTAGATAATATAATATGCAGTTTGTCAACCAGTTCTGGTTATGAACCAGTTCTAGTCCAAATAATTGTACTTTAAAAGGTGGATATTGTGCTATTTTTTGCTGGGTCAATATCCCCCTTGAGAGTACAAACCAAAATAGATCAAAACTGTGGTGGAAAAGTTGTCTTCTTTGCGTATGTAATGCCCAACGAAATCCGTTGGGCACAATTTATGGCTAAAAAATTGGGTTTTACCTGCATAATTTTTACATGTACAGAAAGCTTGTAATTTTCTGCATCAGATGAGACATCTATAAAGAAAATCCATTCACGCAATCGTTCACATCGGCAGTTAAACTTTCAAACTGATTTAACAAGGTAAAATCTACCTAGCTCTACCATATTGGATATCGACAGCTGATGTAAACACGACGCTACTATATGGTAACCTGTACTGCGCGTAAGCTTTAAACGCCGTTTTACACATTTTAGTCAAGATTGATCAATTCTTGTCAATTACAAAACACTTTATTTTCTTTCCGGCAAAAAACACTATGATTTTTTTTTTGTCAAAAATACGAGAAAAAAAGGAACTCACTAATAACTTATAAACCTTTAATACAAAAGATTTTTTAACGTTTCCTTGAACATGTATTTACCGGCACTGCACATTATTGATATTAAACAACATTAAACAAGTACAAGTATCACATGTTATGACTCTGTCGACTGTTGCACATAATATCTTGTCAGAGATGATGTTTTTTGTAATAAAGTTCTATAGTTTCAGCGTTTTTTTAAAACAATAAGCGATCTCTAGCGTCCATTTTCCCAGTACAAACACAAACAGCTGCACAACTTGTGCAACAGTTACATAATGACAGGCTTGAAGACCTGAAGTTTTTCGCAACTCTATTGAAAGACGAAAAGCTGACTAGAAATATTAGCGGAAGATACCACAAATCGTTTCCTAATGTTTCGTCAGTGACAAAAATAAACTACACAAAATTTTCAAATAGAATTAAGAAGTTGTCAAAAAGGTTGGACAAGGCGAAACGGGTTGCACTGTAAATGTTGTCATGTAAATACTTGCAGTTATAGAATCAAATTGGTCAGAGTAAAGAAATAAAACTGTACGACGAATTACAGTCTTGAAAGTTTTGATCACTGTTGTATATACTTTATTAAAAATGCTCTGAGTTTGTTGTAGTTTTTATTGTTGATAAACGAAGATACAGGCTTGTTCATATCATCATAATGCACAAGAAAAACACCGATCACAGCCTACCATCTCCACCCCTGTCAGATTATTTCTTTCTTTATTAAAGCTATATTTTGTAACCAGAATGCCGGTTTAGAACTAAATCGTTAATATAACGTAAATGAAACTATAAATCAGTTGCAACTTCTTCTTTCTGCTTAATAAACAAGCAAGAAATCATACATAAATTTCACGTTTCGAATATATTTACCGCGTACACCCTCCTTTACTGTACATAATTGTTTTGAAGAAAGATCTTAATTTCATTGGTTAGTGTGTTGGATCGAAGCTCCGCCCCGCATGGCGATGTAAACCTGAGACGGCGATTAAACGGTAATGGGTTTAACAGAAATTTTTCACAAAATATAATATTTTAGTATTTATTTTGATCGCAGATGTGTTTTAAAACAATAAGTGAACATGCTTGTTTACAGATTTAAGGAAAAAAACAGTAAAACTCGGGTTCTTAAAAATCTTAACCCTTGCCGATTTTCACCACAGTTTTGGTCTATTTTGGTTGAGACGTAAAGGACAGACATCTGTAAAAAGTCAGCATGATAATGGGTCTGTGCTTGCAGTCGAATTATTGAGACTAGAACCAGTTCCAGTTAACTTTGATATTTCCTATCCCATGTTAGAAATATTTCAGTACAACAAGTGAAAATACTCATTTACTCATCGTTTACTCATACCAGCAAAGTTAAGGCCAGAGATGCTAGAAATTATTCACTCAAGTCATTTTGGTACAGAAAAATGTTTACATAGAGCACATGACACAATGTTCTGGCCAAGAATCATGGCAAACATAACAGATAAAGCTGCAAAATGTGTTGTTTGTCTTGAGCATCTAAGTTCAAATCCTAAAGAACCTTTGATACCGCATGAATTGCCAGACTGTCCTTGGCAAAATGTTGCCACAGATGTATTCACACTACAAAGGTTAAGCTTACTTGCTCATAGTTGAGTACCATAGTTATTACTTTGAGCATGCCAAATTGTCAAATACAACCAGTTCGGTTATCATAAAGCAAATGAAACAAAGGTTTGCAAGACATTGTATCATTGAGAAGCTGGTCTCAGATGGAGCTAGTTATTACACCTCTCATCAGTTCAAAGATTTTGCAATTACCTGGGATTTTGCACATAAATTCTCAACACCTTACTATCTGCAGTCAAATGGATAGGCAGAATCATTTGTTAAGATTGTTAAAAGTATATTAAAAAATCTAAACAATCTAAACAGTCAGGGAAAGATCCGGGTATGGCCTTACTTGAGTACCGTGCCACCCCTCTAAACATAGGTTACTCGCCAGCAGAATTGCTTATGGGAAGGAAAATAAGATCATTCTTACCAATTTCTCCCAAACAACTCAAGAACCTGAGCAGGTCAAGCAACTACTTTCTTCACAGAAAGACTTGCAAAAGAGCTATTACAATAAAACAGCTACACCCTGAAACCTCTTTCTATAGGTGAAACTGTTAGAAATCAGCAAGATACTTTGATGATGCCCAGTCCATCTTAGGCATTGGGACACAAGTTTAATAACTCCATTTTGATCACTAGTGAATGTACATTAAGGGCCTGCCACACTCCTCCCAATTCTATTAATCGATAAAAAGAAAATTATCAAAATCTCAATAACGGCAAACTGCTGTTAATTGAAACTTTGCACAAATGTATGTTATTAATGTATCTTTATTTTACAGATGGTAAGACACATTAGAAAAGTAAAGAACAATAGTGAGATCAAAAAATTCCCTCAACTTCTATTTACATAAATTCACAAAAACTAAAGAACACAAAACATCATTTTAAATGCCCACATGAGTAATATGATACTGACAACAATTTTTTGTTCCCTCGTGATTTACATATGTAAACTTTACGAGATATTAGTAAAAGTGTGTTTGACCTTCAATTTCCTGGTCGCGTAAACTGATGACAATCACTGATTTCGCTTTTAATAGTTGAAAGTTTTTTACAAAGTACACAACATTTTCTTGTCAGTATCATTGCGCTCACGAGGGAATTTAAAATTATGTTCTGCATCCCTTAGTTTTTGTGAATTTATGCAAATAGAATTCAAGGAATTTTTAGGTCTAGCTTTGTTTCTTTACTTTTCTAACGTGTCATTCTGTATGCAAAATAAAGTTACATTAGTAACATTCATTTGTGCAAAGTTTCATTGAACGGCATTTTTCCATTACTGAGATTTGATGATTTTTACTTTATCGATAAATAGAATTGGGAGGAGTGTGGCAAGCCCTTAATGAATCTAATTCAAGCATAAAATCTTCTGACACCATGTGTCAGTTTGGCTATGTGGAAGGTAAAAGAATGACTCCAAGAATATTCAACAGTATAATACACTTTATCATGGCAAATAAATGTAAAGCATTAAACATTAGCATCATATTACAACAGTAGCATTTCAACTGAACAATATTTCAGCTTGTAAAGACTATTGTTATTTGATATTAATTCTAACAAGACCGCCAAGATTCCCCATAGACTATGTATGGAAGCAATGGTGATTTATTCTGCGACATATCACTACAGTGAAACCCCTCTATAACGGACACCTAATGGACTGGGGGAAAGTGTCTTTAATAGCGGGTTGTCCTTAATTGTGGGTTTAAATCAAGAAGAAGAGAACATGTCTGTTCTTTAAAAAATCGCCCGGGGTGCCCTTAATATCGAGTGTCCGTAGTGAGGGGTTTTACTGTACTTTTCTTTTTCTGAGATGACACATCCTTTTGATGTCAAAAACCACTACACCCCTTTAGATATATCCTTCCACATCTGAACTCCACCCCCTGAATAATTCTTTGATGTATTACTGAAAGCTATGTATTATTTGAAAAATACAAACACAGAAGTTTGAATGTTTATTAATTCTGACTTGGCAAAAGACTAGGGTAAACACAAATTTATTTATGAGAATTGGTGATCTTATTATTGCTAAATGAGCTACTGTACAGGTGGCAGAATAAAAACAAAAGAGAACTGAGTTTTTCCTCATATTTTTCTGATTGTTTTAACCACAGGAAGAGAGGGACAAGCTTCTGAAGAGAGCACAAGTGGAACGAGAAAAGAGGGAGGTATATACTGTATAATCATTTCTGTAGTTTTCTCTTTGATATAGACTTTTTTTTAAAAGAAAAAACAATTTGTTAAGATTGGTATAAAGCAGAAAATGCTTTGTCTTTTCATACCATTTGGTAAAGTAAGAAAAAAAGGAAAAAACAAGATGACGCCACAATACAACAATGCCAGGTTTTCTTTTTAAATGAATAACCTAAATAATCATCCATTTAACCAGTTCGAATATTCAGACGAACTAGCTCCAGACTTGCACATTTATATTTCAGGTCAACCTTTTACTTTTAAAATAAAATAATTTTGTAATGGCAGTAAAAGCCGCAGTCTGTTGTTACATAAAGTAAATGTTTACCAAGATCATTTGCGAAATAGAAAATGATTTAAACACTGCCCTTTGATTGTGGAATTGTTTGCTCAAAAACTCCTGATTGATTATTCCCATTTGACCACTACATTTGCTCATCATTAATATGTATGATTTTCACGTGTCTTTGCGAAAAAGACTGAATCCACTCTCTAGAGAATAAAATACAAAGTAACCATTTACTTCATGGGTTATGGCTGATATTCTTTTGGTGACAAGTATACATGTAGATCCAGATCAGCCTGCACATCAGGATCTGCACTGTTCTCTCCTTGGTAAGTAATAATCTAATATCATATACCCTATGAATTTAAAGCATTCTGATTGGCCGAGAGCTCCGTACTCGCGAGTCCGAAAAAAGTGATAACTACCCCGGGAATTGATAACTACCTTTGCTATCATCATCATCATCATCATTATCATCTTCTTCTTCTTCATCATCATCATCATCATAATCATCAGAATGCTTTAAATTTATAGGGTATATGATATAACAAGTCAATACCAATGTTGAGGTCGATATGTAGTTTTGCGGACCTGGTCCGCAAAACTACATATCGACCTCAACATTAGTATTTATTTGTAAAATAACTCTAAAAGCAATCAAGATAGATCTCCTGATTTGGACTACAATGGTGGGCTGGATCTACAATATTCACTCTTGCATAAAAAGTTGTATACATGAAGTAAAGGGTTAAAATAACTTACTCTCAGGGCTCTCACTTGAGGGAGACTTGGGAGAAGTGGGCTCCCAAAAGTGACCAGACTTCTCCCTTCTTAAGTCATTTCGTATAGACTATATAGGGATAGAATACTGCTGACTGCAAACTTCTTCATAATTCAGTAACATTTTGACAAAACTTTTACCTGATTTGCAAGTCTAGTAAAAGACCTGACTCTACATACATGTTTAAGGAGTTCATTACATTACTTTCATATACTATATTCTCAGGATCAGCGTGTACGCCTAGAAAATGCCATCAGGATACAGAGTTATTACAGGGGCTACAGAGTTAGAAAACATCAGGTAGATTTTCTTCCAGTGTTTCACAGTATGGGCATTTGCATGTGTGATTAACCTTTTCCTCCATAAATACGCACTTTTAAGCATGTGCGGCCAGTGTAGATCCAGATCAGCCGGCACATCCATGCCGTCTGATCAGGAACTGCACTGGTCGTATTTTGGGCAGAAATAAACTAATGAATCAAAAAGCGAACAGTTTTTATCCTTGGATCTAAACTGTTCGCCCATCCAAAAAGGTGTATCTATGGAGAAAAGGGTTAATCGTAAGTTTTTATTTCAAGTTCTGTCCATAACTGTGCCGATCATCATAAAACTAAAACTCGACACCAGTCCCTCAGTCAATCACAGACCTCTTGTTTTATGCAGACTATCTACATTTCAGCCAGTCAGATTGTTGAGATTTGAGTTTTGTGCGCATCAGATTCCCTTTAGCGATGCCCTTGAATATACCCTTTTTTTTCTTACAATTGATTCGTGTTGTGAAATTATGCCTCCGTGAAGTTGATTTCATTTCTTGAAACAACATGCTAAAACATCTTAAAATTAAGCAGAATGCAGTATTATATTCATTGTAATAAGTATATAATGTAGCCAAATTTATAACAAAGTCAACATATTTATTAGAAAAGGAAAGATAATATTTGTTCCTCTCTAAAATGTAATAACAAGCAAAAAAGTCACTGAAGACACATTCTGGCTTAGTTCTCAATCAGTGTTTAATGTTACTGAACTGACTTGTACTTATTTTACATGACCGATATATAGAAAAGTATTGACCCTTTCCTCTATATATACCCATTTTTACGCATGTGCGACCTGTGTGGATTCAGATCAGCCAG